>JAAFCE010009125.1:8124635-8256027 GCA_013389805.1 Trigoniulus corallinus | reverse complement strand
TCGGGGTTGACTGCCGGTCCACTTACAGTCACCCTAGGAGGCATAACCACTTATGCGCCCCCAGCCGATTGACCAAGACTGGGCTACTGCCTTGGCCTCCCGTTTGCCCCGGAAGCTGTGGCCAAAGTGATGTGTTGGATGTGTAGGGCCGCAGCCCTAGACCCTCCTCAATCACCAGGATCCGCTTTTCCCAGGGTACGGGTCTCCACGCACGGCAAACATGCGGGTAGGCGTTTGTTTACGGTCACCTCAGTGAGGAGCCTACGTCGACCGCGAACAAGTCAGACACTCATCCAATAAAGGAGAAAAGAAAGATACAACCAACCACAATGATGGTATCGTCCTGTCCAGACCACGTCATAGACAAACACGACAGTGGTGTTGTCCAAACTGGGGCAAGAAAAAGTCACCCCTTTTAGTCACCTCTTACGACATGCAGGTATGCAGTGTGCCTATTCTACCCCGGGCACACACGGGTACAATAAGTCTGCAATGAATATCAAAATATTTATTTGACTCGCCTTTGGTGCCATCTGAGTTTCACATCACAGATACACATATTTACAAATCGTGGTGGATCTAAAGGACCTGAAGTACTCGATCCTTCAGCTCCATATGTTCATGCGGTATCAAATGCTCAAGTTTTAGGCAGTAAATCGAGCAGTTCCCAGCAACCAACCCCCATAGGAATGGAGCAATTCAGCAACAGAGCAACATTCTAGTCTTCCTGGTTTATCATCATCCCAAGACATTTTGTCTCGCCTGCGTCCATGCATTTCTCATGTGCATTTCTCTTCCCCTTTGGTTATCTCAATTCTAGCAAGGAGGTAGTGTGGTGATATGACACACGTCATGTGCACGAGTATTGTGCTGATCTTGCACACACCATGTGCACATCATTTGACGGCACATGTTATTCGTTAATTTGAATATTGTATTCAAATTTGAATTTTTATGTTCACATTCAATTGGAAAGAAAAGTTTGAATTTTATTCGAGAGGATAAGTTAAGTTGCTCTGAACTGTTGTTATTAGACGCTCTTAATTTCACTCCCAATTTCATCTCTGCTTATTATGAATCTTACAAGTTTATGTAACTAGTAAAAGTTATTTAATTATTTATTACATCAATAAGTCTGCATTGAATATAAAAATATTTATTTGACTCGCCTGAACCACCACAGAGTGATGATAATAGCAGTGATAAGAGAAAAAACAGAGCAATGATCAAAGAGTGCTACAAGTATAGTGATGGTACTGCATAGTGGAGCAGAGGTAAAAGTGACATGAAACAAGAAGTTCCTACAAAAAGCAAAAAAACCCTATCCCTATTGCTACTTATGGCAGGGTCAGGTACCCATTGTGTCCCTCTGAAGGGACATGAGGGTGATATATATTATACTTTATGTTCCACAACCAGTTGCTGACGAAAGCTGCAACTGCTATGCTTATATATCATTGGTCTGTTGTCCGTTTGGGCACTCCACCAAACTACTACACCTGGAAAGTTTGCCACCTCTACCCATTGCATAGTAAGGAGTGGGATTGTTGTAGCACATGAGTATGATTTTATGAGCTGATAGATTTTAGGAATTAGTATATTAGGGGTGGCTGAGGGGGTCGTAGGTCAAGGTGGTACAGACACACAGAGAAGAGGGGGAGGAGGTAATTAGGTCTAGTACAGGAATGCAGGTCATTGGAGATTTTGTCAAGCAGCCAAAATGGGCCAAACCTTGCAGAGGCTGCTCACAGATGATAGGGTGGTAGGAGTGGGGGATGTAGGAGAGGGGAAGCTGCAGCAGAGCCTGACCAGAACTTGAGTGGTATCACCTTAGAAAATTTAACTGACAAAGAGGTTCTTAAAGAGGTCACCAGGAATTTTCAAGGTCTGGTGACGTTTTGCAAAATGTCACCAGAAGGGCCCAGGGTTAGTTTGCTGAATCAACTCAGAATTAATTATAGAGTACTCAATGAAATTGGACAAAGGGTCCATTTGAGGACTTGAGTCATGGGGAGTAGGTCAAATGAACTAATCAGGGAACTTGAATCTCAAAAAACTCTTGTTAGAAATCCTGGGGGGGGGGGTGGAATCCTGACAAAAAGACTGGAATTGAAGGTAACAGCGAGATTCAATTCTCAACAATTTCTCATTAGAAATCCTGGCAGAAGAAGCATAATAAGGAACATTGGTATGGAAGCAAACAGCAAATCCTGGGAGAAAGGATCATTAAACCAAGTTATTGGATGTAAACTGTGAAATCCCCAAAGATAGTGAAAATACTGTGGTGCATAAAGAAGTGAAATGGAAAGAACCCATGCAAAAATTACTCAAAGTACCACCAATAATGGAAGGTTCAGAGGGTGAAACTGAGAACACTGTGATTGAACATTTATCAAGAAATGAAACTGAGGGTAATACAACTGATGAGCCATTAGAAAAGGTAACTGAAGAAAGTGCAGTTGAATGCCTATTAGAAAGTAAAACTCAGGACAATGCAACTGGAAACATTATTGAAAAGACAGACAAATCCATAGAACCTCCTGAATCTAGAGTAGAAAGAGCTATATTAGATAAGATGTTTAAATTGTTGTCCATAGCCATTACTGAGAAATAATTTCATTGCAGGGCCAGCATGGACAAATTTGTAATTCTGCTAATAATAATGGCTCAGTAACCTCCATAACAAAAGCTATGCAAGTTGCAAATGGAAAGCTAATGGCTACAAGTGTCAAATGAAACCCTCAAGGAATCTGATATATATTGCTTTTCCTATATGCATGTGCTCTGACTGGGAAACTGGTTGTCAAAATTGTGTGACAGCTTGGGAGACTAGAGCCCGAAATCCATTAGACTGGACTGCAATAGAACCCTTACAGTTCCTACTTAAACAGAAGACTGACCCAAAGGGAAAGGATTATGTTTCCGAATGTCAAACTTCATCAGGAATGAAATGTCAGTGTTCAAGAAACAAAACCTGTACAGGTGATTTTACTTACTGTGAATCATTAGCTGATAATCCAAAAAGAGATTGCTCTTGCAAATCCATGAATGCAAACACTAGTGTTGTTATCTCCTATAAAGGAAGAGAAATTTGCTATTATAAAAAGGATTCTGAAAAAACTCACAGATTCTATTCTAGGGAAACTTTGAGCATAGACAAAGTAAATGAAGATGGACAATCAGTTGAATAAGCCTTTACTCACACTTAGAGCAAGAATGCATGAACGGTTTGCTGTAGCGGTTGATGGGATGCGGTTTTGCAGTTTGCTTACGTGGTTTCTGTCATGGTTTTTGGAATGTTTTCATTTTTTCTGCATCCTATTGTGGTGGCCACACAACTGCATGGTTAAGCAGCAGGCAGTGCATTGTCATTCATTCATTACAATGCAAAATGAAACCTGCTCAACTAAAAGCAGCTCGAACTCTCATCATCCAGAAGGATGGAGTGGATACCATTCTCCGAGTTCTAAAAGAATCACCCCAAGCTCAAGTCCCAGAGGAGTTACTATTAACAAAAGGAATACTGCAGGCCATATTCATAGACAAAAAGGAATTGCATGTTATTAAATAAAACGTATACTCACTGTTTACCTACCCAACTCTGATATGTGGTATATGGCATCCTTATTACCTTAGGTGGTCTCATCCTGATTTATATCAACACTCTTTTCCACAATCTGATATATGAATAAAAGCTTACTGACAATCATTTGTTTGCTACATATTAGGAAAAGGAACTTTACATTTATCCATGGCTCATGGACTCATTACAGGTAATTTCATTGGTGGTCCCATCACTTCACTTCATCAAAGAATTGAACTAATGAATCAACATCCTCTTCTAAATCAAACTTTAGCTATGATCACTTTTTCATTCATGATATCCTGTACTTATGCACGTGGCAAGGCAATATGTAATTCCCATACTATAGTAAAATCTGAAACTATAATATATGAAAATCTTCCCCAAGGATAGGTAAGCAAAATTGGTACTCATGCAAAATTAACAATTGTGGCAATCTACATTGACTACATAGCAATGAGCGACAACAGGCCCTACAACATGTATTTTTAATACTTTCCTTCATCAGATGTTCCTGCTTATGTATATTTTCTTATCTGTTTAAGAAACAGCTATTCCTTCAATAGTAGGGGAAGTCTGCCTATTATCACACCTTAGCCTAATATCTCACCCATCATTATCTCGCCAATTAGAAGCTGCTGCCAGGCAAAACCTGGCTCAATTGGTGTCTGACAACATGCTACCAGTCCTGAGAGAGCATTGTTTAGATTAGCAGTTGCATTTAGCATGCTTTAATTTTTAAAAGTATTGAGAAACCCAAAAGTTTTTGATGACTACATCATAACCTGATCAATCTTCTTAAAGGTCCATGATATTCTTAATCTTTATAACGTAAATACAACTACATGATTATGTAGCATAAGTAGATATAGCTGTAGCGTTTTGTCTATTCTTAGTTTAGCCTGTAGAGTAAGCCATTTTGGAAAGTTGTGTTGTTCCTAATATCACACCCCTACTGTAATCCTAATATTACTCTCTAATATTACTCTGTGCAATATTATGCACACTGTTTCATTTCATGAAACACTTATGCACACTGTTCCAATGATTATAAAACCTATATTTTTGACTTCTGTTTGAACAGCTAAACATTTAAAAATGTAAACTATGACAATATATAGCCTCGCTTATTTGTAATATCACAATGGCGATAATGATAAATAACAATGTACAACACAAAAAAAATACAGAAACACCAATAGAGCTATTTTATGTATTTTTGTATGCTGTTCACGAAAATGGCTTTCATTTTACTGTGTGACCCTCAAATTTTTTGTAATTCCCCTTTTCAAAATGTTAGTGGCAGTTGTCAATAAAGCAGTAAATGATATACAGTATGAAAGAAATCTGGCTGTATTTAACCTACCTATTGTCACTGGCCAGCTATTAGTCTTAGGTAGGCCTACTAGGGTACAGCTAATGACCAGTTGATAGTGGAGTTTTGATTCCCAGATTAGGTCAAATTGGCAGTGGAATTGGCAGTCAAATTGGCCCTTATAGGTCAAATTGGCAGTGGAAAGAATGAATCTCATTCCTACTTTGTAACCCACCTGAAGCATAGCATCTATTGTCATGCATTGTCTACCTGCTGTAATGACACTTTCTTGCAGAAAGTTCACCAGTTTATCCTCACTGAAAGCATTCCATTGCCAAATGACCCTTGGAAAAATACCGGTAATACAATTCTGTTTGTGCCCTGATCCCCTTCAATTTGAATGAATGATCATTTCTCCCTGTATACTGTGCAAGGGATAAGCTGCATAAGACTTTCTGTGATCATGTGTGAGACACTCAATCTTTGAGAGAAGTTATGCAACCAAATTCTTGCTGCCCTCCTTTGAATCTTTTCAATTTACCAAGATAAACCCTGCCTAAAAGGGATACCAAATTGGACTACAATACTCTACACTTGGCCATACCAGTGAAAAACTTTCCTTTGTGATGTCCCCTAGGACTCTACTAACCAAATGGAGGGCATGCACAGTATTCCCAATCAATTTGTCAGTGTGCTCCCTCCAGGTGACCCTAGTATTTAGAATAATTCCAAGGAACTTCTGGATCTCAAACCTCTTAACCCTCACACCACCTATGCAATAAGCAAGATGAAATCACCTTCAGGACCTGCTTATCATAAGAAATCTACATTTGTGCAGGTTTAACAGCAATGACTCCCACTTTATGCTCCAGGTATGCATCTTGTTTAGGCCCTGTTGCAATTCTGTGCAGCAATATAACCCTTCATCCACCACCCTTGCAATGCAGATGTCATCTGCAGATAGCCCTATGTCATTAACATAAATGCCCTATATCATGTCAAGTCCTATATTATTAACATAAATTATGTAGAGTATGATATCTGATGTGTGATGTCCATTCACAATTACCATATTGTCTTGGGTATAATACACACCTGTGTATAATATGCACCCCAAGTTTTAAGACTTAGTTAAAGAAAAAATATTAATGTTCATGTATAATATGCAGGTTAAGTTTGCCAGTTCCCAATTATTTCAGATGACGATTGTGAAGAATTTTTAGGGTTTTAATATCCGTATTGTTGGACATAACTGGACTTAGAATATTCATTTTTATTACAGGACTTGTTAATTTTTTATAGTAGTATAAAGCAACTCCTAACCCTTTTCCCGCCTATGGCAGGGTCGGGTACCCATTTGTCCCTCTGAATGGACACAGGGTGATATATTGGACATAGATTTTTCTGCAGCCGGTTGCCGGCCAAAGCTGCACCCCTACGCTTATTTATCGTCGGTATAGTGTTCGTTGGGGAATGCTACCGACGCCAGGGGGCGAGCTTCTACACCTGGAAATTTTTGCCTGATCTACCCGTTGCATAGTAGAGAGGGTTCTTTTACGTGCAAGCGTCATCGTACACCCACACGGGACCTCGGTTTTACTTCTCATCCGAAAGAAGGCACACTCGCGGCTTCTCTCTCGCCCGAAAGAAGCCGACCCACCACGGTCCAGTATCGAACCTAGAACTACTGGCGTAGTTGCCGAGTGAGCTAACCACTACGCCACCGCGGCGGGTAATTTTTTATAGTAGTATGCTAGTATTATTATATCGATGGTTACACTTGTATTAATATACAAGCACTTGTATCTACGGTATGAAGGTAAATAAAGTGTAGGTAGCTAAATATTATATTTATAAAACTAACTCAAAACAGCATCTAATAGAAGTTAAATGAGGTTAATAAGCAAACATATCTCTTCTTGCTTTCGATGGATGATCCAGTATTCTTTACGCGTGCTTAGTGTTCTTTGAAAATGGCTGAAAGTTTTACTCCTATGTATAATACGCACCCAGACTTTGCATCCTATTTTTCGGGAAAAAAAAGTGTGTATTATACATGAGATAATACAGTAATGTTTTAATGGAACTGCAGCGTTATGATTTACAAGAGAACCTGACGTCCTAGGGCAAAATGGAGAACAGATAAATAACCAGCATAACTTATCCAATAAATCTAGCACTAAGTGAGAAATGTATTTTTTCTAAAGTAAAAATTTGTTCTTCAGTGTAATTAATTATAAATAACTATCTTTTAATTATTTTGCCTTATTAAATTATATTACACAGGGAGATAGTAGGAACACCCCTGGTGTGATATTAGGAACACATTTTTTGTACCTACCAAAATGTATTCATTGTGGTTTTACATGTTTAAAATATATTAATCCTTGAGGTATTAGATTTATTAGGTATCAAATGGCAATAAAAGTCTTCAAAAATCATGTGAAAGTAATTTGTTAACTTGACAAATAACAGAAATACATCAAACTTTAAAAATGGTTGCGATATTAGGCATATTACCCCTACTATTTCATCCCTGTCTATAAGACAGATAATCCTTATTAAGGTGTATGTTTTTTATTGCACATTCTTGTAAATATATTTTAAGATCATATAATGGATTCTCCAAGTTCTTCAAATATTTTCTCCCATATGAGACATACTGTATAATGGGTATTGGGAAAGTTAATAACAATTTTAAGGATAAAAATAGTAGAAAAACAACGTTTTCAAAATCTGCCTCACAGACAGATATTCCTATGAACAGAGAACAGATGGATGTTCCTGCTAGAGGGTGAACAACACAATTCACAGGAAGTCATCGTCAGTGATACCAACTACTGATCGACCAGTGTTACCAAGTAATGGTAAGAAATGAAGATGTATTCCTTATTGCTCTTGTTTAAAGTCCCTGAGTTGGGAAAAATGATTGAAAATGTCTTTGAGGAAGTTAATCTACTAGATTTCATGGAATAAAAACTATGAATGCAATGTTATTTTCTTATTGTAGTCCAACAGAAGAAAAACGAGTTTTCAACACTAATTATTTTACTTAGCCAATGATATAAACCATTTATTTAATCTTGGAATTAATGATAGAGTTGTATCTCTGATACTAATTGCTTTTATATTAGAAAAATTTGCTTTAATACTTGTATAAGCTACTCATTATTACCATATTATATCAATTATAATACGCACCCCAAATTTCAAGATTTAAGTTAATGTAAAAATCTTCATTCCTATGTATAATATGCAGGTTAAGGTCGCCAGTAGGCTTGCCATTGTTGTTAATATACATGAAGTCCTAAAACAACTTCTAATGAAATTCTGGTATTGAAATCTACATAATCACATGATTGGAAACATAAATAGGCCTACATGCATTATTTTGAAAGCATCAGGTGACTAATTTTCTTTATGCATGCTTAGTGTTCTTCTGAAAATAGTTGAAATTTTTATTCCTATGTATAATACACATCCAGACATTGCACCCAATTTTTTTGGGAAAAACTGCATATTATACACGAGATAATATGGTGTATGTGGAGTTATAGGCATTATACTTAGTTGTGGGAAACACATTATGCTATTATTTGCTAAATAACATTGCTTGTACTCAATTCATTATTATTTTTATTATCATTTATACTGGATGCTATAATCACATTTTTATTGTTATAATAAAACATAAGTTTGTATTACCCTTAATGATTCATGGATTGAAAACATTTTATACTAGGGATGATTTTATTCACTACTATAACCACATACAATCAAGCATCGAGTAATCAAGCATCAAGTAATAAAAGTCATTTTCAGTTTTGAATTATCCTCTGAAAATAAGATTACACTAACCAGATGATAACATATTCTGGCCAATGCAAGGTGGCAATGAAGTGCAAAAAAATCTAATCATGGAATAAGATGTGAATGCCATGACCTGAAAAAGATTCAAAACAATGAACAAAGGCAAATCCTTTGAGAATAATTAAATGAAAAGAAATGTAAAACTTACCAATGACCAGGACCAGGTGTCAACCTTCAAAAACACTTATAGGACCATGTTTTATATTTAAATAGTCCAAGATATGTATGAAGGTTCCATAGCCAGGGTAAGGACACCTTTGGGGAATACTCAGGATTCCCAGTGAAAGTTAGGGTGTACCAAGGTTCAGCAATTAGTCCATACCTTTTCATCCTGGTTATGGATGAACTGCTGGTGGGAGTAGGAGAATGGACCCCTCAGTTGCTGGTATTTGCCGATATCCGAAAAAATTAGTGGCAGCAGAGAACAGATAGAGAAGGGGCTGAATGACATTAGAGGAACAAGGGCTAAAGGGCAAGGGCTAAAGATAAACATTGGGAAAGGCAGGAAAATAATGGTGATGTACGTTCGTGTAGCAAACAAGTGAAAAAGGTGCAAGAGGTAAAGTACTTAGGATCAATGTTCCAAAGAAATGGGGATATAGATGCTGATGTCATCCATTAAATCAATAAGGCAGCTGAAGTGGAGAGAGGAAAGTGGAGGCCTGTTTGATAGGAAGGTCCCAATGAAGTTGAAAGGGAAGTTCTACAGGGCAGTGGTTCAGCCAGCTATGCTATAGCGATCAGTGTTGGGCAGTGAGAAAGAGCCAAGTCAATAGAATGCAGGTAGTCAAGATGTGAATGAGAGGCACATGAGTGGCATGTCAAGAGCTGATAGAATTATGAATGTGTATATTTGAGGCAGCCAGGGGTGATGGACATTGTCAAAAAAAATGGAGAATAGGCTGAAGTGCTATGGACGTGTAGTGAGATGAGGAGCTCATTAAGACCATACTAGGAATGCAGGTGGTCAGTAACACCTGGGGCAGGGGAAGACCAAAGCAGGTGTGGGAGCAGGTTGTCTGTAAGGATATGGCAGTGTATGGGGTGGATGGGGGCCTGGTGGGATATAGTTGGGAGTGGAGGGCAAGAACCAACACACTCGACCCTGCCACAGGTGAGATGAGGGTATGATGATGATTATTTATATCTAATTCTAATTTCAATTGAATAAACTGCAAGCAGCCATGATAGGCCAAATCCCCAGTGGAGAGATCAACTCTCATTGCTAATAATTAGTCAATTATAATTGACTTATTCAAAATCCCCAAAGAATCCTGTGTTAGTTTTATTTCTTTATCTATTCCTATTCCCCTTTTCCTTAAGGTTTATTTCATTAAAGTTTCTTACGAATGTCACTCCTTAGGTTCATTGTCAATGTGGGCAGAATAGAAAACTTCACAAATTTTCTTAGGCCCTTTTCTTTCTTAACAAGGATCTTCTGTTTCACATGAGAAAACCATACTCAACCTCAATTATAATTATTGGAGACTAAAGGAATTATGACTTGCTTCTATAATAATGGTTGAATATGTAGTCCTTTATGATGGAAACCCTGCTAGGTAGATTATTCATGCTAGACCAATTTGTCTAGATCTCCACCAGCACCTTAGCAACACCCTTGCCTTCTGCACCCATTCCAGCCGCTCCACCCCAGAAGGGTCTCTAATGACCTTGTAGTTGACGGGACCTTAAACTCCAACAAACAATCCACCCCAGAACCTCTTCCAAGGTGGGTGTTCCCGAACCCCTCCTGCAGTGATCCAGCAATGGACAAGCCAGTATCACATGCCTAACATCCTCTACTTGGTCCCCACATAATCCACAGCCCTACACTCCACCTGCAATCCTTGCCATCCTCTGTTTCATCTCCAGTGACCAGCTCTTGCCCAAAACAGAAGTGAGCTCTCCCACGTGCCTCCCTCTCTATGTTAAGCTTGTTCCCATACACCCTCAGCGTTTTCTTTGCCATCCTTCCCTCCATCCCCTGTTGCCACTGCCCTAACCCCCACTCCTTAACTTTGTCCTGCACAAGTTTTTGCAGTGTTATTGCCCCCTCCACGCCCTCCCTGGGGTGGTGTTATGCCTATCTACTTTGATATCCTGTTTACCCTCCTCTCCCAGTTAGTAGAAACCTTCATGTTGTTTACCAATGCATTTACCTGTCATACTAGATTTTCCTTCTGAAACCCCCATATCCTGCACTGGTATACCAATTTACTAACCATTTCTCTCCACAGGTTTTCTCACGGGGATAGTGTGTCTGACATGATCAGGGAATTAGGTTGGGAAACACTAAGCCAGTGGCATACATCTCACAGCATCAGTGCATTTATCAGACTGCTGCCGCTGGTGTGTGATGGACCTCTAGTTGGATGTGTCCCCCTCACTAAGTACAAAGGAGAAAGGATCATTCGTATAAATTGAAGGAGATTAGGGCACAGACAGACCCATATTACTGGTCTTTCTTACCAAGGACCATTCAGCAATGGAATAGCCTTGGAGAGAAACCCCACCATTACTAGTGTTGTAGAGGGATCACGAGAATTTTAGCCTAGGGTTTTGGGAGATTTATGGTAATGTAAGAATGAGAGTTGGTCTCTCCACTGCCATATTGGCCAAAGAAGGCTGCTTGCATGTAGTGAATAAGAATTAGACTTCGGAGTGACCTGTCCACATTCCCTTCATTCTGCCCTGTATTCCCTTGTCTGCTTTTTTGTTGTTTGTTGGAGTTTAAGGTCCCATCAACTACAAGGTCATTAGAGACCCATCCACTGTATAGTTCTAATGCACTACACTAATGCGACGATTATTGGGTATTAGCAGTACCCAGCTTTCCCGAGCGACCACCCATGTCAGTACTAACTGGGCTTGCATTGCTTAACTTCAGTGATCAGACGAGAACTGGTGTGTCCAATGCAACTCACTGCTCACCCCTTGTCTGCCCTGTATTCCCTTGTCTGCCCCTCTTCCCTTCTGCCTTCCTCTCAATCACCTTTGCTCCTGCTGTCTTATCCACCACTTCCCCTTTCACATCTAGTGCTCCATTTCTTTCATCCTTTTCCCTTGCACTAGCCATCATCATACTTTCCAGTCTCCCTATCTGCCCCTGAATTTCCATCAATTGCTAAGACAGCTGGTTAATGTGCTCCTCCATGACCTTTGTTCTGCTTGCTGTTTGACCCATAGTCCTGTCCAGGCTTTCAATGTCCCACTGTGATGCAGCCAGTGACCACTTAATGGAACACATTAAGCACCTCCAATGGCTGTCCACATGCACCTCCCCCTTATATCCCATTGAAATGTCCACCCCACATTCCTTGAGGTAAGAGAAACTCGTGCAGTCCTTATGGAACCACCTGTAGCACCAGTCACACCAAATCATCCCTCCCTCCTCTTGTCCCTCAAACTTGCAGCTCTCTGGGTAGCAGTGCATTTCAGGGTTCCCTCCCTTTTCTTTGTCCCCTGATGATCCTTCCTTCCTTCCTCTCCTTCCTCGCCTTTGTAATCCACACTCCAATGATAGTCTATAATACACATGCTCACACATGCTTACTATGGAAGCTCCCATGTTCCCGTGTGATTGCCTTTACAATTAACAAATAAGAAAGAAATTTCTGCTATACCCTTATCTGTGTTGTCTTTCATTTGGTTGGCAGTCCATGCTGGCCATCACCCTTAGCATTGTTGGTAGACTTGTGGAATCATCTCTTTATGGTCTTTGTCATCCTGGCAGCTGTCGGCTAACCCAGTGCCCATAGACAGGGATATGTCTGTCTTCAGAGTATCTTTTTGGACTGCTTATAGAACTTTGGCATTTCTTTTATGTTTCCTTTCATGTTGAAAATAAGGGGTTCTCAGTAGTACCTCTACATACAAGTTAACTCTGTTCCACAACTGAGTTCACATGTTGAAAAACTCATATGTTGAAACTATTTGTCTCATATAAATTAAAGCAAATAGGATTAATGTGTTTGAGCCCTCCCACCACAGCAAAATTTATATATACAGTAAATGCAGTATAATGGTCCCTTGATTCCTCACGGCTGGCGATTTCTATTTATTTATTCACAAATTTGACAACATCTTCTGAGTGAAAAGTTCCTTTTTCAAGGCAGAATCCCCAAAGTTCCAGTTAACAGTAGGGCTGTGGGTGTGGTCTTGTGGTTTAAGTCTAATCTCATTATATTCCCTGGTGATCCCATCATGCTGCTTCACAGCATGTGTCATCTGCAATACTGAATTTGCAGCCTGGTACCAATCCCCTACAGACGGGGTGGCCAACAAGTCCACCACAATTGACCAGTCAATCATGAAGCCAATTTTGGTCAATCACTCACAATCCACTGACTTAAGAACCACCTCAGTGACATAGTGGCTCAGTATTTTTAGGTCTGCAACAGTGGTTCTAGGTTTGGAACTGCACCAAGGTGGGTCCAGTATTGTTATCTTGTGATTACATGTAAAATATTACTAAAGGAAGAAAGACAAAAAATAAAAATTTGAAAAAGAAATTGTAATGCGTTATAAGAATAAACAAATCGGAAAATTAAAAGAGAAATAAAACAAAAATTATTACCTTCTAGTGCAACCATTTGACCCTAACTCAAGACAAAAACTGTAACCTTATCTGAATCTGCATTGTTTTGAAGTTATATCAATTACCCTTTTTGCCCTACACGAAAAAATAAAGCAATAAAAATTTAAAAAGTAATAAAAACCTCTGTATAATCCAAACAAAAAAGAAGGAACCCTTTTTTTTATAAAATGAAATAAAAACAAACATACAGCGATTTCACATTGAAATGAGATGAACAATCTAGCAATCGCACACCTCAATGTAAATAAATGCATCAAAAGGAACATAAAACTCACAAGTAACACAAACAAGAACTCTTTTCAGAAAACCTTCTGCACCTGCAAAAACAAAATCAAATGAAGATAACATAAATAATAATTAAAGAAAATTCAATCACCCCTGGGATCAGGTTACCTTTAGAAAATATTTATATTATGTAAACCCATATATATATATATATATATATATGTAAACCCATATAAATGGGTTATGTAAACCCATATATATATATGGGAGTGGGAAGGGACAGCAGAAGCCATGTGGGATAGGGTTGCCAGAAAAATTAGATCTTGTGGGAAAGCCATTTTGGGGCAGGGAGGACAGGGATACAGGGAGACATGGTGGTGGAGTGAGGAAGTAGAAGAGGCCATCAAACAAAAGAAGACTGCTTTCCAGAGGTGGAGGGAGGTAAAGGACCAGGAGTCTAAGACTCCTGATGTGGACACACGTTTATAACGTTCATGGTGACAACGTTGTCATGGCTATAGTTGTTGTTTGGTCTGGTCCTGGCAGAGCCTATGGCCATTTAATGGTAGAGGGTCACAGGTATAGCATTTGTTTTCACAGCTATAACGTTTGCAAGGCACTGGTGGGATTCATAGGATATGAAATACTTCCAACTGGTATGTGCACATGTCCTGATTAGGAATGTTGCATATGTACAGAATGTACAGCATAAGCTGTACATTACATACATTTTACATGAACAAACCACTCAATCCTGCTAATGTGTGGTTTTAGTAGTAATGACACAAGCGACCTAGAATTGAGGTGGTAAGACAATTTACAATGAACTTGTGTAGAGGTCAGCCAAGATACCAAGAGGATATGTCATCCTCTGTCTTAAGTTAATGCTCCAGCCAAGGTGGTTGGGACAAGGATGATGGTTTATAAGGTTCGTGCACCATTGTAGGTGTTATAGGAGGAGATCATGGGTGCGTTAATCACTATCCGAGATAAATAGCTTTTCCAACTGGGCCTTCCAGTAAGAAATGAATATAAAGTTTATTTCAATAAAATTCTATTTGGTTCAATTATTTTGAGCAATAACAGTGCAAGTCCTAACAATAATCGTTCAATTCTTTCTTCCTGATATAAGTGTGATAATAATAATAAAACGATAATAGCTAAATATATCTATTTGGATCCAAGCATGCCATAGTTATATATATATACAAGAACCCTTTTCAGAAAACCTTCTGCACCTGCAAAAACAAAATCAGCTATTATTATATATATGGGTTTACATAATATAAATATTTTCTAAGGGCAACCCAATCCCAGGGGTGATTGAATTTTCTTTAATTATTATTTATGTTATCTTCATTTGATTTTGTTTTTGCAGGTGCAGAAGGTTTTCTGAAAAGGGTTCTTATATATATATATACAGTAGGCAAAAAAAAGTATTTCAGCACCCTTAAATTTCTTGTTTTCAGATTATTAAATGCAAATAAATCTTTCAAATATTATTTATAATAATTCTTACATGTTATATTTTAAGTAAACACAAAAAAATATTGTAAAAAGAAACAATAATTTTTAATAAAATAAATATGAAATTTTCACTGCAAAAAAAGTATTTGAGCACTTTTTTCATTTTTAAAAGAAGCTAAAGTTTTCAAATACTTTTTCTGCCTACTGTATATACTGTATATATTATATATAGCGAGAAAAGGAAGAAAAAGAGAGAGAGACAATGGTGCGAGAACGAACAGACAACGAAGAAAGAATAGATAGAGAACGGACGGAGAACAAAGATAGAAGAAAGCAACAGAACCAGATAAAACGAAATTGAGCAAGAAATCCATCAAATAATAATTTCAAAGAAAAACGAACTTTTGACAACTAAACTCACCGATCAGCTGAACAAGAAATCCTCAGGGTATAAACGTCAACGAGAATTCAAGCAAGAACTGAGTTAAGTGCAGTGACTAAAAAGGAATTAGAACTGTTAATAACTACCAAAACGATAAACTAAGTGAAACATTAAAGAAAACGAAAAAAGGAACTATAATTATTTTACAAGGAATTAATAACATCCAAAAAAGGACTCACTTACTGATAATTTTACAGTGACGACGCCATTTCCAAATTCAAGGGAACAACAGCGACACCTAATGCCAAACGACAGGGTGACCATTACAGAAAGGTAGGATGAACCTGAAATCTTTATCGCTCTCCTTCCACGTCTTAAATATGAAGAAAAAGAAAACTAACCCCTCTTTTAAATGTCTAAAAGGAAAAATTAATAAGAAAGCAAAATTCGGAACTTATTCCTACAAGTTTAAGAAAAAATGCCTTAATTAAAAGACCAAATTTTATTTAAAGCAAAGTATTGTTTCATTACAGGATAAACTAAAAACGCAAATACTAACGATATGCTAATGAAAATTGATTTTACAAATGATAAAAACTTATTAACTCTTGTGCCTTATTATTATTAACATAATATAAGCTTATACACCTTCATAAAAAATTAAAAAAAGAACAAGTATATGTTAATGCACTCATACTAGAGGGAATTGTTGTATGGAGTAGTTTTTCTTTTAACTATAATTTTATATTCAACATTAGCATTTTGACCACGGTACTTGTTAATTGGTTTCATCATTAATGCCTATGATTACTATTGCTATTATTATTATTATTATTATCTATTATTTTTCTCACTGAGTAGTATCTGGATCCAGTTATAGATTTTTATGCAAATATATATTGCTCCCATTTTTCGCTATTTTATATTTAATCGCTTGTTAAACTTTTATGATAATTTTTATATACATTTATATTCCTTAAAAAAGAGAAAAGAAAGTTATTGGGAAGAAATTATTAATTTGAATTGTACTTTGAAGAGAGTCTTGATACTGATATGCTTTAACCTGAAATTTTGAATTGTTATATTTACTTTTATTGTGTGTGTGAATAAACATTTTCTTTTCTCAATAAAAAGAATTGTTTTTGTTTAGGAAGGGAAGTACAAGAAAGTAAGGGACACATGCAGCATTTACTAATAGAGCTACTACTATAATGCGTATTACACACTCGGACCTAAAATTCTTGATTATCTTCAGAGACTTCCTTGGCCAACTAACTAAAGGATAACAGTATCAAACATTGACCTCCCCACATTGACTATGCCTATGACAACAAGTCGATTGCAATGTTTTTTTAAGATAAAAAGTCGATTGTGACACATTTTTAAGATAAAAAGTAGATCTTATGTACACAAAAGTTGGCCACGCCTGCCCTACAGAATAAATTTAATTCAATTTAGTTATTCTCTTTAAATAGCATTTTAAGTATTTTATTATTATTAATATTATTGGCTTTGTTGCCTGCTCAGGATCTGCACTACTACAGCTACAACCCCTTGGCATAGGGTCTGAGTGGGTCTGTCAGGTGAGTGTGAATCTCCACTCAAATGGCAATGATAAGACCTTTGATGAGTATCCCCTGTGGGGTTGGATGCAACCACCCCCAGGTAGCCCTGCCACTATTGCTGCAGGTTCTGGATGTGGAATATGGGGCCCTGCTCAGGGAAAACTGGGGAGCTATTTGCAACCCTAAAGCATAGGAAGATTGGCACTGCATTCCTCCATGAGCCAAACTGGATGGGTAATAGGTCAAGGGTCCTGGGGAGGGATGCAAGCTGATCTATACAGGTAGTGAAGAAGGACAGAATGGGATGGGTATTTTATTAAGTAGCAATTTCCAGCAGGGGATCACTGCAGTTAGGAGAATCAGCAGCAGGTTAAAGTTAGTTACTGTAGCTTGGCAGGGTATAGGGCTCCACCTCATAAGTATATATGCCTCCAAAGCAGGCCTGAGTGACACAATAAAAGCAGATTATTGGAAGTATTTTGATGAGGTGAATCAATCAGTAGACAGCACAATTAAACAGGGCAGGGAAGTGAGTGGCTAATTATTGTTGTAGACCTTAATGAACACATGGGCAATGATGGTCTGGGATATGAGGAGGTACATAGGGGATGTAGGTATGACACAACCAACCTTGAGGGACAGAAGGTCCTTCATACAGCAAGCACACATGACCTTGTATTAGCCAATACATAGTTTAAGAAGAGCAAAAAGCACCTAATCACTTTCCAGTCACCACAAGGATCTGAGATTGCAGGGCATTACCAGTGAGGACTTTCAGAAGGAAAGTGGCCATTAGCTGCTTATGATAAGATTACAAATGAAGGAGACAGTTAGGAGACATACCTGGAAAGGAGATGGTGGACAGTTGTTGTTTGTGTTTTAGGGCCCACTGACTACAAAGGTCACTAGGGCCAAAAAAGACAGTCACCATGGTGGGTGCATAAATGGCAATACCAACTTGATGACAATATATAAGGGTCTCTAATGACCTTGTAGTTGATGGGACCTTAAACTCCAACGAACAACAACAACAATATATAAGAGCAAAAGCCCACTGAAAGTAATAAAAATTAAAAGGCAATGGCCAAATAAATAGTGAAGAATAAATAAAGGCAAAAGCCAAAACAGACAAAGCAAAACCAGGCTATAGCCTAAACAGACACTGAAATAAAAGGCAAAAGCCAAAACCAATACAGAAATGAAAAGGCAAAAGCCAAAACGACACAAGAATAAAAGGCAAAGCTGTCAGAAAGGAAAACGTGTCTAAATTAAATTTTGTGAAGGAGGCCAGCCTCTTTCACAAATACAAGCATTTCACAGATCACAAAGGAGGTGGAGAGCTCTGGATTGACCCTTAGTTGGTGTCTAAGTACACTGTATCTCTCACAGTGACTAAAGATGTGTGCCACTGTGAGAGGCTCCAAATATCAGTCACAATATGGTTCATCCTCACCCCATAGTATGTGGGAGTGGTTGAGGAAGGTGTGACGGATTCATTGCCCAGAAAGCACAACCTCCTCCCTCTGCAACTGGGGGCACGAGGACACCCAGTACACTGGAGTGTCCTTCAGTGCATGGAGTTTGTTGGTGGTCTCAGCAAACCACTGGGACTGCCATTGATCATGGACGGCCCACCACACCATCAGGAGAGCATCAGAGGGGACAGTAGTGTAAGGTACATCTGGCAGGTGGGCCACCTCATGGGCATGTGCATCCGCCATGATGCCAACATGCTCCAGGACCCATGTAAACAAAACTGTCTTGCCCTGCTTATGAATCATGAACAGCAACTTGTTCACACCCTAGACATGCAACAGCTGAAAGGAAGAAGTGGATGAGTTTCAGTGCCTCATGCAGAGCTATGAACTCTGCAGGTAAGACACTGGTGACACCTGGAGGGCAGCCCCCTGTGAAATGACCAGTTTTAAAGACTGACAGCCCCACAGAGGTGCCATCCTTTGACCCATCTGTATAGATAAAAATATGGCCGCAATATGTCAGAGAGTGGCGTCTGAACTCTTGTTGGTACAGTGACCTATCAGTACTAGTTTTGGGGGAGGCTGCAAGCATCCAGTTAAAACTTGGCTCTGGGGGTAGCATAGAGGCTGGCAGTACAGGCTGCACCCTAGGCAGTCACAAGCAGGCTGACTAGACCATCCAATCACAGCACTCCAAAGGGAGAGGGGACCCCTGGGCATTGATCAAACGGCCGCCAATAAGTGCAACTAAAATGATGGGGTGTGTAGGGTGCTGTGGCTGACCTTCGAGTCACAAAATATATGCAGCCACCAGGTACTGCCACAGCACAGTCAGTGGCAGTTCATCAGCCTCGGCATAGAGGCTGAGCAGTGGACTGGTGCAGAAAGCCCCAATGGACAAATGGATGCCAGCATGATGTACAATGTCCAGCATCCAGAGGGTAGTTGGAGTGGCCAGGTAATACATGCTGCTGCCATAGTTTTAGTGAGATCGAACAAGTGATTGGTAAAGCCGAAGCATCACCCTTCAATCTGCTCCAAAACCAGTCCCCTGAAGGCACCAAAGAATATTCAGCGAGTGAAGGCACCAAAGAATATTCAGTGAGCAAAGGCACCAAAGAATATTCAGCGAGCAAAGGCACTAAGCCTTTGGGTGTTGGACCCACATCAGATGGCTGTAAAAAAGTAGACAAAGAACCTTGGCCACCTCCACCACCTAAGCTGAGGCTCAGGCTGAGGCCCATGACAGTTGTCTTGTTAAGAGAGAACTGATAGCCACATGAGCAGGCAAACTCCCTGGCACTGTTTAATGCCAGTTGTAGTTGATGCTCAAAGCTGTGCTTAGCAGTGGCCCTGTACCAGAGAGCAAAATCATCCACAAATAGGGACGACTGTAGCAGGGGGTGAACAGAGAAGACAGCATTAGCAAAGAGGATCACACTGAAGATGCTCCCCTGTTGGACGCCATTCTCCTGCAGGAAAGCCAAGGAGTTGGTGTTACCCACCCACACATATTCTGAAGGTCCAATCAGACAAAAAGCTATGGGGGAAGAGGGGCAAATTATCCCTGGTGCAACGTCTCCAATATACCATGTGGTATCATATGCCATCTTCAATCAAAGGAGGTAGGCACCAATGCTGTCTGTGGAGAAAGGCCTCATGTATTTGCAGTCTGCTGTGAGATCAAATGATCCACTGAAGACCTACCAGCATGGAAACCACATTGGGCATTGGCAAGAAGGTGGTGCCATTCCAGATACCACACCAGGCGCCAGTTAGCCATGCATTCCATGGATTTATACAAACAGCTCATCAAAGGTATAGGCCTGCAATTCGTCAGGAGGCTACTATCCCTCCCAGGTTTTGGGAAGGGAGCAAGAGCACCAGACTGCAGGGACTTTGTGCTGCTGCGAAAAATACTTAAAAACATCAATGAGGTAGATGAAACCCCTCTCCAGTAGATGCCGTAGCAATTGAAATATATGAGATGTCTTTCAGTGCTTCTATAGCAGATTTTCATGCTGAATTCAAATCTGCAAACAGATTTGGCCCATCACCTAAGGCTGCAAAGATATTTCAAAATATAGAAATTTAACTGTTAGGCTTTGTGTGCATTCATTCCCTGTCTGATATAAATGTTGAAACTGATTCCATTTAAGAAAAGCAAAAGATGTACCAGTAAACATTTAAACATTTTAAGTTGCTGGCACTGAGGTCACTAGTGGTGTGGGAGTACAGGCTGCATTGGATGCCACCAATCACACCATGGTATCCTTTGTAGATTCAGTCGTTTGTGTGATATGACATAAAGCGGTTGTATGACATCACCAGATTTGAGATATGTGAGAGGGATCATTCAGGTTTCTCCAAAAAATATGGTGCTAAACCATGGATTACAAGATATGCAGACTTGGTCCTGCATAACTGCATTCCTTCCATGATTTTACTATCTGGGAACATTCTACAAAAAAGCTTTGAGATTCCCTCATTTGATCGAAAACTACTCTTTTTCATGACAGAATGCATGACACACAACAACTCAGCTTCAGTCGCTGCTGTGTTACACATAAAACCAAGCGTTCCTTGTTTAGAGTTTGTTTGTGTTTTAGGGCCCATCGACTACAAAGGTCATTAGGGCCCAGAAAGACATTCTACATGGTGTGGGAGTAAAAGGCCAACCCACCATGAGGATAATAAATAAGGGCAAAAGCCCACTAACAATAACAATAGTAAAAGGCAAAAGACACACAATAAATAGGGAATAAACAAAGGCAACAGCCAAAAAAGACAAAGCTAAACAGGCAAAAGCCAAAAAAGACAAAGCTAAACAGGCAAAAGCCAAACTAGACACAAAAAAAGGCAAAAGCCAAAAGTAACACAGCAAAAATCTGCATAAGCCTAAACAGACACTAACACAGAAGGGCAAAAGCCAAAAACGACACAAAAAAATGAAAAAGCAAAAGCCAAAAAGGAATAATAAAAGGAAAAGATGCCAGAAGGAAAGGGCATCAAGATTAAATGTTGTGAAAGAGGCCAGCGTCTTTCACAAATACAAGTGAGCTCTCAACCCTCTGGGGGTCATCCCCAAATGAGGTGGAGACCTCCAGACTGACTCCCAGTCGACATCTAAGTTCACAGTATCTCTCACAGTGACTAAAAATGTGTGCCACTGTGAGAGGCTCCCAACAGGAGTCACACCACGGTTCATCCAAACCCCATAGTATGTAGGAGTGGGTGAGAAAAGTGTGACCGATTCGCAGCCAAGGAAGCACAACATTCTCCCTCTGTGACTGGTGGCATGAGGACGCCCAGTGCCCTGGAGTGTCCTTCAGTGTGCGGAGCTTGTTGGTGGTCTCCACAAACCAATGGGATCACCACACCATCGGGAGAGCGTCAGAGGAGGGGACAGCAGTGTCAGGTATATCTGGCAGGTGGACCCCCTGACGGGCATGGGCATCAGCCCTCTCATTGCCCATGATGCCAACATGCCCCAGGACCCACATAAACAACACTGTCTTGCCCTGCTGATGAATCATGAGGAAAAACCTGTGCACATCCTGGAGGGTGGCATGTCTACTATAAAGGGTGCACAACAGCTGAAGGGAGGATAAGGAGTCAGTCACAATCACAAAGTGTTGGTGATTCAAACAGAGATTCTCACAGCTCTGCAGTTAAGACACTGGCGACGCCTTGAAGGTGGCCCCCTTAGAGATGACCAGTTGTAAAGACTGACCAACCCACAGAGGTACCATCCTTCACCCCATCCATGTAATCGAATACATGGCCCTGATAGGTCAGAGAGAGGCGTCCAAACTCTTGTTGGTACACTGACCTATCGGTACTGGCTTTGGGGAAAGCTGTGAGCATCCAATTACAACTTGGTTCTGGCACTGTCCAGGGTGGCACAAAGGCCGGTTGTATGGGTTGCACCATAGGCAGAGTCACACCCAGCCCAGCGAGACCATCCATCCACCGCATGCCAAATGGAGGGGGAACCCCTGACTGCCAGTTGAATGGCCGTCGTAGAGTGTGACTAAAATGGCTGGTTGTGTAGGGTGCTTTGGCTGACCTTTAAGCTGCAGAATATATGCAGCTGCCAAGTACTGCCACCGCACAGTCAGTGGTGGTTCCCCGGACTCAGCATAAAGACTCAGCACGGGACTTGTGCAGAATGCCCCAATGGACAACCGGATGCCAGTGTTACGTACACTGTCCAACATCCAGAGAGTAGATGGAATGGCCAGGCCATATACACTACAGCCATAGTCAAGACGTGATCAAATGAGTGATCGGTATAGTCACAGCATCACCATTCGATCTGCCCCAAAACCTATGCCCTGCAGGCACCGCAGTATATTCAAGGAGCAAAAGCACTTAGCCTTCGGCTCCTTCAAGTGTGGGACCCACGTAAGATGGCTGTCAAAATGGAGGCCAAGAAACCAGGCTGCCTCTACAATTGGGAGGAGTTGGCCATTCAGGGTAAGCTGAGGCTCAGAGTGAAGCCCTTCGATTACAACAGAAGTGCATGACTGTTGTTTTCTCAGGGGATAACTTATAGCCGCATGAGTTACCAAACTCATTGGCACTATTTAATGGCAGTTACAGCTGATGCTCAATGTCATGCATTGTGGCACCCCAGTGCCAGATGGAAAAGTCATCCACAAATAGGGACGACTGTACCAGGGGGTGAATGGAGGAAGGAAAACCGTTCACTGCAACAGCAAAGAGCATCATACTGAGGATGCTCCCCTGTGGGATACCATTCTCCTTCAGAAAGGGGGAGTAGGTGTTACCCACATGCACTCTGAAGGTATGGGTGGACAAAAAGCTATGCAGGAAGAAGGGCAAATTACACCTGAGCCCCCACTGGTGCAAGGTCTCGAATATGCCATGGCACATGTGGTATCATATGCCTTCTCCACATCAAAGAAGACAGCCACCAAGTGCTGTTGGTGGTGAAAGGCCGTACGTACCACAGTCTCCAGTGAGATCAAATGATCTACCGGAGACCTGCCAGCATGGAAGCCACATTGGGCATTGGCAAGAAGGTGGTGCCATTCTAGATACCACACCACACACCAGTTTACCATTCGTTCCATGGTTTTACACACACAGCTCATCAAGGATATGGGCCTGTAATTGGTCGGGAGGCTGCTGTCCTTTCCACGTTTTGGGAGGGGAATGACAACAGCCTCCTGCCAGCCTGCAGGGATTTCGTGCCACTGCCAAATATAATTAAAAACCTCAAGCAGGTTGAAAAAACCCTTCTCTGGTAGGTGTCGTAGCAATTGGTAATGGATGTTATCAGGGTCAGGGGCAGTATCCCAGGCCCTTGCTAGAGCTCCCTGCAGCTCCCAAGGGGTAAACGGGTCCTTATACCCCTCAACAACACCACCAGAGAAATTGATTGCTAGGCGTTCTGCAGCTTCCTTTTGTTTAATGAAAGCTACAGTGTAGTGCTGGGAACTGGAGATGGCTGCAAATGTTCTTGGGAGCTCCTCAGCCACCTCGCAAGGCAGAAGTAAATGTCTCCCTTGCACAAGGAGACCAGAGCCACAGGTCTTAAGTATCTTCCCTGAATTTTTTGCCGCTTTTCCCAGACATTCTTGGATGGCATGTGGTGGGTAAACGAGGAGACATAATCACTCCATGATGAGCATTTCGCCTCCTTGATTACCCATCATGCATACGCCTGGGCTCAGAGACAGCTAACACGATTGGCATCAGTTGGAAGTGACCGGAAGATGAAAACGGAGCCCTGCAGGCCCTAATTTGGCTCCGACAGTGGCCCTGATCACCACCTCTGTGAAGTGGCTCACTAGATCGTTGACCCCATCAAAATCACACAGTAGGCAAAAGTGGATTTGGTGAGCAAACTCCTCCCAGTTCGCCGATGCAGACACCACCATTGTGGTCGTTGGTGCAGAGCCCCACTTCCACTGCTAATCCTGATGGGGAAGTGGTCACTTCCACAAGGGTCAGACAGAACCTCCCATTGCAGCCCTGGCGCCAAACCAGGGGAGCAGATGGAGAGGTCTATACAGGAAAGACCACCAGTGGCAGTTATCACATGTGTGGGGGCACCTGTGTTTAGAATAATGAGGCCATTGTGTGTCACCCATTGCTCCACAAGGAGCCCTCAGGGATTGTGGCTGTCCGAGCCCCATTGGGGATTATGGGCATTAAAATCGCCCATAATCAGAAAGGGTCTGGGAAGCTGGGTGGTGAGGGAGTCGAGGTCTGTCCAGGGGATATCAATCCCAGGAGGCATGTAGAGGGAACACAGAGTGGTGGGCACGTCCAGTTGCAGGCAGAATGCCACTGCTTGGAGAGGCGCCTGTAAAGCCACTGGAACGTGCATGCATCCATTCCAGATGAGGATAGCCACCCCTCCCACAGGGTGGCTTCCCTGCTGCCGGGTGTCTGCATACACAGTGTAGCCCCATAATGAAAGTGGTGTATCACTAGGGCAGAGGATCTCCTGGAGTAAGATGCAGATCGGGTTGTGCCGTGAGATCAACACTGTGATCTCGTCCCTCTTGTGGGAAAAACCTCGGCAGTTCCATTGAAGGAGACTCACCATCAGGTGGGCTTTGGAGGTTTATTTCTATTCCTCCCTGTTCTCTGTCCCACAGCAGAAAAGGGAGGGGTGCGTACACTTTGGTCTTCCTCCTCCATCTCAAAGGACAAATCCCCATCATGATCCAGTTGGGGCATGCTGACACCCAGTACTTTCAGCTGTTGGCCAGAAAGCCTGGGTGGACGAATTAAGGACACTTGCCCCACTGTATGAGTGGGGGGTGTCCCCAGTTTCTTCCCTACTGCCTCACCCACTACCACCTCTGTGGAGGGGGCCGGATGGGTAGAGCCAGGGAGGGTGGTGTTCAATTTGTTTGTTTGTTTGTAGGAGTTTAAGGTCCCATCAACTACGACATCATTAGAGACCCGTCCACTCTATAGTTCTAATGCATATACTGCACAGACACTACACTAATGTGACGATTATTGGGTATTAGCAGTACCCAGCTTTCCCGAGCGATCACCCATGTCAGTACTAACTGGGCTTGCATTGCTTAACTTCAGTGATCAGCCGAGAACTGGTGTGTCCAATGCAACTCGCCATTCCCGTGGTGTTCAAAGCAGATGCCTCTGTTTGATGAGAGACATCAGTTGCCTCCAAAGAGGCTGGTATAGTCACTATTGGAGGACCCAAACACGGATTACAGGCAGTGATGGAGCCAGAAGAAGCCTCTGGCATGGGGTCGGGATCCCTCTGGCAGTCAATGCTAGCACAGACTGGCATCCCATCGACCCTGCAGGCCTGAGTGAGCAACAAACGGATGAGTGGGGGGATTTTGTTTGTTTGTTGGAGTTTAAGGTCCCGTCAACTACAAGGTCATTAGAGACCCGTCCACTGTATAGTTCTAATGCATATACTGCACAGACACTACACTAATGCGACGATTATTGGGTATTAGCAGTACCCAGGTTTCCCGAGCGACCACCCATGTCAGTACTAACTGGGCTTGCGTTGCTTAACTTCAGTGATCAGACGAGAACTAGTGTGTCCAACGCAACTCGCCGCTCCCATGAGTGGGGGGAGTTGTGGTAATATGTCCGTCTGGGTGCAGACAGAAGACATAGCAGCCACCTTTGCAGCACCTGCATAGGACAAGCCACGACTTGGCGTCCCTGGCAAGGATAGCAGCCACTGTGCTTCTTGGAAGCTGATACCCTTCTTGACACGCAACTCCTGAATTGCACATTCCTGCAAACAGGTAGGGCAATCTGAGAAGAGGTGGGGTGGTTTCCTTTGCAGTTGGTGCAGTAAGGAACAGTCTTACATGGCAGAACAGGAATTCTGGCCATGACCATACTGTTGGCACTTGAAGCAGCAAAGGGGGCTTGGGATGAAAGGACGTACCGGCAAGTGGAGGTAGCCAGCCCTGATGTATTCTGGCAATTTGGGCCTATGAAAGGTCAGCACGAAGGTGTCAGAGGGGTGGGATTCTCCATCCCATCGAACCAAGGTGTGGTGGAAAGCCACCACACCCTGGTCCCAGAGCTCCTCTACTATGTTCTCCTCTGACTCCCCATGTAGGTCGGGGCACTGGACCACACCTCTACTGGTGTTTAGGGTGGGATGCGGTTCAACCAGAATGGGGATGTTACCCAGTTTCCACATTTTTAGCAATGCCTCAATCTGGTGAGGGGCAGATGCCTCCACCAACAAGGTGCCATTGCAAAGCTTCTTGACTGAAGTCACATCACCAGCAACGCCCTTTATGGCTTTGGCAATAAGGAAGGGCGACGCCTTCCCCAAAGCTGCACCATTCTCTCCAGATATGGAACGAAACCGGATAGGATAGGAAGAAGGGGTGGAAGGGGATTTAGCTGCACCTAAGACCTCCTTAGATGCAGGAACGTGCTTTACATCGGCAATCGAGCCCTGCACCTTAAGTCTGAGAAGTCATTGCCTCTTGTTAAGGGCAGGTGCTAATGTAGTAGAAGGCACAGAGTCGTTCCGGGATCCAGATGGCTTACTGGGGGAACGTGGTCTCTTCCTTAGAGTACTACTCATCTCTACAGGCTTAATAGCAGTCGGACCACTCATTTGGGTGGAAGTGAGGCCATCATCTTCAGGCTCAACACATGAACAAGTCCCATACAGAACAGAAGAAGAAGACAAAGGGGTGGGGTTATTTGGTGAGGCCCCCAGCCTCACCCACCACGGAGCCCAATAAGGGGACGCCCATTTGGGTCGCCAAGGGTGCTCGGACAGGATACCATAAAGGTGGCAGAATCCCCGAGTACCAGACCAATTGTTGTTGTTTGTTTGTTAGTGTTTTAGGGCCCATCGACAACAAAGGTCATTAGGGCCCAGAAAGACAAACACCATGGTGGGGGTGTAAATCGCCATCCCACCATGGTGGTAATAAATAACTGCAAAACACTAAAAGTCATAATACTAAAAAAAGGCAATAGCCCAATAAATTCCAGAATTAATATAGGGAAAAGCCAAAACACACAGAAAGGTAAAAGTAGCAAAAGCCAAAACAGAAATAACAATAAAAGCGGCAAAAGCCAAAACATACATAACAATAAAAGCAGCAAAGGCCAAACATACACAACAATAACAGCAGCAAAAGCCAAAACATACATACAACAGTAAATGGGGGCAAAAGCCAAAATGCACAGGCAACAATTGCGACTAAAGCCAAAACCAGACATTACAAAAAATGCGGCAAAAGCCAAAACGGACACAGAAACAAAAACGCAAAAGGTTCTCCACTGCCTGGGTTGATTGATTGTTTGGGTTTTAGGGCCCATCGACAACAAGGTCATTAGGGCCCAGAAGGACAGTAACCATGGTGGGGGTGTAAATGGCCATCCCACCATGATAACAATAAATAAGGACAAAAACCCCTAACAATAATAAGAATAAAAAGGCAATAGCCTAATAAATAATGCAAAAAAGAAAGAAAGGCAAAACAGACATAAAAATAGAAACCACAAATAACAATAAAAGTGGGAAAAGCCAAAACAGAAATAACAATAAAAGCGGCAAAAGCCAAAACAGACATAACAATACACACGGCAAAACCCAAAACAGACATAACAATACACATGGCAAAAGCCAAAACAGACAATAATAAACGTGGCAAAAGCCAAAACAGACAATACACGTGGCAAAAGCCAAAACAGACATATAAATAAAAGGCAAATGCCAAAATAATACAAGAATAAATACAAAAACTGTCTAAAAAACCGAGTATAAATCAAATTCTGTGAAAGAGGCCAGCCTCTTTCACAAATACCAGCGAGCTCTCCACCGCCTGGGGGTTATCCCCAAGTGAAGTAGGGAGCTCTGGACTGACTCCCAGTCACCATCTAAGCTCTCGGTATCTCTCACAGTGACTAAAGATATGCACCACTGTGAGAGGCTGCCAACAGAAGTCACACCATGGCTGTTCCTCACCCCGTAAAATGTAGGAGTGGGTGAGGAACGTGTGACCGATCCGAAGCCAAGCAAGCACAACCTCCTCCCTCCATGACTGGTGGCACGAGGACCCCCAGTGTTTGCTCTGGGGTGTCCTTCAGTGTGTGGAGTTTGTTGGTGGTCTCCACAAACCACTGGGCCCGCCATTCTTCATGGACGGCCCGCTGCACCATCGAGAGAGCATCGGAGGAGGGGACAGCAGTGATAAATATATCTGGCAAGTGGGCCACCTGACAGGCATGGGCATCCGCCCTCTCATTGCCCATGATGCCAACATGCCCCTGGACCCAC
Source organism: Trigoniulus corallinus (assembly GCA_013389805.1). Taxonomy (NCBI): domain Eukaryota; kingdom Metazoa; phylum Arthropoda; class Diplopoda; order Spirobolida; family Trigoniulidae; genus Trigoniulus; species Trigoniulus corallinus. Next base: position 8,227,254 of record JAAFCE010009125.1, on the reverse strand, counting down.
ATGAACAACACTGTCTTGCCCTGCTTATGAATCACAAGCAGCAACCTGTGCACACCCTGGACGATGGCATGTCTGCCATATAGGGTGTGCAACAGCTGAAGGGAGCATAAGGAGTCAGTCACAATAACAAAGTGTCTCTCATTCAAAACTTGGATGAGCTCCAGTGCCCTGTGCAGAGCTGTGAGTTATGCAGTTACGACACTGGCGACGCCTGGAAGGCAGCCCCCTATGAGATGACCAGTTGTAAAGACTGACCAACCCACCGAGGAACCATCCTTTGACCCATCCGTGTAAAAAAAAAACATGGCCTCGATCGGTCCAAGAGAGGCGTCCAAACTCTTGTTGGTACACTGACCGCTCGGTACTGGTTTTGGGTAAGGCTGCAAGCAACAAATCTAAACTTGGCTCTGGCACTGTCCAGGGTGGAACAGAGGCCGGCAGTACAGGCTGCACCCTAGGCAGAGTCACGCCCAGGCCCGTAAGACCGTCCATCCACCGCACACCGAATGGAAGGGGAACCCCCAGGCAGCGGTCGAATGGCCGTCTCACAGTGTTACTAAAGATGGCCGGGTGTGTAGGGTGCTGTGGCTGTCCTTTCAGCCACAAAATATATGCAGCTGCAAGGTACTGCCACCGCACAGGCAGTGGTGGTTCACCAGCCTCAGCATAAAGGCTGAGTACTGGACTGGTGCGGAACGCCCCAATGGACAACCGGATGCCAGCGTGATGAACACTGCCCAGCATCCGAAGAGTTGACGGAGCACCCAGGCCATACACGCCACAGACATAAACGAGACGTGATCGAACGAGTGACCGGTAGAGTTGTAGCATCACCGTTCGATCTGCCCCAGGCAGATCCATGTTCCCTGCAGGCACCGCAGAATATTCAGGGACCGAAGGCACTTAGCCTTCCACTCCAAGCCGCCTCTACATCTGGAAGGAGGCGGCCATCCAAGGTAAGCTGAGGCTCAGGGTGGAGCCCTTGCTTACGACAGAAGTGCATGACCATTGTCTTGTTGGGGGGATAGAACTCATAGCCACGTGAAGTAGCAAACTCGTTGGCACTATTGAGTGCCAGTTGCAGCTGACGCTCAATGCTGTGCATCGTGGCAGCCTGGTACCTGATAGAAAAGTCATCCACAAAGAGGGACGACTTAACCAAGGGGTGAATGGAGGATGGTAGGCCATTCACTGCAACAGCAAAGAGCGTCACAATAAAGACGCTCCCCTGTGGGAAACCATTGTCCTGCAGGAAGGCCGAGGAGTAGGTGTTACCCACACGCACTCTGAAGGTCCGTTTGGACAAAGAGCTATGGAGGAAGAGGGGCAGATTACCCCTGAGCCCCCACTGGTGCAAGGTCTCCAGTATATAATGGCGCCATGTGGTATCATATGCCTTCTCCACATCAAAGAAGACAGCCACTAAGTGCTGTCTGTGGAGAAAGGCCTCACGTACTGCAGTCTCCAGTGAGATCAGATGATCCACCAAAGACCTGCCCACACGGAAGCCACATTGGGCATTGGCCAGAAGGTTGTGCCGTTCCAGATACCACACGAGGCGCCAACTCACCATGCGTTCCATGGTTTTGCAAAGACAGCTCGTCAGTGAGATGGGTCTGTAATTTTCTGGAAGGCTACTATCCTTCCTGGGTTTTTGGAGTGGGATTATAGTATCCTCTTGCCAATCTGCAGGGATTTCATGATGCTGCCAGATGTATTTGAATACCTCAAGGAGGTATCTAACGCCTTTCTCTGGTAGGTGTCGTAGCATTTTATAGTGGATGCTACCTGGTCCAGAGGCAGTATCCCTGGATATTGCTAGAGCTGCCTGCAGTTCCCAAGGGGTAAATGTATTGTTATACCCCTTGGTGACACCCCAGCAAAATTAAGTGGGTGGCGTTCTGCAGCTTCTTTGGACTGCATAAATGCTGCCGTGTAGTGCTGGGACCTGGAGACGGCTGCAAACGTCCTTCCCAGTTCCTCAGCCACCTCACACGGCAGAAGGCAATGTTTTCCTTGTACAAGGAGACCTGAGCCACATGATGGTAAATGTCTGCCTTGGATCTTCCGCAGCGTTTCCCAGACTTTCTTGGAGGGCGTGTGATGGGTGAGTGAGGAGACATACTGACTCCATGAGAAGCGCTTGGCCTCCCTGATCACCCGTTGTGCATATGCCCGGGCTCGGAGAAAGTCGATACGGTTGGCCTCGGTAGGACAAGATTGGAAGCAGCAAAGGGCTCGTCGGCGAGCCCGAATTGCACTCCGACAATCCTCCATCCACCATGGCACCTGTGCTTGTGGTGGGTTAAACGAGCTCTGGGGGATGGATGCCAATGCCGCCCCGACCACCACTTCTTGAAGTGACTTACTAGGTCGTTTACCCCATCAAAATCACACAGTGGGCGAAAGTATATATGGCGGGTGAACACCTCCCAGTTCGCCTGACGCAGACACCACCATGGTGGGTGCTGGGGTAATGCCCCATCTCCTCTGCTAATCTTGATGGGGAAGTGATCACTTCCACAAGGGTCTGACAAGACCTCCCACTGCAAACCTGTTGCCAACCCAGGAGAGCAGATGGAAAGGTCTATGCATGACAGGCCACCAGTGGCAATAATCATATGTGTGGGGGCACCTGTGTTGAGAACAATGAGGCCATTGTGTGACACCCATTGTTCCACAAGGCGCCCTCGGGGATTGTGACTGTCCGAGCCCCATTGGTGATTATGGGCATTAAAATCACCCACAATCAAGAAGGGTCTTGGAAGCTGGGCGCTGAGGGAGTCGAGGTCTGCCCATGGGATATCAATCCTAGGTGGCATGTAGAGAGAACATAGAGTGGTGGGCACAGCCAGTTGCAATGTGACCGCCACTGCTTGCAGAGGCGTCTGCAGAGCCACTGGCACATGCATGCACCCATTCCAGATAAGGATAGCCACCCCTCCCACTGGGTGGCTTCCTTGCTGCCGGGTGTCTGCATATACAGTGTACCCCCGTAATGACATGGGGGTATCACTTCGACACAGGATCTCCTGGAGGGAGATGCAGATGGGGTTGTGCCTCGAGCTCATCAGTTTGATCTCGTCCCTCTTGTGGGAAAACCCTCGGCAGTTCCATTGTAGGAAATTTACCATCAAGTGGACTTAGGCGGCTTGTTTCTATTCCTCCCTTTTCTCCGTCCCAGTGCAGAAAAGGGAGTGACGCCTTCAATTGGTTCGTCCTCCTCCATCTCGAAGGAGGAATCCCCATTGTGCCCCACTTTGGGCATGAATCCACCCCGTGCTCTCTGCCGTTGGCCAGAGAGCTTGGGTGGACGAACCAAGGACACACGGCCCACGGCAGTAGTGGGGGGGTGTCCCTACTATCTTTCCTCCTGTCACACCCACCGCCCCTTCCGTGGAGGAGGATGGCTGGGCTGAGATAGAGAGGGAGGCCTTCAAGGGAGATGCCTCTCTTTGATGTTGAGGCATCAGGGGCCTCCAAAGAAGCTGGCACAGCCATTATTGGGGGGCCCATGCATGGGCCAGAGGTGGTGGTGGAGCCAGAAGAAGCCATGGAAATGGGGTCAGGGTTCGTCTGGCAGCCAATGCTTCCACAGACCGGCACTCATGGACCCCGCAGGCCCGAGAGGGCGTTAAACGGATGAGAGGGGGAGCTGAGGTAGGGTGTCCATCTGGGTACAGACAGAGGACAGAGCAGCTGCCTTCGCAGCACCTGCTTAGGACACTCCACAACTGGAGGTCCCTGGCAAGGCTAGCATCTGCCATGCATCCGGAAAACTGACACCCTTCTGGACACGCAGCTCCTGGATTGTGCATTCCTGCAGCCAAGTGGGGCAATCCCAAGAAGAAACGGGGTGGTTGCCCTTACAGTTTATGCATAAAGGTGCAGTCTTACAAGACTCTGGGGAGTGGTCTCCTTGCCCACAAGTGCCACACATGACCTTGGCAGAACAGGAATTCTGGTCATGGCCATATCGGGCTCGGAAAAATGGACGCACAGGCAAGCAAAGGCAGCCAGCCATTATGTACTCTGGCACCTTGGGCCTACCAAAGGTCAGCACCAAAGTGTCATATGGGTGGGACTTTCCATCCTGTCGGACCAAGGTGTGGTGGACAGCAACCACACCCTGGTCCCTAAGCTCCTCTGACTCACTGCATAGATCAGGGCACCGCACCACACCTCTGCTGGTTTTTAAGGTGCAATGCAGTTCGACCACAATGGAGATCAATGCGCTTCTGCAGTTTCAGTAATGCCTCTATCTGGTGAGGGGCAGATGCCTCCACCAACAAGGTGCCATTGTGCAGGTTCTTGACCGAAGTCATGTTGCCAGCAATGCCCTTGATGGCTTTGGTGATAAGGAAGGGTGACGCCTTCCCCAAGGCTGCTCCATCCTCCCCAATCACCTCCTCAATCACCAGGATCCACTTTTCCCAGGGGTGCAGGTCTCCATGCATGGCAAACACGCAGGTAGGCGTTTGTTTACAGTCACCTCAGTAAGGAACCTACATCAACCGCGAACAAGTCAGACAGTTATCACGTAACTGACAGATAGGACACAAACAACCACAATGATGGTATCGTCCCGTCCAGAACACAAGTCATGGGCAAAGACGATAGTGGTGTTGTCCAGTTAGGGGCAAGAAAAAGTCACCCCTTTTAGTCGCCTCTTATGACATGCAGGTATGCAGTGTGCCTATTCTACCCTGGGCACACACGGGTTTACCAGACCAAAGGCATCGGGGTTGACTGCTGGTCCACTCACAGTAACCCTGGGGGGAAATCAGGTCTCTAATGACCTTGTAGTTGACGGGACCTTAAACTCCAACAAACAAACAAACAAACTGGGGGGAATATAAATATGCGCCCCCACCGCCTGACAACCTGTCAGGTGACCAAGGGCACACATACATGTGGCCCTTGACCAAGACTGGGTTTCTGCCTTGGCTTCCTGTTTTCCCTGGAAGCTGTGGCCAAAGTGAAGTATTGGAGACTATAGGTCACAACCTAAGCCCTCGATGGCTGTGAGCCAAGTCACTAGTTAGAAATGGCCCAGAGACATCGCAGGGCATATGCCTCCTAGATCACCAGGATCCACTTTTCCCATGGGTACGGGTCTCCACGCATGGTCAACGTGGGTAGGCGTTATCTTTGGTCACCTTTTTGAGCAGCCTACATGAACTGCGAACATGTCAAACCACAACTGTGGTGTTATCCAGGCAAAGACAATACGGTCATGTGAATCCACCATGGTTTTTTTGTCCAGCCTACATCTCGAGAACCTCGTGTGCCTATTCTACCCTGAGCACACAGGAGATTTGGTCTGTGGGAGCTATTTTATTTCACTACTTCCCTCAGCACATCCAGGGGCCGACTAAGTCGCCATTCCCCAAACGCACTGTGGGGATTGCCCTATCTGCCACCCGGGGACATGCCAACATAGCTGTTTACTCTGCCCGTGGACCTTGTAGGCCAAGGGTGGTGAAAAGGAGGTCCATGGGCCACTTGTGGCCCACCAGGAGTCAAGTTGTGGCCCATGGGGCTTGGTCAAGTGAACATAAAATTATTGTACATATCACCAAAAGAACATTACATCATGAGTCGGTCCCAACCAGGCAAGCAATTGACCACAATCTGACATACCGAGAAGAGACAATGTGGTTGAAGCTGTAGCATGATTGCTTGTTTACTTTAATTCAACAAAAAAAATGAAGTGCATGGCCCAGCAGGAAATGCCATTTCTTAAATTTGACCCACCTGCTGAAAAGTTTGGCCACCCCTGTTGTAGACAAAGCATGAGGGTCTGACCATATGATTATTTCTTACTTGTTGTTCTTTGCTATCAGTTTGATTAGCACAATGGAAGTCAAAAGCAATGGTAGTCTGCAAGTTCTAATCCTCCACTCACACATATTCCCCACCACCCAACACACCTCCATGTCTCTTTGCACTACCTGCTTCCACGTCCACTTTGGTCTTTATCTACTTCTAATGCCCCAATCACCTGCAGTCCCACAATGGAGCTCCTCATCTCCCCTCCTCCTCACATGCCCATACCACCTCAACTGATTCTCTCTCATCTTATCCACAATGCTCCCCAACCCAAGCTACCGCTAAAGTAACTTTTTTGGATTCTGTCAGATTGTGACACCTCACTCATGTACCACAGCATTTGTATGTGAGCCAATTGCATTTGCCTTTCATGGTTCTTCCTAACTGCCCAACACTCAACCATACAGCATAGTGAGCCTAATGATGGCTCTTCAAACTTTCCCTTCAACTTTATTGGGACTCAGTGGTCACACAGGACCCTACCCTGACTGTCTCCACTTCACCAATCCTGCATTAATCCTATGGTTCCCATCAGAATCTATTTCCCCATTTCTCTGGAAAACTGATGTGAAATAATGAAACCCTTGGGCCTCTGGAATACCCTCTCCCCACAACGAATCTCATCCCCATGTCTCTGGCCACCAAAATTGAAATCTAGGTACTTAGCCTTCTTCGTGTCTACCTTAAGGCCCCCTCCTTCCATTGCTGACTTGATGTCTTGTGGGCCCTTTTGTGCATCCTCTTTGGGTTCCTCAAGCCTTCCCACATCATCAGCAAATAGGTACCAGGCACTGAGGGGCCTATTCCCTTATTCCCATCAGCAGCTCATCCATGACTAGAGTGAATAGGTACAGGCTAAGTGCTGACCCTTGATGCACACCAACCAGCACGTTGAAACTTGCAGTGTTACCCCATGCTGCCCTCACCCTAATAATGGAACCATCATACTTATCCTGCACTATCCTAATGTCGCCTCATTAACCCCTTCCCTTCTTAGAACATTCCACACTAACTGTTTAGGGATACTATCATATGCCTTCAGGTCAATGAATATTGCATGAAAGTCTGCTTTGCTGCTCTATGCTTCTCTAACATCTGTTGTAGAATAAAGATTGGTTCCATGGTGGACCTACTAGGAATTAACCTCAAATTGATATCCCTGGACAATAGTTTGTCTCTGAGACGACATTTCTATGACTCTTTATGCCCCCTATAGTTTCCACAGGGAAAGCATTACCTGTGCCCTTAATCAGTGGAAGTATCCAACTTTCTCACCATGCAGATGGCATCCTGTCGCCATTTGCTAACGTATTGAAAAGCTTCACCAGCCATGTAATTCAAGTTGTCCCCAAGGCTTATCAAACATCCAACAGGATCTCATCTGGGCCAACTGCCTTTTGACCTCTCATCTTTTGAAGGCCCCTCACTTATTTCATCCTCACTCGCACTGTCCACTGCTTGCAGAATGTGTGGATTGCTGTTTGTGACCATTGCACATGTGGCAGCATTTAAGTGGCTGTGGTAGTACTCCTCCCACCTTTTGATTACCTCTGCTGGTTGGAACAGGACCCTACCAATGGAATCCTTTACCAGTAGGGCTCTGGTAACATCTTTACAGTTCTATCCCTGTTCTTAGCCAGTCTAAAAACTAGCTACTCTCCTTGCCTTGTCCCCAACGTTTCATATAGAGCGTCATACATCTTGTACATAGCTAGGGCAATGGTCCTCCTGGCGATTTTTCCTTGCCTGAACATAGTCTGTGTTTGAAACCTGATCCAAAATTTCCCTCCATCTATGAAAAGCCACCTTCTTTAGTTTCCACCTCATCATTGCACCACCAGGTCTGCCTACCCTGAGAAGTGCCTCCTACTCTACCCATGCCAAACATTGCCTCTCCACATCTAATTTTCCTAGCCACCCTGTCCCACATGGCATGGGTTGACCCTTCCCAATCCCAGTCAACCTGGCTGAGAGCCTCCTGCCTGAATTCTTCTGCATTGGTGGGCACCTCCCACCATCTAATGACTGATTCTCCTTTCCAGGCATGTTTCCTAACTACCCCCTTCATTAGGAATTCTATCAAGAGCAGCTTAGGGCCACTCCCCTTCCAAAAGTCTTCAATGGGTAGTGCCCAGCATTCTTGGATCCCTACCCTGTGTTATTCCCTAACCATGAAAAAGTCTATTTAGGATCTCCCATGTGGTGAATAGAAAGTGATTAGCTGCTTTTCCCTCTTCTTGAACCCTGCTTGTTTGTTTGTTGGGGTTTAAGGTCCCATCAACTGCAAGATTATTAGAGACCCGTCCACTGCATAGTTCTAATGCATAGACTGCACAGACACTACACTAATGTGACGATTATTGGATATTAGCAGTACCCAGCTTTCCCATGGACCACCCATGTCAGTACTAACTGGGCTTGCGTTGCTTAACTTCAGTGATCAGACGAGAACTGGTGTGTCCAATGCAACTCGCCGCTCCATTGAACCCTGCATTCGCTAATGTAAGGCCATGTGCTCTTGCTGTTTCAAGCACCTCTGCCCCTGAGGGTTGATCATGCAATACCCCCATACTCCATGCACCTCCTCATATCCTGAACTATCTATGCCCACATGGGCATTAAAGTCACCCCCATTAGGCACTCATTTCCCTTTCTCTGTTTAATTGTGCTGCTTTCTGACTGCACCACCTCATCAAAATCATTCCAAAAAACTACTTTAGCTGTGTCACTCAGGCCTGGTTGGGGGCCATAGGCACTTATGAGGTGAAGCCCTATATCCAGCCAGACTACTGTGACTAACATTATCCTACTGCTAATTCTCTTGACAGAAATTATCCTCCATTGCAGCTCATTACTCAACGCTATGCCCACCCCATTTCATCTCCCTTCACTACCTGTGCATATTAGCATCCTGTACAAATGCAATGCTAATGTGTCTGTGCCTGAGGGTGCCTACAAATTCCCCAGTTTTCCTTGTAGGGGTCCCCATATTCCAAGTCCCTAACCTGAGCCTGACTCCTTTAGTTTGTTTGACAACTCTGACTGTGGTGCCTGCAGTCAATGTCCAGTAGAAAGTGGGAGATGCCATTGAAGCTGCAAAATATGTAGCTTTCTTAGAATAAGCTGGTCCAACAAGCAGGTTGATTTTTCTTATAGCATAGGTGGTGTAAGGGTTGACACCCACAAGCACCTTGGAGTTGTCTTAAATACTTGGGGCACCTGGAAGTAGCACACTGACAAATTGATTGGGAAGGCTGGGTGTGCTCTCTGGTTGGTTAACAGGGTGCTGGGGGACAGCACAAAGGAAGTAAAAGACATAGCTTACTTTTCACTGGTATAGCCAATTGTGGAATGCTGTAGTCCAATTTGGTTTCCGTTTAGGCAAGACCTATCTTGGGAAATTGAAATGGTACAAATGAGGGCAGCAAGTGTTGTGCTAAGTCGGTTCTCTCACAAATTGAGTGTGTCAGGCATGATCAGAGAATTAGGGTGGGACTCACTCTGTCAGAGGTGGGCATCTGATAGCATTAAGCTGTTTAGCAGACTGTTTAAATAGGTTATGAGGGTCCTTTAGATAGCAGGTTATCCTTTGCAGACTATAGGGTGGATAAATGATCATCTCTTCAAACTGAAAGAGATGAGGGCCCAAACAGACTCATATTACTGGTCCTTTTTTTCCCAGAATCATTTGGCAATGGAATGCTCTTGATGAGGATAAGGTGAAGATGTTTCTGGAGAGGGCGCCATTATAGAGGGCAGGATATATATGCCAGAATAGAAGCTATGCGTAAGATTCCTTGGGGTTTTAAAATGACTGAATTTTCTGGAATGAACTGCAGTGAACTTTCTGGAAGAGGATGTCTTTATAGAGGGCAGGCGATGTATGGCAGGATGTATGGCGATGCATGAGTGAATTTTTAGGAATGAGAGATATTCTCTCCACTGCCAATTTGGCCTATCACAGCTGCTTGCAGTGTATTCAACTAGAACCTGCAGTAATAGTAGCAGGGCTACCTGTGTGGGGGGGTGCCATCCTACCTCACAGGAGACACTCATTGGTTGTATCATTGCCAGGTGAGCAGAGGTCTCACACTCACCTGGCAGTACACTACACACAGTCTACACAAAAGAATAGTCCTAGGACTTCATATCATTGTAGTGTGTTCGTAGTTGCAGTAATCCAGAGAAACTAAGTTCATCAAATTTGTAAAACTAATCAATTCAATCCGATTTAGTTAATAGACAATCAATTAGCAATAAAAATGATAAACTCGAATAAATATAATGAAACTTGTGAATCAACACTAAAATGCGACTGTACCGACCAAAGTAGAAAAACCATCACATAAATTCTCCTTTTTTCGTTCCAGAATTTTAAATGAAAAGTTGAGTTAAAATAGAACTCCAACCTTTTTGAATTCTGGAACAGAGAGAATGAAAATGACGTCATGCAGGAAATTCAAAGGAAATGTCAGGTCGGGATGACCTGCTACATCACTCCCCATGTTAGAAGTTGCACAGTAGTGTAACTAGAGGGAAAAATGAACACGTCTTCCTACTGAACGTGACTGTGTGAGAATTCCAGATGGAGTAGCCATGGGTGCTGGTTGCTTTGGAATAGCAGGTGGAACAGTGGTGGGTGCTGATTGTGATCTGTCTACCCGTTGAAGTGGTGTTTGAGCTGATTCATAGTGTGGATCGTCTATGACAAGTGATGAGTGGAAAGCAGGCTTCAACCTGTCGAGAGTGATGTTGTCTCTCCAACCATTGATGTCAACCATAAAATACCCGTCATGGCTCTGAAGTATCCAGAAAGGACCCTCATATGGTGGCTGCAGAGGATGTCCATGTGCTCCCCATCGAATGAAAACATTAGTAACTTCCTTCATCGAAGAAAATTGAAAAACAGCCCATGCACGTGGTATCCGAGGTGGTTGATGTTTCAGGGAATGCATGGAGGTGCACAGACGTTCTATGTAAACATCTAATGGTAATGTGTTGGTCTCTGTTGCAAAAAAAAATCACTCAGGAGACATAAGTTGGTGCCGTACAACACCTCTGCTGGGGTAGCGTTAAGACCTTCGTTGAGCAGCATAACCCAAGGAGGATCATTGGTAAATGATCACTCCAGTGTGTTGGATCTTCCACTGCTCGCAGAGAAGTCTTAAGTTGGTGATGGAACCACTCCACTAGTGCATTGGAGGCAGGGTGGTATGATGTTGTATGGATGTGATGAACTCCAAGTAGGTGACAAAGTTGCGTGAACAGCACAGAGTCGAATTGTCTACCATGATCGGTAGTGATGGTAGAAGGGACCCCAAAATGAGATATCCAATGTGTTACACAGGCGACTGCTACTGTCCGAGCTGTGGCATCAACCACAGGAATCGCCCCAGGCCACCTAGAAAACCTGTCCACACATGTCAAAAGGTAATGATGGTTGTTCGATGGTGGCAAAGGGCCCACAAGGTCGATGTGTACACAATCAAAACGTGTTGCCAATGGTGTGCAAGTGGCCACTGGTAAAGAAACATGCCGCTGAACCTTGCTCCTCTGGCATTGAATGCAAGATCGGGTCCAACGTGTAATGTCAGCATTCATGCTACGCCATACATAACACTCTGTATCAAGACGATGTGTAGCTCTAATTCCTGGATGAGCAAGATCATGGACAGCATGGAAAACTGGCATACGTAAGGACTCTGGAACGAGTGGTCGTGGTCGTGCTGATGAAATATCACAGATGATGCTGATATCCAAACCAGGGATTGGTATAGACTGGAGTGTTAGTGCACCAGGATTCTCCTGTAGGTGGCAGACCTCCGGATCCTCTCCCTGAGCAGCTTGAAGTTGCTCAGCTGAAATGAGGCCTGAAGAAGTTTCCACAGAGTTAAGATGTGCTCGAGAAAATAAAAGGCTATGATGTTTTGTGAGCCTTTGACATGTCGTATGTCTGTCGTGAAGGCAGAGAGAAATTCCAAATGACGAGTCTCCCGTGGTGAATGGCATTCCAGATGAGTGGTGAAAGCAAGCGTAAGTGGTTTATGATCAGTGTAAACCATGAAGTGCCAACCCTCAATGAAATATTGGAAGTGTTTCACTGCCAGGTAAATTGCCAGAAGCTCTCAGCCAAATGTACTATAATGGGCATCCGTTGGTCGGAACTTCTTGGAAAAGAAGCTCAATGGTTGCCACTGGCCTTCTGAGAACTGCTCCTGCAGCCATATCAGATGCATCCATAAAAATGGCAATGGGTGTATCTGGATGAAATCTGGATGCCAGAGTAACACTATGTTTGAGAGGGCATCCTTGACAATTTGTCCAATGCAGTAAGGCATTCTTAGGTGCCTTCCCATGAGTAAATCATTTAGTGGTTGCAAAAATGTAGCACAGCCAGGAACAAAATGATGAAAAAAATTAATAAGCCCCAAGAATCGCCTAAGGGCTCTGCAAGATTCCAGTTTTGGGAACTCCTGGATGGCCTGCACTTTCACTGGAAGAGGCAAGTTTCCCTGGGACATGATGCGATGCCCCAGAAAATCTAAGGAGTCCTTGCCAAAGATGCACTTGGCAAGATTTATTGTCAGTCCATATTGATGTAGACAATCCAGCACTTGTGAGAGGTGATGCAGGTGTTCATTGTCATCTCTGCTCACAACCAGGGTATCGTCGATATATGTGAAGAGAAAAGGTAGATCCCCGAGAACTGAGACAATAAACCACTAGAAAGTTTGTGCCGCATTGCGATATTCAAACAATCCAAACGGTGTTATCACTGCAGTCTTAGGAATATCCTCTTTAGCGATTGGGATCTGGTGATGTGCTTTCACCAGATCCAACTTGGAATGCACCCATGTGCCACGAAGTTGCGAGTTGAACTCCATCAAATGCGGAATGGGATAACGGTCAGGGATGGTCTGAGCATTCAGGGCACCATAGCTCGGTGAGGCACAGTGACGTCATGAAATTCAGCCAATAGTGCCTTGTACTGATCTGCAATTTTGGGAGTAATACACAACAGACAGCAGTAAGAGTTTGGTCGAGGCACAGCTACACTGGAAATTTTGAAGCCAGTCACTCGATCAAAAAGCTTCTGTCTTCGCATGTCCACCACAAGGCCATAATAGGTCAGGAAGTCAGCTCCAAGAATTGCACATGACACATCTGCAACTACAAAATCCCAAGCAAAGGGCCAACGTTGATCTTCAGCCGATGTGTGCCATAGGTGCTGATGATAGTCTTATTTGCTGCAAAAAGTTTGATATCCGATGGCTTTGGACTTGGGCAAGCGAGGAATGTACGTGGGAGAATGCTTAACTCGGCTCCGGTATTAATTAAAAATCGCTGATGTGTGTCCTTGTCGTATAAGAAAAAGAGACAGCTGGAAATTGCCTTGTCATCCAGCTGCGTTCCTAGGGTGGATGACTTTATTCATTTCCCTGAGAACAGGGGGTGTGGCACTTCCTAGCTCCTGTACCAAAAAGGTTGATGGTACCAGCAAAGCTCCTTACATGGCTGGCCAGATGGTGACTGTTGTCTGGGTCACTGTCATGGATGGGAACTTGAATGCTGTTGAAAGGGTTGCTGAGGCTGCTGCCGATGCATATGTGACAGCAGTGAGCTGATCTTACTGCTCAGTTCATCCACCTGAGATCGCAACTGCGACAGGTCAGTCTCCATACTTGAGGAAGTGAGTGCTGGTGTTGAACTAGAGATGGCATTTAAGTTGGCGGGTGACAGATCCATCACTTCCATCATCTTATCCTCCATTTCTGCAAGTTTCTCTAAGGTTGTGGTATTGTCTAACCTAACCTGATGGGGGAGGTGAGACAGGAACAGCTCCTTCATAATGGTGACATCCCCAGATGAGACATAACTGTCCCCAGCCAACTGCTGCATCTGGCACAACAGTTGTCATGGTTTTTTATCTCCCAGATGTTGGTCCGTCAAAAGCTGCTGCATCGTCTGGCATTGTGAAAGTGAACTTCACTGTAATACAGCCTCTTTTACAGCATTGTATGCATCTGAGACAGGAGGGTGCAAAACCAAATCTCTGATATCAGATATGGTTTCTTGGGGCAGGGCGTCTATGACGTGGTCGAATTTCCATGTATCCGATCTGATGTTGTATACATGGAAACGATGCTCAACAGCAGCAAACCACATCTCTATATCATGACCCCAGAAAGGTGGGAGCTTAAATGCCTTATGATCCTGCTGACGTGCATTTACAAATGATTCACTGTTGATCCCATCTGCACTGAGATCAGGAGGCAATAGTGCATTCTCCATTCTGACTTTCGCAGAATCAAAATATCAACTTCCCATTGTTTGTTTGTTGGAGTTTAAGGTCCCGTCAACTACATGGTCATTAGAGACCCGTCCACTGTTTAGTTCTGATGCAGAGACTGCACAGACACTACACTAATGCAACGATTATTGGGTATTAGCAGTACCCAGCTTTCCCGAGCGACCACCCATGTCAGTACTAACTGGGCTTGCGCTGCTTAACTTCAGTGATCAGACGAGAACTGGTGTGTCCAACGCAACTCGCCGCTCCCATCAACTTCCCAACTTAACATATCACTTCCCTGCAGTACACGTCTTAAGGGTAGTGTAGATTTTGGAGAATGTCCAATTGGGATTGTGTAGCCTCTGGATCACATCCAGGTCACCAATTTGTAGCATGTTCATAGTTGCAGTAATCCAGAGAAACTAACTAAGTTCATTAAATTTGTAAAAATAACCAATTCAATCCGATTTAATTAATAAACAATTAATTAGCAATAAAAAATGATAAACTAGAATAAATATAATGAACTTTGTGGATCAACACTAAAATGCGACTGTACCGACCAAAGTAGAAAAACCGTCACTTAAATTCTCTTTTTTTTCATTCCAGAATTTTAAATGAAAAGTTGAGTTCCAATAGAACTCCAACCTTTTTGAATTCTGGAACAGAGAGAATGAAAATGACGTCATGCTGGTGATGCAGGAAATTCGAAGAGCCTCATCAGACAATGACGTCGTTAAGGAAATGTCAGATCAGGATGACCTGCTACATCATCAACAATCAAAGATGGAAAAAGAAATGACAGCAATGAAATTAACATATTTTTTAATTATTTATATCTATAACTAATTAAAAATAATGCAAGACATTTTGGAAGGAAGAAACCACCTTTTCAGGACATGGAGCGCCCAGGTCTAGCATAAGGTAGGGCTGTGTTTGTTTGGGGTGCATTTGCAGAGTGGGGAAGGTGTTCCATGATTGGGCTGCTAAGCCTAACCTTGTTACGTTTTCCACTGGTACCATCATGCTGTAGCATAGCATGTCATCTGCACAGTCAGTCACCACACTGGGCTTGGAGTTGGGCACCAATGGACAACAGTAAGAATTTCCCTTCTCATTTCCTATTATTGTTGCTAGTGTTATTGTCATTTTTATTATCATTGTTATTACTACTAATATTGTTATTGGTTTTGCCTGCTGGGGGCATGCAGTACTAGAACTGTATCCCCCTTGGCATAGAGTGCAAGTGGTGATTTTTGAGGTGAGTGTGAGACCTCCACTTACTTGGTAATGATAAAACAACTAATGAGTGTCTCCTGCAGGGTTGCATGGCACCCACTGGGTAATCCTGCCAGTATTGCTGTGGGTTCCAGATGTCTGACTTAGGTGCCCCGTCAGTCAGAGCAGTCACACCAAAAGAGAGATTAAGATTAGAGAAACGGGGTGTGGAGACAGTCTGAGGGAAAACTGAGGAATCAGTTGCAACCATAAAGCATAAGATCAGTATTCCATTCCTCCATGAGACAAGGTGGAAGGGAAACAGAACAAGGGCTCTTAGTGATGGATACAAACTGATCTAAACAGGTAGTGCAGAGGGATAAAATTGGGTGGGTATTATACTAAGTAATGAATTACAGCAGGTGATTACTACAGTAAAGAGAATCAGCTGCAGGATAATGTCAGTTACTGAGGTTTGGCAGGGTATAGGGCTTCACCTCATAAGTGCCATATGCCCCTTAAGCAGGCCTGGGTGATACAGCAAAAGCTGAATTTTGGAACAGCACAATTAGACCGTGCAAGGGAATTGAGTTACTAATCATTGGGGGTGACTTTAATGCATAAGTGGGTAAGGATGGTTAGGGATATGAGGAAGTAAATGGGGGATGGGGGTATGGGATGATCACTCCAGAGGGGCAGAAGGTCTTTGAGACAGCAAGAGCACACAGCCTTGCATTGGCTAATACATAGTTCAATAATAGTGAAAAGCACCTAATCACTTTCCAGACACCACAGGGAAGGTACCAAAGAGTTTTTCATGGTCAGGAAGCAACACAGGGCAGAGATGTAAGATTGCTTGGCACTACCCAGTGAGCATTTTGGGATCACTAGGTGGCGCTGGTTGGATGTGCATTGTTTACCTTGTGGCTGGTGATTTTTTCTCTGTTGTTGAATACTTAAAAACCTTTTCTGGGTGAAAACTGCTTTTTCAAGGCCTTTTTCAACGTTCCAGCAGAAGGTAGGGCTGTGTGTGAGGTTGTTGTTTAGCAGGAGGGGAACTTATTGCGAGGTTGGGCATTTAAGCCTAGCCTCATGTGAGTTGTTCTACCGCTCCTGTCGTCTGCATTGGCAGCGACCATGCTGCATTTGCAGCGTCACATAGACCCCCCACAGCCTCAATAATTTATTTATTTTTATTAATATCTTTAATTATTATCTTTTATTATTATCTTTCATCATTAGTATTATTATGTGTATTATTATTATCATTATTATCATTATTTATTAGTTTTATTAGTGTTATTAGTATCATTTGCAGTCCTAGGATTGCATTTATACAGTGTAGGGTGTGAGGGGTGTATTGTCATGTGAGTGTCGGATCTCTGCTCACATGACAACAATGGAAGAATCATTGAGTGTCTCCTGTGGGGTACGATGGACCCCCCTCCCCACATTTGGTTTGTTGGTGTTTAAGGTCCCATCAACTATAAGGTCATTAGAGACCCATCCACTGCATAGTTCTAGTGCATAGTCTGCACAGACACTACACTAATATGACGATTATTGGGTATTAGCAGTACCCAGCTTTCCCGAGCGACCACCCAAGTCAGTACTAACTGGGCTTGCATTGCTTAACTTCAGTGATCAGACGAGAACTGGTGTGTCCAACGCAACTCACCACTCCCGCACCCCCCACAGGTAGCCCTGTCACTGTTGCTGCGGGTTCTAGGCATCTGGCTGGGGAGCCCCCAGCTAGAGCTGTCCCATGGAGTAAAGGGGATGAGCTATGGTTAGGGACATGGAATGTGGGGACCCTCACATGAAAAACAGGGGAATTAGTAAACACCCTGAAGCATAGAAGGGTTAGCATAGCCTTCCTCCAAGAAATGCGTTGGAAGGGGAACTGATCATGGGCACTGGGGGAGGGATACAAATTATTATACACAGGTAGTGAGGAGGAGCATAATGGGGTGGGTATTGTATTGAGTAGGGAATTGCAGCAGGGGATCACAGCAGTCCATAGAATCAATAGCAGGATTATTCTAGTTACTGTAGTATGGCAGGGTATTAGGCTCCTCCTCATCAGTGCTTATGCTCCCCAAGCAGGATGTGATGAGGCCACAAAAGGGATTTCTGGTGGGATTTTGATGAGGTGGTACAATCAGTAGATAACAGAATTAGACAGTAAGGGATCTGAAGGGGACTTTAATGGCCATGTTGGCCAGGAAGGACAAGGATAATGGACTGTCCATGGGGGATGGGTGTATGGCCAGCTCACAGCTGAGGGACAAAAAGTCCTTGATACAGCACAAGCACATGGCCTTGCATTGGCCAATACATGGTTTCAGAAGAGGGAAAAGCACCTCATTACCTTTCAGTCACCCCAGGGAAGGTCTCAGATTGATTTCTTTATGGTCAAGATACAGCATAGGCCTGAGATTTGTGATTGCTGGGCACTTCCCAGTGAGGATTTCTAGAAGGAAAGTGGGCATAAGTTACTCATGATGGAGGTACTTGTGAGGGGTGCAGCTAGGAATCCCCCATGGAAAGGTGAACCAGTCATTAGGTGGTGGAAGTTACCACCAAATGCACATGAATTCCAGCAGGAGATTATTATCCAGGTTGACTGGGATTGGGAAGGGTCAGCTGGTGCCATGTGGGACAGGGTGGCCAGGAAGATTACACAATGTGAAAAGGCTATGTTTCGCACAGCTAGAGTAGGAGGCTCATACCAGGGTAGACAGACTTGGTGGTGGAAGCAGCCATTCATCAAAAGAAGGCAGCATTCCATAGGTGGCAGGAGATGGGGGACCAGGGTTCAAAGACAGAGTATATACAGGCAAAGAAGCATGCTAGGAGGACCATTGCCCAGGCCAAACACCAAAAGTATGACGCTTTATATGAAAGCTTAGGGACTAAAGAAGGTGAGCGGGAAGTTTTTCGACTAGCCAAAACCCGAGATGGAAGCAGTAAGGATGTCATCAGGGCCATAACAATCAAGGATGGAGATGGTGGGGTCCTATTCCAGCCAGAAGAGGTAATGAAGAGGTGGGAGGAATATTTCAGCAATCTCTTAAACACAGATACCAGTGAAAGTGATACCAGTGATACCAGTGAAACACAGATACTAGTGAGTGAGTGGGGAGAAATAGTCTGGGCCCTCCACAAGATGAAAGGACACAAAGCTGCAGGTCCTGATAAGATTCACATTGACGTTTGGCATAGCTTGGGGACCACAGGAATTACATGGCTGGGGAAGCCTTTCAATAAAATAGCCAGTGGTGACTGAATGCCATCTGCATGGCAGGAGAGATGGATTGTCCCACTGTTCAAGGGCAAAGGTGACGCCCAGGACTGTGGGAACTATAGAGGCATTAAGCTAATGAGCCATTCTATGAAGCTGTGGGAGAGGGTCATAGCATGTCGCCTCCAAAATCGTACTAGTGTCCGAGAAAACCAGTTTGGGTTTATGCCTGGTAGGTCAACAATAGAACCATCTTTAGTCTACGACAGATGGTGGAGAAGCATAGAGCAGTAAAGAAGGACCTGCATGCAATCCTTGTAGACCTCAAGAAGGCCTATGATAGTGTCCCTAGGCAGGTAGTATGGGATGTTCTAAGACGAAAGGGAGTGGAGGAAGGGTATATCAGAATAATACAGGACATGTATGAAGGTTCCACCACTAGGGTGAGGACGACATGGGGGAATACTGGTGGCTTCAAGGTGAAGGGTGGGCTTCATCAATGATCAGCCCTCAGCCCTTATCTCTTTGCTTTGGCAATGGATGACCTGCTGACAGGAATAGGGGAATGGGCCCCCCAGTGCTTGGTATTTGCTGACGATGTAGGAAGGGTTGAGGAGTCCCAAGAGGAGGTTCAACAGGGCTTGCTGGACATTACAACAGCAATGGCAAAGGGGGGGCCTGAGGGTGAACTTGAAGAAAACAGAGTACTTAGCTTTCAATTGGAGTGGCCAGGACCAAGGGGGTGTAGTTCGTTGTGGAAATGAGGAGCTACCAGCAGTGAAAGAGTTTCGGTATCTAGGATCAGTGATTCAGAGTAATGGGGAAATCGACTCTGATGTTACCCACAGAATCAATGCTGGATGGCAAAAGTGGAGACAGGCAAGTGGGGTACTGTGTGACCACAGAGTCCCAATAAAGGTGAAAGGTAAGGTTTACAAAACTGTAGTTAGGCCCGCCATGCTGTATGGATCTGAGTGCTGGGCAGTGAGGAAGAACCATGAGAGGAGAATGCAAGTGGCCGAGATGCAATTGCTACGTTTCATGAGTGGGGTGTCGCATGCTGACAGAGTCCGTAACGTGTATGTAAGAGGCAGCTTGGGGGTGTGAGACATTGCAGAGAAGATGAGAGAATATTGGTTGAGGTGGTATGGGCATGTGATGCGAAGGGGGAGGATGAGCTCATGCGGTATAAAATGGGGGCAACAGGTGATGGGTGGCATCAGGAGTAGGGGAGACCCAAGCGGACGTGGGAGCAGGTGGTACAGAGGGACATGGTGGCATGTGGGGTGGATGGGAGCTTGGTTGGGGATAGGCGGGAGTGGAGGATCAGAACCTGGAGACCCGATCCCGCCATAGGCGGGACAAGGGTGTGATGATGATGATGATGATTATGATACCCAGTGAGCATTTTCTGAAGGAAAGTGGCCATAGGTTGCTGGTGATAGAATTAAACTGGTCAGCATCATTTTTGATGTCTTTATGATGTTATCTGATTTGAAACCAGTGTTACATGCAGATTTCAAATATGGAATTACAGTAGAACCTCTGTAAGTTGACCACCCAAGGGCGGAAGAAAAGTGGTCAACATAGGGAGGTGGTCAACCTATGGAGAACTAGGTGTACTGTACTGATACATGGGTATTATTGCTTTTATTGGATACAACTGTATGAAATGCTACATAATCAAAACTATTACTGCTAGTGGATCGGCATAGCTAGCCCCCAATGCCATTGATCTGGTAGTTGGGGGTTATGCCCCCCCTCCCAGCTGTTAGCTGCATCAGATTCATTAGAGGTTTACACTTCATTGCCCATTTCAACAATACTTTCAAAGGCTACTCCTTGAAATTCTTACATGGAAGATGGGCTGTATGAGGCCAAAATGTTGTCTGTTGGATTGTGATAAATCCAACTTTCCTAAAACATGTCAACATTGTTTCTGGTTGAATTTTTTCCAAGCAGAATTATCCAAAGGACAGGACCCAGAGCATTAATGGATGCAGCAAATGAAGCTGCTTCCACAGGTTGGTGACACATGTTTTACCAATAACCCACTCCAGGAGCTGGGCTCAGTAAAACACTTTGAATGATTTGATAACACCTTGGTCAAGAGGTTGGATCCTTGAGGTTGCATTTGGAAGAAGAAAGTTAAGTGTCAAATTTGTCAAATGACTGACTTGCAGTTCAGCAAGGCAGCATTTCTTGATCCACACCCCTTACCTGTTCTTCAAACAGGGCAGCAGTCATCCATGCACATTTGTTTGATCTCTATGTTACAGGGCGGTCTTCAGTTTCATAAATGCACATGAATTTGCTGACTTACCAATCACTAATTTCTTTAGCTTTTCCCAAGAAGAGCTAGTGCTAAGCAATCCAGTGAAATGTTCCTTGGATACTCTTTCAATCTTGTATTTGTCACCCTTGACAAGGCTCTTGTCAGGCACAAAGAAAGAGAAGGGGTCAACTTATGGAGGTTAAATCAATATTATGTATCACAGTCATAGTGGTCAACATACAACTTACAGAGGTGGTCAACATGGAGAGGTTGGTCATCCGTTAATTAATGTGGTGCACATCCAATCTGTGAAAATTTGGTCAACTTAGGGAGGTGGTCAACATATAGGGGTGGTCAACTTTGGAGGTTCTACTGTAGTTTTTTTCCATCACGTATAGGTTTTCAACAAATCTGCTTTAATGATGTGCTGAATATGCTATATTTCAAGATTTCTGTTTGGTGTCTGAGTTTACAACAGGTAGCAAACCACATTTCTGGGTTGAATTTGAAGAATAAAAGGCTGTGAAATAAAGTTACTTGCATGAAGGTGGGAGATGTCATAACATTTGGCACCATAGTGAAGTTTTTGGGCCCAACTAACTCATCTATTCATGCAGGCAGAACTTAACGACTTGGTGAGAGATTTAACCTTATCTAAAGGGCATCTGGAATGCAGGGAGACTTAATGGGGGATAGGCGGGAGTGGAGGATTAGAACCCATAGAGCAGACCCTGCCTCAGGCAGAAGAATTTATCTAAAAGTGCAGCAGAAGTTCTTGGTTCTAGGTTAAAATCAAAAAACCTCTCACAACCAGGGACATTATTCTTATGGTATCACCATACAGAAGAAGAGCTACTGCCATTCTTTGCTGAGAAACACTCAATAGTGCTTTGCTGTGGCATTCCTGGGCACATTAAATATTTTGAAATCCAATATGCTGCTTCTGAGTGGAGGCCCTGCATTGACTCCTCCAAAAGGAGTGACAGCGAGTTGCGTTGGAACCACCAGTTCTCGTCTGATCACTGAAGTTCAGCAACGCAAGCCCAGATAGTACTGACACGGGTGGTCACTCAGGAAAGCTGGGAACTGCTAATACCCAATAATCGTCGCATTGGTGTAGTGTCTGTGCAGCATATGCATTAGAACTACACAGTGGACGGGTCTCTAATGACCTTGTAGTTGATGGGACCTTAAATGCAAACAATCAATCAATCCAAAAGGAGTTTAAGGTCAATACTTCTTCATAATGGGAGTAAGTAGCTTATTCTGTCCTGCTAAGAGTCTTTTGTAAGTGTGAAAAAGGATTTGATGAAAATTAAAAATGAGGAGCACAACTGGCATGTATGTGGAGAATTCAAAATGACAGGCACACTTCTTGGTCAACGAGCAGGCTATACAAAAATAAGCACTGCATGAAGAAATAAGATAAGTTAAGCACTGCATGAAGAAATCATGGCCAAAAAGAAAGCATCTCTTGCCAGGGAAAAAATATATTTTGAACAAACCAGTACATATTAAACTCTGATGATACAGTTGGATAAAACATTGTCCACAGATGGAACCTGCTTTCAGTATCTTGCAAAGTTGTTTCCAAATATTAGTTGGATTAGTTTTGTGGGTTGGGGAGTAAGCCAGGCAGCCATAACAGGACGAACCCTTCGATTACAACAGAAAAAATTAAAGCAGGGTCCTCAAATTCACAAACCCACAATTTGAGGATTCTATGAATGAAACTGAAAGATATGCATTTATTAGATTGAAATCTGTTGTTCAAGGCTTCTTGGGAAACAAGAACGGCAACAATTACCAATACTTAGTGGAGACCATGCTGGGAAAGTAGAAGAAACTTGGATGCAATATGAGTGTTACATTACACTTTCTACACTCCCATTTGAAATATTTCCCAAACAACCTTGGAGATTTTAGTGAGGAGAGTGGTGAAATATTTCACCAAGATATTAAAGAGATGGAACAGGGGTACCAATGAAGGTGGACTCCCAAACCCATGACACACTAATCCAATCCAGTAATCCAATGCCAAGTGGTGACAGGATACCATCTGCACAGCGAGAGGTGCATAGCTGCACTGTTCAAGGGCAAAGGTGACGCCCAGGACTAATGAAACTATAGGGACATAAAGCTGATGAGCCATTCCATGATAAAAGGATTATTGTTCATATAGGACAACCTTTCTTATGTTTATTAAGCATTCACTCACCAAAAACAACAGACTGTTAGGTACAACTGAAGATATCAAATCTAGTGGGGATTTGCAAAAGTGTGGATTTAGGAGAATTACACATTTGGATTATCTACATTATATTTTCCTCTCAGCAAGTCTGCTACAAATTGGTGACCCAGACATGATCCCCCAGTTGCTGGACACTGTTCCCAGAGCATCATCAGCCACATACACAATTGCAAATACTTTTTAGTGCCAATTCATTCTAACCTAGAATACGTCATTTCACCTTAACATATTTTAGTGATTTGAAATCGTTACAAGAACTTTCATAGCCACACTGTTCTCTTCTCACAGTCGCCAGTGCAGCACAACACAAGTATTTCTATATTTCTTCTGTGTATTTACATCAGGGTTTTATTGGTGGCAATCATAGGAGCTGTCTGATGGTAAGGTGACTGATTTATTTAAATCATTTAGAAATATGGAGGGTCCCAGCCGGTTACCAGACTTTAGTTCCATCAATGCTACTGATGACAGTTATGAGTGCAACGTTTTACAAGTGGGACTAAAATATTTTAAGCTCCCCCTTTACTGGGCTCATGATCCAGAAACATTGTTCGCCATCATCGAACTCCTTTTCAGGTGAACCAAATCAGGAGGGATGTTAAAAATGTGCGACTTCACTGTGGACACATTGCCACCATAAGTCATACAGCATCTTACGAAGCACTCAAGTTGGCAGTCACTCAGTGGAATTCCCCCACTCCACAACAATGGTTGCAACAACTGCATGGGTTGCGACTTGGGGACAGGAAACCAATGCAGCTGTTGAAGCACATGCAACAGCTGGCTGAAAAATGGTTTCCACCCCAGATAATCAGATGTTACTGCGCGAGCTATTCGTGGCCCACTTGCCACAACAAATTCGACTTGTTCTAGGCACTGCTGATTCAGCCACGTCATTGGAGAAGTTGGCGGAAATGGCTGACAAGATACTAGAGGTTCTGGACCCAACCATCCAACAGCTCGACACTGTCACCTCAATGGTCACTGCTGCACCACTTACAGTTCCAGTTACTTCCCAAACCGATACAGAGTACAAACTTTGGAATGATAGGCTAGCTGACCTCCAGAAGCAAGTTGCACATCTCGACTCCGGAATCCGATCACTCACAGAAGGCAAGCACTGTGCCACCTACACAAGGTCATGGTCCAGGTCAGACTCAATCCTCAGCAACCAGCAATACTGTCTGCTGGTACCATTGCACCTTTGGGGAAAAGGTGCTGAAGTGATCACCTCCCTGCAATGCCAGTCAGGGAAACGTCTAGGCCTGCTTTAATGACTGTAGCTTTAATAGGAATTGAGATATAGATTTTTTTCCATTAAAATCAATGGGAACAGAAAAGCACCTAGCAACTACCCACCATTTCTTTTTTGCTTGACACAGCAAACAATTCAAGTTTCTGGTAGACACGGGTGTGGAGTATAGTGTATTGCCAAAGAGTAAACTTGACCCGAAATTATCGCCACATATCGGTTTAAAACTATGCACGGCTAACCAGTAACTCATTAAAACATACGGAATTCGCCGGATACATTCAGATCTTGGTCTAAGACGGTCCTTCCCATGGTCTTTCATTATCGCAGACTTTTTAGCTTTTTATGCCTTAGTCATTGATGTCAGCCATCACTTGTTACGAGATCCAATCACAGATCTAGAAGTAACAGGTCTTAAGATCTGGAGGACAGACACCTATCAAAAATTGTCTAGTATCAGTCCAGATTTCCGTCCATCTTACAACGTACTTTTGAAAGAATTCATCGATATTACTATTCCTTGCATAGGTTCTGCTGACGTGACACATTCGGTGGTCCACCATATTGTCAGGATAGAAGGGCCTCCTGCTCACGAAGGAAATGCATTTGGACCCTGTGAAGCTCAAGGTAGCAAAGGAGGAGTTTCGTCACCTCCATGAACTTGGTTACCTTCGACCATCTTCCAGTCCATGGTCCAGCCCACTCCACCTAGTTTGTAAAAATGATGAATGGCTTGTGGTCGGTGATTTCAGGGCACTCAATGCCGGAACGGTGCCAGATCGGTACCCCATCCCACACATCACATTTTACTGCACAATTGCAGGGTATGTGAGTATTCAGCAAAATCGATCTAGTCAAAGCCTATCCCCAGATTCCCGTGGCAAATGAGGATGTCTCCAAAACGGCAGTAACAACACCGTTTGGCCTCTTTGAATACACTAGGATGCCATTTGGACTCCAAAACGCTGCCCAAACATTCCAGCATTTCATGGATATCGTCCTTGCTGATTTGCCTTTCATCTGGATGGAAAACATTTCACAGTATATACGGACCACAAACCTCTCACATGTGCCATGAACATTAGTCTAAACAAGCTCTCACCACGTGAAGCTCGTCACTTGGACTTCACATCTGCCTTCACCACAGATTTGCAGTAGATTACAGATTCAGCCAACATTGTTGCTCATACCTTGTCTAGAACAATACATCATCTATCAACATTGGCCAGTTCCCTAGATTTGGGGCAATTTTATGCAGCACAGCTTAATGGCACCAACATGCAAGTCTTATTGAACGATCCTCAGTCACTGGATGTCTCACACCAATTCCAGGCCCGCATGTTAGCCTCTTCTGTGACATGTTGTTATCACAGCCACATCCATTGGTACCATTGACCTTCAGATGACAAGTTTTTAACAATCTTCAGAACGTCTCACATCCAGGTATTACTTCAACAAAAAAATTAATCACTGAGCATTTCGTTTGGCCTTCAATAAACAAGGACATTCATGCATGGGCCAAAACTTGCATACAGTGCCAGAAGAGTAAGGTGCCAAGAGACACATTATCAACTCCTGCTAGCTGTACACCACTGACATCTAGGTTTGCGAGGATACGCATAGATATTGTAGGGCCATTATCACCCTTATATTCTTATGTGCATAGATCGTTTCACTCATTGGCCAGAAGCTATTCCCATTGTAGACTGCACTGCATCAACACTGGTTCGACATACCAAACACCATTTCCACACACAGAGGATGATAACTTGATTCTCTACTTTTCAATCATCTGTGTGAAATGCTGGGCCACAAGCACATCTGTACTATCTCCTATCATCCTGCATCAAATGGCATGATAGTGATTTCACTGGCAACTCAAAGCAGCATTAAAGGCCATAGAAGACCCTACACACTGGAGTGTTCATCTGCCTATTATCCTTCTTGCACTTCATTGTGCCATTAAAGAAGACCTAAAGGCATCACCTGTAGAACTAGTGTATGGGACCACTTTATGCCTACCTGGAGACATCTTCACCATGGAATAGTGCTTTGACCAGGGGCGATTTCCTTCAAAATCTGAGGTATCATATGTGTTCTTTGCTACACAAGCCACCACTCATACCATCAGCATGACAGTTCTTTCATAACCCAGATTTAGATTCAGCCTCTCATGTTTTTATCTGTGCTGGTATTTCTAAACACCCACTCACTCAACCATACGACGGGCCATTTAAAATTCTAAATAAAGGAAACAAATATTTCACCATGGATATCAATGGGCATACCGACAATGTCACGATTGACCGCCTTAACCCTCATGTCAACAACCAACCTTCCCTACGTTATTCAACAACCAGGGTACCCGGGTACCCACCTACTAAATTTATTGAATAACTGACGTTTTTTTCTTAAAGTTGGCTACTTTTTTGTTGTTTATGATAATTGGAAGCCTGGTGTGTCATTCTAAGGCATACATAAGTTCTAAAAGTCAATATTACTAATCTATTCTGTGCATTGCAATTTGCAACACAAGTATTCATAAGATGTTTTGCATCCAACATAAACACCTCTGATTTCTTGAAAGAGAGATACAATTTATATTTTATATGGACCCTCATTGTCCATTATCTAGAGAGATTATTTAGTTTTCAATTGGGAAGGAGAGGATAATAATGGCGAGCAAGTGAGCTGGTAACAAAGCTGCATGATGCTAGTATGTTACATCAATGGGTTGGTGAGTCGGTCAAGTAGTCATAATGGGCTGCACCTTGTGGAGGCTGCTTGTGGGTGAGAGGGAGGTAGGAGTGGGGGGTTGTAGGAGAGGGGAAATTAGCAGCACCCAATGTTCAGCCAACCACCCATGTCAGTGCTAGCTTGGGCTGCATTGCTTAACTTCAGTGATCTGATGAGGACTGGTGTGTCCAATGCAACTCAGCCACTCCAACAGCATTTGGGAGATAGATTGGAATGTTTTCTATAGAATCAATGGGAGGTGTTTGAATTGAAGACAGGCAAGCAGAGTCCTTTGTGATGGAGGGCAATCCAATCAATTTGAGAGAGAAGTATTACAGGGCTGTGGTTAGACCAGCTATGCTATATAGGTCAGTTTTGGGCATTGAGGAAGAGCCACATAAATAGAATGCAAGTAGCTGAGATGAGATTGCTGCATTACAGGAGTTGGGTGTCAAGAGCTGATAGAATTAGGAGAGTATTCAAGAGGTAGCCTGTGGGTGGGGGGCATCCCAGAGAGAATGATGGAGAGTAGATTGAGGTGGTATGGACACATAATGAGAAATGGGGAGGGGGAACTCTAGGGTCCATTATAGGAATGCAAATGGTTGGAAGCACTCAGGGAAGGGGGAGACCAAAGCAGATGTGGGAGCAGTTTGTCCATAAGGAAATGGTAGTTTATAGGGTGGATGGGGACGTGTTGGGAAATAGGCAGTTGTGGAGGGTTAGAAAGTGCAAACCAGACCCTGCCACAGGCAGGATAAGGGTTTGATGATGATTGTCCATTGCCATGTGATCTGAAGGCAATTCCTCTAGTGCTCCTTGTTTGCATTATGTTAGGGACAAAACACCAATAAAGAAACAGATAAACAAGAAAGTCTTGCATGGAATGCAACAACATTTTGTGATAATTCTCGTGAAAATGCCATCACTGTAGCAAAATGTAAAGACTGTGCAGTTCTATGGTAATTATTGAATCATCTTAGTGGCATAAATTATTTCTGGATAACTATTTTTAACGATTTATATTCAAAATAGCCACTGGGTACCTGGGTACCCTGGTTGTTGAAATGGCATAGGCAAATTCAAAAAAAAAAAATTAAATATGTTATGATGCTTGGCACTCAAAATTTTTTACATATAATGAAAGAAAAAAGGTGAAATAGAGATGATCCTGGAGGATATAAAAAAATTTTAATAATAAAATAATAAATTTTTACTTTAAATTGTCAGGTGGGCACCCGGGTACCCGGTTGTTGACATAAGGGTTAAACCAGCATTCTTATCCGACTTTGACGTCACTATGCAATCTACACAATTGCACTTTAATCAGCAATTTAAAGAAAATGGATATTTTGCCCTTTATGTGTTGCAGATGGCTTTTCCTGCAAGGCGTGCAAGCTTTCAATGCAATTCCTATGGCCATTTAAAAGTTACACAAACGCTACACAGGGGTACAGGAGTACCCCACTCATCATTATTTCAAAAATGAAATCAATTAACCACCCATCTGTGACTTATCAGAAAGTTCAACCTATCACGTGAATATACAGTGAATCCCATTGTTGCAGGGTCACCCACAGAGAAGAGAGAGGAAAAAGTAAAACCCTGGGGTACACCAGTACCCCTGTGTAGCGTTAGAGGGTTAAAAACCTTCTAGCAAATTACATTCATGCGCGTGCTGCAATCATTTTTTAGCAGTCGTTTTATTTAAAATTCAAAACAAGTGAGAATTTCGGTTATGAGTTGTAAGGACGTATTTGTATTGTGCTCCGATTTTAACATTGTTTATCCATATCAAACTAATAACTAACTTATCATTGTATTTCTTATTGCGTCATTGAATGTTAATAAAGGGATTATTGTTAATTTTCTACAACTTTTCTTACGTTTATTAAACCATCACTCACCAAAAACAACGGACTGTTAGGTACAACTGAAGATATCAAAACTAGTGAGGATTTGCAAAAGAACACACGCAGATTTAAGAGATTTACACATTTGGATTATCTACATTATATTTTCATCTCAGCAAGTCCACTACAATACCACCAAATAGTAATAATTCCTTTTCATAAGGTGACGTCATACACCACAGGCCAACGCTTTATCTGCTATCCAATCTATTGCAAACTTAGCCTCTATCACTGGGGGGGGAAGCTTCCTGTCTTGACCCACGAACCACTGATCTTCTGCATGGTACTTCTGCACCATGAAGGCAGGGAATTCTTACGAAATGGCAGACAACTCGTTCATCAATGTTGCATGCTACAAATGCCTGAAACAATCACTATCAAAAAATTTCACACATACTACTACTACTTCAACATGGTATTACTCAACAAAAAACTCATGAGCGTCATACCATGTCGTGGTATAGGGGTCCCCACCTTACCACCTCAGATTTTGATGAAACTTGGTGTTCATGATCCAGAATGTCTGAAAAGTGTGGTAAAGTTTTAGAATTACCAGTGAAGTACTATGAAAGTTAAGCTACTCATACACTGTGCAATTTTAATGGAGTGCAACTCATGAAAATGGAATGTGCAATTCAGTCTTGTGCCACATTTTATGTTGCATGCAACTTTCAAAATTGCATTGGTTAAACAGACAAAAATACAAAGTTGTGCCATCTGAAAGAAAATCAAACATATTTGATTTTGTTTTGTATGCAAATTTGCTACCAGTTGCTTTGGAACGTTGATCCTAGGTACTTTACGTTTTGCACCTTCATTACCTGCTTGCGGCTAGAGAGCACGTCACCACTATTTTCCTCTCCTTCCCAATTGAAAGCTAGATATTGGAGATTTGAATTTAGATATTGGAGAGTTGAATTTAGATATCCGAGAACAATGTTGTGGTGGGAATTACTAAATGAAATTTCACATCAAACACTTTCATTATAATGCCCACCACAGATAGCTAAACCTTGAACTTTTTTGGCATGCTGAAGCTTTTGACCCACTTTAAGGTTTTCTGTGCTGGGAGTTTTAAGAAAGAAGAAATGTGATTAGCACTATTAGATAGAGCTCAAAAAGATGTGTAAGTGGGCCATATTTCATCTCCATACCCTAAATACACTACCCTATCAAAAGTCATGGGACACCACCAACTTTAATAGAAACACTCACAAATATACACATTTTAGTATCTTGTTGGTCCACCTTTTGCTGTTATTACAGCATCCACTCTCTGGGGCACAATGTCCACAAGGTTTTGATATGTTGCCACGGATAATTTATGTCATTTTGCCTTAAAGTGTCTTCGACGGTTTGGTCACATATGTTGGGTGTTCTACACAAGTGTGCAATCGACGTTCCAACACGTCCCACAGATGGACTCTGTGCAGGCCAGTCAAGTTCTCAAACCCCCATTTCATCAAACCATGTGCCTAGAGCCCGTGCTTCATGGCAAGGTGCATTATCGTGCTGAAACAGAAAAGGGCCATTGTGAAAGTGCTGCCAGAGAGATGGGAGGGCAGCATTGTCCAGAATGTCCAGGTAACACTCTGCGTTTAAATGTCCATCCACAGAAACGATTGCACCCAACCCATACCATGAGAAGAACCCCAACACCATCACTGACCCTCCGCCGAACTTCACCATGGGAACAACACAGCTTGGCAGGTAACGTTCGCCATACCCAAACCCGTCCATCCGATTGCCAGATGATGAGTGGGACTCATCACGCCATTCAACCATTCGCCATTGATCCGATGTAGTGGGACTCATCACGCCATTCAACCATTCGCCATTGATCCAAAGTCGTTGCTCTTTACACCACTGCAATCTCCTCGCTGCGTTGCTGGAGCTGATGTGAGGCTTGTGGGCTGCCGCTCTGCCATGGGATGTTTAGGAGGGTTTCTCCCTAACAGTTTTGCCTGCGAGACTGCACCTGACAATTGTACCTCTTTGGAAGTCTGAAAGCACTTTTCTTTGAGACATTCTTTCAGCATTCACAAAAGTATCATCTCATAATAGTGTGTACTCTCCGTTATACAGTGCTGGGAGGAATGCCACCTATGATATTGCAAAGGAATGTCACATTTTCATGCAAATAAGGGTTGTCCCATGACCTTTGATAGGGTAGTGTAGGTGATGACTGACTGTGACTCAAAGTTGAGGAAAATTCACATTTACCATGAACATAGTCACTACATGGTATCATAGAAAGTACTGTAACTCTACAAATATTTTACCATTGAATCTAAAACTAAACCAAACCTACTTTGGGACATGGTAAATATGCACACAAAGTTTCATCAAAATCTAAAGTGGTCGAGTGGGGCACTTTTGCAAAACTCGGCCACTCGACTTGGAATGACCCACACCAAAGTTAGTGCAAACTAAATGACCATATTGAAAGAGCCATTAGATAATCAAGAAATGTCACTATGTGATGATGCACTTATGAGATAATTTCAAGTTTTCAACTTGGCCAGACCTACCCATTTGTTGAAAGTTTGCAAAGAACGCAGGCTTAAAAACAACACCAAACTTTTAATGCTTCGATTCTTCTCATAAGAAAACGTAATTCTTGCCATGTGTTGGCAAACATGAAAATCAAAAGAAAATAACGATTTCATACCAAACAAAACCAATCATTACTATAAAAGAATAAGTGAAAATCGTCCCCACCCCGCGGCGTCAAGCATATTTGCAAAAGGGGGTTTGAACCTACAGTACAAGACCAACACTGCAGTTTCTATATGTCTGTGTTACACTAACCGGTTGGGGAGTATGCCGAACCCCAAGTAGGCTGCTCGCGAGAGAGGAGGAAGTAGGTGTAGGGGATGTAGGAGGGGGAAATTTGCAGCACCCAACGCTCTCTACCAACCACCCATGTTGGTACTAACGTGAGTTGGCGTTGCTTAACTTCAGGAGGTTGTATACCGATATTGCATTGTGGGATATTAAAATGACCTGTAATAGTAATTCGGATCAGAAGTAGTCTCAGAAATAGCCAGCGCCAATGAAACCCCCAGGGCGAGGCTTATTCAGCCCATTTCGGTAGCTTTCACTGCAGAAAAATAGCAAGTAACAAAAGATAAAGAAGAGATTCTGAATAATTCCACTATGTATTTGCATTTATTGTTTGCTAGACACTTGAAAGATTAGTTGTAATACTCCAATCCTAATCCAGTTGGAATGGCAGCAACAAACAATTGAGAGGGCTAAAAACTCTGAAGGTCTACTTCCACAAACAATAACACATTTTGCCTTTTGTGAAATATGCTTAGCAACTCAAAAAAGTCACATGTTAACGAAAATATCACAAACAGTAGTAGAAGTAGTGTACTAACACAGCAGTGAAAATGCATTAATTTCCTTCAGGAAATCCATGATACTAGAGTAACATATCGACTGATTAGCAAACATTGATTATTTCAACTATACTTAGCAACTTGTTGAAAAATTCGACATTAGTATATAGAGAGGGCCAGCATTTCTGTATGCCCAATACAGTCCATTCAGTCATTTTCACACCCAAAAAATGTGTTTTGGAATAGCCACTGTGAACTGTGTACTTTCTGTCTAGAAAGCAGGGAGGTCAGAAACAAGCTTACGCGTTCACAGTGATGAAGTTTATTGATCACTGAGGCCATTCAAAACACTAATTGTCTTCATGATTTTAACATGTCATTACTATCTGTGAGGCATCAAGGTACGCATGCCAAATGATAGCACTATCATACACAATCAAAATGCAGTGGGTAAAGTCGAATTTCAGTCAAATCTAACACTCTGTGGGTCTTCATTGTCCATCTGTTTTATATGGCGAAGTACATCCTTCTTGGTGATGATTCCTAACAGCCGTCTATAATAAGAAAAAAACACATTATATCAATCACACCTACTGGATCGCGTATCCATGATCATGGTATGCCAAAGCAGAAGCAGAGAAATGACAGAAGAAACTGAAGCGTAGAACAACGAGAAAATGGAGGAGAGAACAAAAAGATCTAATGCAATGACAGATAACGAAGAAGACATCGGAAATTTATAAGTAAACTTCTGGACGATGGCATTACGTGACTGCAATGGACATGACGGCCCATGGCTTTGTAGTCGGTGTGCAACGCGACGTGAAAAAAATGCATCGTTTTCGGAATGGATGAACGTCCACCTGTCCTTTATATGTAACCTTCTTTCTAATGTTAATTCCCATTCTAATGAAATGCACTGCAAACGGCCCCAATAGGCCAAATTGGCAGAGGAGAAAATGACTATCATTCCTAAACCATTGAACCCCAAAGGAACCTGAAGCATAACATCTAACTTGCCATATATCTGCCAGCAATTCCGGTAGGCCTTTACACACTGAATAACCTTACTATGAATCCTTAACTTGGACATTTATTATACAAGCTCGTCATGGGGTACCCTGACAAAGGCCTGTTCAAAGTCCAGGAATACAACATCAACCTGCTTACTCTTGTCTAGAGCTCGGAATATAGTCTATCTGACGGTTATCAGAAAAGCTAGTTGAGTGTCACATGACCTTCATTTCCTAAACCAACGCTGATTATTGCTAAGGATTACCCTTCAGAATACTTATTATTATAAAACTTTTTATTCCTAACCCCTTGGGTTCCCTAAGGATCCGGAACACATGATGCAGATGATCATCCGATTTTTGAAGTTTCTCAATGTGCAAGAAAGCGTTTTACTGATATTCCCTTGTTTCTCACTGATTGGGTTAAATTTTAGTTGTCATTAAATTTCCTTCTAGCATTTTAGGCCATTAATCATCATTGTATTTCTAACGTTTTTACACTAACCCACCCAAGTCGAAATTTAACGAATTTTGTGACAGTGGTTGCAAAGATGAATAAAAATCTACAAAAATATGAACCAGATTTTGGATGCAATTGTCACTATTGAATAATTGTGTAAATTTTTTCACCGAGTAGCATCCGTTACACATAACGTGTATCATGAATGTTACGATTTCAATTTTCTGACGTGCTCAATGAACTTAACTGGTTGCCTAAATTACCATGAAGGTTTGATATTACCCACACTTACCCTCCGTGTGTAACCAAAGTTTGACGAAGGCCAAGTTTACGAAACATGTCCACTACAGTTTCCATTGGCGTTTGATCAGTAATTGAGATTGGTGCCTTAAAAGAATGTAAACCATCAATACAACGAACTGAAGCCAGAGAAATCAAACAATGCATTAACTCACAAGATCAATTATCTTGCACAACTTCACAGGTTCTGATCCCACCCACGGTGTATCCAACTCATCCTTGAATAGGACCACAGAATTTCCTGTAACTCCTTCTTGGGTGGCTTTGGCATTACTAATAGCAAGAAGAAGGTCTCGTCGCAATACAAACCCTACGAGACATTGTGACTCCTTTGCGATAACAACAGGAAATCCGTTGTGGTCAGTCTCCTGCAGAATAGTCTCTGCAAAAAAACTCATTATAACAATCCGTAATATACAGGGTGATCATAAAGCCCTGCCCTGAAATATACTATGCCAGATAGATGCATACGGGTGCTTTTATTAAGATCACGAGTTCAAAAAATTCTGTTTCACCTAGGTACGGTAAGCCCCAAAACAGATGTAGGTGGCGATAAAAATCGGTTTTCCAAAATGTCATCGATTCTGTGGTTTCATGATAGTAAATCACCAATTAGCATGCAGAGAAGATTTAGAAATGTGTATGGAAGCGACCCTCCAGATATTAAGAGCTTCAAGCATTGGTATGAGAGATTTTTAGACATAGGCAGTTTTTGTTTATCATCCTAGAAGTGGCAGGCCTAATATGAGTGCCAACGCAGTGGAAGCTATCATAATGCTTTTCAACATTTCGCAACTGATGGTTGGGAAGGGGTGCTCCTACAGTATGGCTCTCACATTCTCAGACATAACCCCCTTTACTTTTTCCTGTGGGGATATGTAAAGGATGAATCGTGTTACCCCTGTCGCTGACATTAATAAGTTAAAGGAAAGTATAATTTATGCAATATCGCCAGTAACAAAAGACCCGCCACAGACACTACACTAATGCGACGATTATTGAGCATTAGCAGTACCCAGCTTTCCCGAGCGACCACCCATGTCAGTACTAACTGGGCTTGCGTTGCTTAACTTCAGTGATCAGACGAGAACTGGTGTGTCCAACGCAACTCGCCGCTCCCCGTTAGCATTCCCTAACGAACACTAGACCGACGATAAATAAGCGTAGGGGTGCAGTTTTGGCCGGCAACCAGCTGCAGAAAAAACTATGACCAATATATCACCCTGTGTCCATTCAGAGGGACAAATGGGTACCCGACCCTGCCATAGGCGGGAAAGGGTTAGGAGTTGCTTGCGCCAGTAACAGAAGACATGCTGGCGAATAATTCGCTAGAAATCGAATATCATCTAGATATTCTTCAAACTATGAACTGCAAAAAATTTTTTCGAACTGCTGATAATAATAAAAAACCGTATGCATCTATCTGCCATAGTTTTTTTTAAATTAATTATATTTATCACGGCACAACTTTATCATCACCCTGTATATAGATTGCGACTAATAATGAAAATTGGCCTTTGGCTTACTAACCGACTTGATCTAGAGTCATACTGTCTTGAGTCAGCATGCATACTTGCCCACTCCTGGAAAAAAAAGCACAGAAACCAAAATGGACATTAATAATTGTACTCCTCAATTCTGTTGACATAACCCAGCACTTGCACCTTCAAAAATTTTTGAGTTACATGCTTTACACACCCTTGTCGAAATGTAAAAATACTCGACAT
The DNA here is from genome assembly GCA_013389805.1 of Trigoniulus corallinus. Classification (NCBI taxonomy): domain Eukaryota; kingdom Metazoa; phylum Arthropoda; class Diplopoda; order Spirobolida; family Trigoniulidae; genus Trigoniulus; species Trigoniulus corallinus. The sequence goes on along the minus strand of JAAFCE010009125.1, from coordinate 8,191,393 downwards.
CCATGTGTTCAGATGGGTGCTAGGGTCTTCAGTGCCTGCCTGCAAATCTTAAATAAGCAAGCCTACCCATATTTTAAAAAATGATGAATTATTGATTTTGTTTTGTTTTGTGTTTTAGGGCCCATTAACTACAACGGTCATTACAACCACATCCACTGCAAAGTTCTAATGCAGAATCTGCACAGACACTACACTCTAATGACGATTTATAGTATCAGCAGTACCCAGTGTTCCCAAGCGGTCACCCATGCTAGTACTAGTTGGGGTTGCATTGCTTAACTTCAGTTTGTTGTTTGTTGGTGTTTTAGGGCCCTTCAACTACAAGGTCATTAGAGCTCCGTCCACTGTGTAGTTTAGATGTAGAGACTGCACAGACACTACACTAATGCGACGATTTTTGGATACTAGCGGTACCCAGCGGCCACCCATGTCAGTACTAGGTGGCGTTACGTTGCTTAACTTCAGTGATCAGAAGAGAACTGGTATGTCCTACGCAATATAGACGCTCCAAATAATTGACAAAAAATCGGAGTGGCGTTCACCTGCAGTGTAGGCTCTGAAGGTCTACTTCCTCAGTCTTGAGCCCAGTATTTTCACGCTTATAGCACGCAGATTTGGGTAGACGCAAATTTCTAAGCCCCCCCCTACGCGGTTTGGAAAATCGTGTATACCGCGCGGTATATGCTTGAAAATGCGGTACTAGTTTAAATGCACCACACAATTCCACAAATATAATTACTAAGACAGCACGCATGCAAGCATATATTACTTAGGCTGCATCACATCAGCTGCCAGAGTGGTGTGTGTGAATTCATCTTTGCTGTCCAAGAAAGGATAACCATTGAGATTTATATGAGCATCATATCTTATAAAAGTCAAGGATTACTGAAAATAAATTACATACATTTTTTGTTTTGAGGCCCTTTAACTACAAGGTCATTATAGCCCCGTCAACTGCATAGTTCTAATGGAAAGACTGCATAGACAGTGCACCAATGTGACGATTTTTGGGTATTAAGGGTGGGGTAGGCCAGCATCCCCTCACATACAACCCAGGCAATATTACTGAGGGTTCCAGACGCCTGGCTGTGGAGTCCTCAGTCAGAGCAGGTTCAGTGAAGGGCTAGAACCCCTAGACACAACCCTGCCACAGGCGGGATAAGGGTACGATGATGATGAACAGTACCCAGTATTCCCAAGCGGACATCCATGTTGGTGCCAGCGGGGGTTGCATTGCTTAACTCAGTGATCACACGAAAATTGGTGTGTCCAACACAATAAGCCATCTCAGGGTACTGATACTTAGTTTATTTAATGTAAAGTATGTAAAGAATTTATAAGACCACATTTATTTTTAATGATTTATGTAAACCACCACTTTATTGACAAATGCTAGCTTTGCATATGAATTTAAATGCCCTTAGAAATGAAAGCTTACAGTGCATATCAATATGATTGAATAAACAATATCACAAACAATGAAAATAAGAAAAGTGCCTGAAAACGAATTATAAGACCAAACGAAGTAAGGATCAATGACATGGAAAATAATACACTTAATACCCAATAAACTGGCCATTCATGTTTATAAGCCTGAAAAACGATAGGGCATTGATTCAACCAACTTTTTCAGAATGTCAATTGGGATACATTGGCCATGATGGCCAATCCCAACTGTCTAACATGGGCATACTGCTTGTTTCTCCTGTATACTTCCTTTACCAAAATCCCCCCCAAGTTTTCCATCGGATTCAAGTTGGGGCTTTTTGATGGCAATGAAAAACAGTGATTTTTCCTCTGGAAACCACGTCTTTGTAGCTTTTGATGCATGGCATGGTGCATTGTCCTGATGGATAATCCAGTCCTCTCCACCAATCAATGGTCCAAAAGGTATCAAATTGTTATATAGCATCTTTTGATAAACCTGTGAATTCATCCAGGGAAACCACCCAACTGCCTGCTAAACATTTCCGTTGGCTCTCTTCTCAAATCTTGCCAGTAGCACTTGAATCCATATGGCCTATCTAAATTAAACTTCTCATCTGAGAAAACGACAACTTCCATTCTTCTTTCCAATGCATGTGTGACTGTGCCCACTGGAGTTGTGCTGTTTGATTAGTTTGTGGGTTGGGGTGTAAGCTAGGCAGCCATAACAGGTTAATCCCTTAGGAGGCTGCCCACGGGAGATGAGGAGGTAGGTGAAAGGAGGGGGAAGAGGGTTAATTTGCAGCACCCAACGTTCTTTACCAACCACCCAAGTTGGTATTGACGTGGGTGTGCGCTGCTTAACTTCAGTGATCTAACGGGAACTGGTGTGTCCAACGCAACTTGGCCGCACCGTTTTGTGAGCATCTTTGTGAGCATCAGTCAACAAAGGTTTGTTCTTCATCTTGATGTAACTCATATTTCTGTCGTTCCTCAGGGCTTTCTAGATGGTTTCATGGGAAATTTCTCTAGTTGACATTCCTTCTTCAGTTGAGAGCCAAAAAACATGCCATGTGCCCCGTGGTGTAAGTGCACACTTCCGTTCCCTCCGTTTCTTTGTGACATAGTCTTGTTTCTTGATCAACAGTCTTTGAACTATTTATTGTGGCTGCGATTTGTCTCTCCAAATTTTTTTTGGTCATGCAAAAAAACAAATTTTTCGAATTTCAGCCTCACATAGCTCCTTTCCATGAGGCATTTTCATTGACTTTCTGTGTGGCAATAAACTATTGCTGTGGCTATATATGTCCACACATAACTTATTGGGTATTAAGTGTATTATTTTGCATGTCGGTGATCATGACTTTGTTTGGTCTTATAATTGGTTGCAGGCACTCTTATTTTCATTGTTTGCAATATTGTTTATTCACTCATATTGATATGAACTGTAAAATTTCAGTTCTAAGGGCATTTAAATTCTTATGCAAAGCTAGCATTTGTCAATAAAGTGGTCATTTACATAAACCATTAAAAATGCATGTGGTCTTATAAATTCTTTACATACCTTATTAACTTATAACTTACGGACCACAATAGAATATTCAAGAACCTTTGGAGTTTCCTGTAAGGGACCCATTACTATAATTGTGTTGGTTATTGTGTTGATTATTTTAACAGCAAAGTTTAAGGAGTATGGTACTATATTTGGCAATCCATTCTGGAGTCATCAAAAGGTGACGAACCCCTGTTCTAAAGATTCAAACTATTAGTGAGATTAAAATCCCTCTTCTAATATAATGCAGGTTTCCAAATGCACTTCACGCACATGACAAATTCAGCAGCAGATTCCAGAGCCATGAGAACCATGTGGTCTGTCTCCAAACCCGTGGAGAGTGGGGAAAATTTGAAGGTTGTGACAAAAGTTAGTTGACACCAAACTGCAAATGCCGGTACTGTCCAACTAGTCGGCAAATTTAGAGCAAACACATTTTATGTACTTTTGAAATTGTGAATCCTCAGTAAAGTGTGCTCCTCCTTCAAAGATGAAACCCAAGGGCAGAATAACGCAGAAAATATTAAAGGATACATTCCTTCCTTGCCCAATGCATCACCGACCCACTTGCTGGCCATTGCTGCCGCCATTAACGGAACAATGTATTTGACTCCACCAGTCAATTCAAACATTATGACTACTAAAGAAACTGTCATTCTAGTAACTCCTCCAAGAGCTGCAGCAGCACCAACCATCGCATATAGCCCAGGAGTGATGCAATTTCTGCTGCATTCACTTCCAAAGATCCACAGATCCTTAGAGTAGTGACTGGAAATAGAGTGAGTATATAGCAAAAATTACAGAATACACAACAAACAAAAAATATTCTGACAGCTAACGATGAACATACAAGGCTAACTGCTCCATTCCAATTCCGACAAGGCGTCCCATTATGGCACCAATTGCTAAACTCGGAATGAACAAGCCAGCAGGAACCTGAAATTAACAAAGGATCTCATTACAATACTAAATCAAAACATAGGTTCCCAAACACATTTGTTCTACCGCCCCCATTTGAAAAAAAAAATTACTCAGTGCCCTCATGCAACTCTAACTTAGAGTGAACAGGCAGAAAAATATAGTAAAACATTTGTATGGATAATATTAAAATTATGAATAAAATTAATAATGATCCTAATGAGAAGGATGAACCACCAAGCAGGTATATCTTGCATTTGTGTGCTTTCCTGGAAAATAATGTTACCCTATGTTACAGACAACGGGTGAAACATGTACGAATAGTCTTTTAATTTTGTTATCTTCTCTTTCTTCTTTGTGCCTTTAACACCTCCTAATTTAATAAAAGGCCACTATCGTCCCTCCAAGCACTGCCCCCTAGGGAACGGTATCGCCCACTTTGATAGCCAGTGAAATAAAAACTAAGTAACACGTTGATATAAAACCTCTTGATTTATGATATGAAAGTGAAGCATTCTTGGATTACGACTAAACTGCACATCACTTATTGTGGCCAGAACCACATACAGTGAAGTCTGGTTGTAACAAACCAGGAAAATGCACTAAAACCGGTTCGTTATATCCAAAGTTTTCATTGGGAAAGATTCCACTGGGATTCCAAGTGAAAGATTTCATTGGGAAACTTTAATTGTTGAAATACAGTACGTTATAACCAGAAGTTCGTTATTAACGGGTTCGCTACTGCCAAATGTTGTAGTTAGAACAGTACGCTGTTAATTATTTGTAGTCTCAGAAAAAAAAAAGTGTGGCCCCTGTCTAAATTATTTTTTCTCCTACATGCAATCCTAAAAATAAATAACCTTTATCGATTGAGTTTAAATCCCTCATATACCAAGCTAAGTATTTATCATGCACGAGTGCATCTGCTCTTGTACTGAAGTACTTTTTGTGAAGTAAATTTACCATGGAAAGGTAAGTTTGGAGACGCTCACTAGACACGAGGGCAAACGAACCAACAAAGCGTCCCATATGCATTGTTGAGGGTGAAAACTTTCACATCTTAATCACTTGCACGATTATAATTTAATCTCCCCTCCCCCTGCAGATATCTAAGAATGTTGCCTAATATGGAAACAATATCATCGATTTCAAATCCAGATGGCTTCATAGAGAGTAGGTGCCAACCTGACAACAAAAAGGTTCTTTAACGGAAATGTCCGAAGTCATTGGTACTGCATTTGAGTTGTTATTGCAGTTACCACATCATAAGTCAGACATGCTGCTTGGAAAATGTGAAAGCTTGCACATTCTACACTGGCCAAAAAATGAGGATATTGTGAAATAACCTAAGAATGCTGCAATAATGTACAAGAAATAAATTCTTTCAACCACATACATACATATTACTTTACATTATGGTATACTGACAGAAAAGAAGAACATGATTCGCGTGAGCCCCTGAGTGGTGTCCCCAACAAATGAAATGTTATAACAGAGAATAAGGCAACAAACAAAGCAACATTAACACTACAGTAATTATTGGCCATGGGTGAAAATGTTCCTTCAGTATGGTGTATGTTCTCTTTGAACGGCCAGCACTGCCACACACCTGTGTGACATTGATGAAATGAGATTATCAATGTACTTTTGAGGGATGTGGCCACTCTCACATAAGAGCAATCTTCAGCGTTATAACTAGAGTTTCCAAATCTTCGGCTTCATCAACTATCCGAATATATCGAATAATAAATTTCAAACTATTCGAAAATCGGAATATATGTTCGAATAGTTTGAATTGTGAGAGAACAATGTAAAAGCTCTATTCCTGGATAATTAAAATGAGTACGATATGTTTTATAAAAATAAAATGAGTAAAATTATTTTTCAAATTATTTACTTTGAAAAATAAAAAAGCATTAAATGTCTCAAAATGAAACTATAATAAAGTTGAAAAGCATGTTTTATGAGACAGTAGTTAGGCCTGCTATGCTATATGGAGCACAGTGTTGGGCAGTGGAGGAAGAGCCATGTAAATAGAATGCAAGTAGCTGAGATGCAAACGCTGGGGTCCATGAGTGGGGTGTCAAGAGCTAATAAAATTAGGAACGAGTATATTAGGAGTAGCTTGGGGGTGGGGGACAATGCGGAAAAAATGAAGAAGAGTAGATTGAGGTGGTATGGACATTTAATGAGAAGCGGGGAGGAGGAGCTCGTTAAGTCCATTACAGGAATGCGGGTAGTTGGAAGCACCCGGGGGAGGGGGAAATGCGGGGCTAGAACCTGCAGACCCGACCCTGCTACAGGTATGATGATGACATTTATTATGCGTCACTTACCTGAGAAATTAGGATAACTCAATTTTAATGTTTCATGAAATTTCAGCAACGATGTTTCAAGAAAGATATTAGCAATAAAACTGAACTCTACTAAATGATGGAGTACACTTATTTTGTTAGTAGTCAAAGGATCGCCCAGTGTGTAGGTGGAAGTAAAAATTAAAATATCTCATATTTGTTGAGAACTTAATTTACATATACAAGCAGTTAGCGGATAGCCCCTAACCCTATCACATGGATGAATAAGTCAATAATATTTCTGGAAAATCTAGGTAAATGAGCTATACATCAAACCATCAACTGCACTCACTGCTGAATTCATTATATAATGTCCACATTTGAAAAATAATTAGTTACTAATGACCCAAATTTTTTTCCGAATATTATTCGAATAATTTCTAAAATTTTCAAATATCAAATACTTCCAAACAGGCCGAATATATCCGGATATCGAATATTCGGATTGGAAACTCTAGTTGTAACAGTTGTGGGCGGTTCAGGCCTGCCTGTAATGCGCTTCCCCAATACATCCCACACATGCACAATTGCATTTAAGTCTGGTGAGAAAGCTGGTCACTGCATATGCTAGATACCCTACAATTCCAGCATGTTTATCAACAACGCAGCTCGGTTGGGACGAACATTACCTTCCACCAAAAGAAACGAATCACACACGACACCAGCATGTGGCATGAGAAAAGGTTGGAGAATCTCATCTCCATACGATATAGCAGTCAAATTACCACCTCAAAGAATGTAGAGGTCTGTACGTCCACCAATTGAGATGCCTACCCACACCATCAATCCACAATCACCATATGGGGCTCTCTGTTGGACAAAAGCTGGGTTGTTTCTTGTCCCTCGTTCCCTCCAGAGGAGTACACGTTGTCTTCCATTCCACATGGAATCAAGACTCATCAGAAAACAGAACTGCTCTGCATTCAGCATGCTGCCCCTCACGATGGTAATGTGCCCAGTTTCTGCACTCTCTACAGTGTTGTGGAGTTAACGTGGTACACACTATGGGCCTATGGGCATAGAGGCCACCTCCATGAATTCGATTATGGACAGTCTGAGTTGACACCCTGCATCCTATTGCTGTTTGAAGGGCACTATGCAGTTGAGTTGCATTCTGCCACCTAATTCCAATGGGCTATTAACATATGGTAATGGTCATCCCTTGCTGACCTTGTCCTGCCCTTCTGCTAACAGTGCGTGTTGTTTGAAAACGATTCCAAAGTCTAGAAACCACACTTTAAGGCGTCACAATGGCTTGTCCTACCTCTCATTGTGTCTGTACATGTTCCATCCTTCCTATGGCTCTCCAAACTATGGATTCAGGTAAATGACGTTGTTGAGGCATTGCTGTCACTAAGTGGAGTCATTCACTAACTGACAATTGAAATGGAACCAACTACAACAACACAACTTGTATCTCCCCATACGCCCTGTTATGTAGTATACAGGTTTCATAATGACATTTAATGTGTGTTACATTCTATTGGGTACAAGAAAGTGATTGCATCAAACAGTGTTCCTAAAAGCCCTGCATTCTTAGGTCATTTCACAATATCCCCCAATTTTTTGACCAGTGGACACATATAAAGTAATGCCAAAACTAGGGTAACCACTTTTCCAACAGCTAATCCGGGACATTGATTCCCCACATCAGCCAAGAAAAAAATTTTTGTCAATACTTCAAAATATTAGCATTATTACAATCCATTAATCTGGTAGGCTAACAAAGTTCAAAATTTAATTAAACATTGAATTTATGTGGAATTTCTTTCAACATTATATTTTTAACATTGTATTTTTAACATTACATTTTATTTCCCACATCACATTTTCCTTTCAATCCCTGTGATCACAATCTAAACAAATGTTTTTCTGATGATCTGCACCAATGACCTTAGAATACATAGCATAGGAATAGAGTCATTGGGTGATCCTGGTAGGGACACAATGCACAAATCCTTCTTTTCCAGGTATTGAATGAAGGTTCAGGTTGTTATTCTATAATATTTTATTTCAATATTTCTGAAATTATGACCTTTAATGATCATGGCAAAGTTTGTGACTGCAATCCCTGGTTCATCAGTGGGTTCATTAACTTTTCAGCCAAATCCTTGGTATATTCATTTTCGCAACATGGTTTTTCTTTATTTTAAAGTATGCTGTGGCAATATATAATGTATCCATTCACAAGAATAATATTTATCGTTCCATAAAGAATTCACAAGGTTCATCTTCATGTCTTTCTGTTACAAGACATGGTGTTGCACATCTGATCCAAGGAATCAACTCCTCCTTTTGTCTCATTGTAGTAGTGTATTATTTATGGCTTTATAATTGGGCTTTCATGAGTAGTGGATAATAATATTGCTGGACTTACGTTTATGGGATACTAATTTCTTCTTCCCATCAAGAAAGAACACTGATGAACCTACAAGTCATTTCTTTGGATTTACAATTTCTGGTGGAAGAAGTTTCCAAAAATTTTAGATTAAAAGCCAAACTTGTCATTAACACAGTATTACTAACACCTTAACACATCAGCAGTCTATTACTAAAACGGAGTGCTAGGGCATTTATATACAGTGGTGGACAAATGTTTAGCACCAACTCAAACAGTGTACAAAAAACGACATTTCTTTAAAATTGGTCGTTTGCAAATATTCAAAAAATATATAACATCTGTCTATTATGCTTATAACTAACTAGAAAATAAAATTGAATAAATGTGCATTATTATGAATAATTCGTAATGTTATTTTAAAAATGCCCTAGACAAATGTTTAGCACCAGTTATATTTTACTAAACTAAATCAGTATTTTGTGGGATATCCAAAATTTTTGATGACCGCTTGGCAGCGACGTTGCATTGAATTAATCAAACGTTGACACCGCGAAATTGGGATGGTATTCCATGCTCCTTGGATGGCTGCAAACAAATGTTTCTTATTTGTCAATTTTTGCTTTTAATTTCAATGCCAATATCTCTCCACAGCATCTCAATTCGGTTGAGATTGGGAGACTGCACTGGCCAATTCATTACTTTAATTTTTCAATCTTTAAACCAAGAATGTCCAGTGAGACAAAAAGCTTCAGAGGAAGAAAGGCAAACTACCCCTGAGTCCCCACTGGTGAAAGGTCTCAAATATACCATGGCGCCATGTGGTATCATATGCCTTCTCCACATCAAAGAAGACAGCTACCAAGTGCTGTTTGTGTAGAAAGGCCTCACATACTGCAGCCTCCAGTGAGATCAAATGATCCACTGACGACCTGCCAGCGTGGAACCCACATTGGGCATTGGCAAGAAGCTCTAGATACCACACCAGACGCCAGTTATCCATGCGTTCCATGGTTTTACACAAACACCTCATCAAGGATATGGGCCTGCAATTCGTCGGTAGGCTACTGTCCTTTCCAGGTTTTGGGAGGGGAGTGATGATAGCCTCCTGCCAGCCTGCAGGGATTTCGTGCTGCTGCCAAATACAATTAAAAAACCTCAAGAAGGTAGGAAAGACCCTTCTCAGGTAAACGCCATAGCAACTGGAAATGGATATTATCAGGGCCAAGGGCAGTATCCCGGGCCCTTGCTTGAGCTGCCCACAGCTCTCAAGGGGTAAGTGGGTCGTTATACCCCTCCACAACACCACCAGAGAAGTTAATTGAAAGGCGTTCTGCAGCTTCCTTTTGTTTAATGAAAACTTCAGTGTAGTGTTGGGAACTGGAGATGGCTGCAAATGTCCTTGCCAGTTCCTCAGCCACCTTGCATGGCAAAAGTAAATGTCTCCCTTGCACAAGGAGATTAGAGCCACAGGATAGTAAGTGCCTTTAGTGGATTTTTCTCAGCTTTTCCCAGGCATTCTTGGATGGCGTATGGTGGGTAAGCAAGGAGAGGTACTCACTCCATGAGAAGCGTTTGGCCTGCTTGATTACCCATCGTGCATACGCCCGGGCTAAGAGATAGTTAACAGGATTGGTATCATTTGGACATGATGAAAGATGTGAAGGGAGCCCCAGAGGGCCCGAATTTCACTCCAACAATCCTCTGTCCACCATGGCACCCGTCTCATGGTGGGTTACACGAGCTCTGGTGGACAGATGCCATTGCCGCCCTGACCACCAGCTCTGTGAAGTGACTCACTAGATCGTTGACCCCATCAAAATCACACAGTGGGAGAAAGTGGATTCGACGGGCAAACTCCTCCCAGTCTGCCCGACTAAGACACCACCATGGTGGTTGTTGGGGCCGTGCTCCACTTCCACTGATAATCCGGATGGGGAAGTGGTCACTTCCACAAGGGTCAGACAGAACCTCCCATTGCAGCCCTGGCGCCAACCCAGGAGACCAGATGGAGAGGTCTATACAGGAAAGACCACCAGTGGCAGCTTTGTTGTTGTTTGTTGGAGTTTAAGGTCCCGTCAACTACGAGGTCATTAGAGACCCCTCCACTGTATAGTTCTAATGCATATACTGCACAGACATACACTAATGCGACGATTATTGGGTATTAGCAGTACCCAGCTTTCCCGAGCGACCACCCACGTCAGTACTAACTGGGCTTGCGTTGCTTAACTTCAGTGATCAGACGAGAACCAGTGGCAGCAATCATATATGTGGGGGCACCTGTGTTTAGAACAATTAGGCAATTGTGTGACACACATTGCTCCACAAGGAGTCCTCCGGAATTGCAGATGACAAGCTCCATTAGGGATTATGGGCGTTAAAATCACCCATAACCAGAAAGGGTCTGGGAAGCTGGGCTGTGAGAGTCGAGGTCTGCTCATGGGATATCAATCCCAGTAGGCATGTAGAGGGAACATCGAGTGGTGGGCACATCCAGTCGCAGTGAGACTGCAACTGCTTGGAGAGGCGTCTGCAAATCCACTGGGACATTCATGCATCCATTCCGGATAAGGATAGCCACCCCTCCCTCAGGGCGGCTTCCCTGCTGCCGGGTGTCCGCATACATGTTGTAGCCCCGTAATGAAATTGGGATATCACTACGGCAGAGGATCTTCTGGAGGGAGATGCAGATGGGGTTGTGCCATGAGATCAGCATTTTGATCTTTTCCCTCTTGTGGGAAAAACCTCGACAGTTCCATTGAAGGAGATTCACCATCAGGTAGGCTTTGGAGGTGTAGTTCTATTCCTCCCATTTCTCTATCCCACAGCAGAAAAGGGAGGGGTGCCTACAATTGGGTCTTTCTCCTCCATCTCAAAGGAGGAATCCCCATCATGCCCCAGTTAAGGCATGCTGCCACCCAATGCTTTCTGCTGTTGGCCAGAGAGCCTGAGTGGATGAACCAAGGACACGTGCTCCACTGCAGGAGTGGGGGGTGTCCCCAGTTTCTTCCGTCCTGCCTCACCCACCCCCACCATCGTGAAGGGGGCCTGGTTGGGCTAAGCCAGGGAGGGGGCTGTTCAAGGCAGATGCCTCTGTTTGATGAGAGGCACCGATGTGGCACCCATAGAGGCTGGCATCATCATTATTTAAGAGCCCAAACGAGGGCCAGAGGCAGTGATGGAGCCAGAAGAAGCCTCTGGCATGGGGTCGGGATCCATCTGGCAGCCAATGCTAGCACAGACTGGAATCCCATGGACCTTGCGGGCCGGAGTGGGCAACAAACGGGTTAGTAGGGGGAGTTGCAGTAGTATGTCCATCTGCGTGCAGACAGATGACACAGAAGCCACCATTGCAGCACCTACATAGGACAAGCCATGACTTGGCGTCCCTGGCAAGGCTAGCAGCTGCTATGCATCTTGAAAACCAATAACCTTCTTGACACACAACTCCTGGATTGCACATTCCTGTAACCATGTGGGGCAATCCCAAGAAGAGGCGGAATGGTTTACCCTTACAGTTGGGGCAATAAGGCGTAGTTTTACATGGCTCAGGGGAATGGTCTCCCTGCCCACAAGTGCCACACATGGCCCTGGCAGAACAGGATTCTGGCCATGACCATATCGTTGGCACTTCAGGCAGCAAAGGGGGCTCGATATGAAAGGACGTACCAGCAAGAGGAGGTAGCCAGCCCTGATGTATTCTGGCAACTTGGGCCTACCAAAGGTCAGAGGGGTGGGATTCTCCATCCCGTCGAACCAAGGTGTGGCAAACAGACACCACAACCTGGTCCCTGAGCTCCTCTACTATGTTCTCCTCTGACTCCCAGTGTAGGTTGGGACACCACACCACACCTCTACTGGTGTTGAGGGTGGCATGGAGTTCGACCACAATGGGAAAGTCACTGAGTTTCCACATTTTTAGCAATGTGTCAATCTGGTGAGGGGCAGAAGCCTCTACCAACAAGGCGCCATTGTGAAGTTTCTTGACCGAAGTCACGTCACTTTGTTGTTTGTTGGAGTTTAAGGTCCCATCAACTACGAGGTCATTAGAGACCCGTCCACTGTATAGTTCTAATGCATATACTGCACAGACACTACACTAATGCGACGATTATTGGGTATTAGCAGTACCCAGCTTTCCCGAGCGACCACCCATGTCAGTACTAACTGGGCTTGCGTTGCTTAACTTCAGTGATCAGACGAGAACTGGTGTGTCCAACGCAACTCGCCGCTCCCAAGTCACGTCACAAGCAACGCCCTTGATGGCTTTGGCAATAAGGAAAAGCGACGCCTTCCCAAAAGCTACACCATTCTCCCCAGATATGGAGAGAAACCGGATAGGATAGGAAGAAGGGGTGGAAGGAGATTTAGCTGCACCTAAGATCTCCTTAGATGCAGGAACATGCTTCATATCGGTGGTGGAGCCCTGCACCTTAACCCATTATGTCCCATTGTCCTATTTAGAGTACAGCTGATTAAAAAATTGCTGCATATTTATTATTTTAGGTAAATTATATTTTTCCATTACAAATTATTTTTAAATGTCTAATAAAGATTTCTGAATGGAAAATAAAATTTCTGCTATAGGGAAACCTTAATAAATGCAATGTAATTTTTACATATATATGCATATATATATTGAGTTCAAACATGAAAAAGAAGACGATAAACCTATGATAATGAGTTGGGTGATATTAGTCAGCAAATACATCTTCACATTTCTACATTACTACTCTTTATTATTCAAATCAATTAGCTAAAATAATTAGAATATAATTTAACTGAGCCAACATCAAAAATGACTGTCGTTCACATAGGACATTGGGCTAATACATAGTCAAGCATATTGTAGTATACTAAAATGTGACATTTTCACATAGGACAAATGTTCACATAGGACATTGGGCTAATATATAGTCAAGCATATTGTAGTATACTAAAATGTGACATTTTCACATAGGACATTGGGCTAATACATAGTCAAGCATATTGTAGTATACTAAAATGTGACGTTTTAAGATACGCTATTAAAATATCAATCACTGTGCAAACAATGAGTAGACAATTGGACTAGTGTGGACTTTTAAGCTACAAGAAGCATAAAAGTTGAAAATCAATGTTCAGGAGACTTTTGGACTTCAGACCAAAATAAGGATTTAAAAAGTAAGTGTATACTGTAAATACTGTATATTAACTATAAATGAACATTTGTCTTACATTTTTTGTGTTATTTTTAGATGTCTATAAAACGTATTCAAACTAACTTTGGAAGAAATGTCAGAAATTTTGGATGAACACTCAGATAATGAAGTTGAAGCTGCTGATATAGTTATAATTCCTCCCAATGACGACAATTTAACTGATGAAGATGAAGCTGATGATGATACTATTGGTGAAGCATTTGTGCAGGATGTTGCAGGCCCACTGTCATTACACCTTAGATCTTGTTCTGATCATGTAGAAATTCCAGAATCTGTGGCAGCTAATACTAACCCATTGAAAGATACCAAGAAATGCCATAAATCAAAAGTAGAGAAAAGAAAGCTATTGGACTCAGAACCAATTTGGAAGTCTAAAACACCTGTTTATACCAAAGGTGGCAGGAGAGAACAAAATTTTGCCAAATGCCTTGAAAATATGAAAGAATCAGTTAAAAATTGTAGTCCTGTTGAAATATTTGAAGAGCTTATGGCTGCTGAAATTTATGACCATATTGTAAAGGAATCACAACGTTATGCAGCAGTAACTAAGAACAAATCAGAATTACTCCATGTAGATGAAATCAAAACATTTATTGGAATACTATTATTCTCAAGCTATCGCAAACTACCATCTACAAGACATTACTGGTCAAATGATGACGATTTGGATGTTTCTATTATTCAAAATGCAATGGCCAGAAATCACTTTCAACACCTTAAGAGCATTATTCATTTTTGCAACAATGAAGATTTTGAAGCAAATAAATCTGATAGGGGGTTCAAAATAAGACCATTTATAAGTTTGATAAGAAAATCTTTCCTGAAATTTGGGGTTTTTGAAGACCAAATTGCTGTAGATGAAATGATTGTTCAATATTATGGGCATCATTCACTAAAGCAGTTTATTCGTGGTAAACCGATAAGCGGGGGTTACATGCTCAGTCTGCCATCAGTTCAGTCCATGAGCTTGATCAAGAATAGACTGATGCCAAACTGATGGATTGATGGATGACATTACACCATCAGTCAGACTGATCATCAGTCTCCTCAAAAACCCTGATTGCGCATAAGAAATGATGGATTGCAACAAGGAAAAAGCTTGTATTGCAATTATAATAGGTTTAGCAACAAGTGGTAAAAGGCAACGTTGGACCAGGGGCGGATCCATATGGGGAGCAAGCAATGCAGCAATTATGCCACCCTCAATGCCCCAACTGGGGTGAAGCCATTTTTCACAAAGCAAGATACATGCATGAAAAAGATACCTTGCTAGTGAGATTTTTCATGCTAGACCCATAAGCCTAGATCTCTACCAGCAACCAGGCCACACCTTTGATTTTTTCACTCATTCCAGCCACTCCACCCCAACACCCACCACCCCTGAACCTCTTCCAATGTGGTGGTTCCACAACCCTCCCCTGCAGTGATCCAGTGCTGGACATGGCATTATCACATGCCTGACGTCCTCCACTTGATCCCCACAGCCATCCTTTCCACCTGTGATCTTTGCCATTGGCTGTTTCTTCTCCGGTGACCCAGCTTTTGCCCAAAACAGAAGGGAGCCCTCCCACAAATTGTTTCACATGTATTGCACTCGTATGAGCCTTTCTCTGGTTCCAACTGTTTGTACAGGGATTGTTGCAGGCAATGCCGTATTTAGATATTGAGAGGACCTATGCTATTTCAATTTTCAGGCCTTTTTCAAGCCCGTTTCTTAAGTTTTGAAACCCGCTAAATGTTGAGACCATAGGCTTCAGCCTACTGAGCATAGTGGTAAATCCAACACTTAGTCCCAGAGACTGGGGAAGGGGTTAAAACGCATGTGTCTCCATTGCTGTCCAAGCAGTGATTGACACCAGACTGATGAAAGGCGCTCACACGATCAATCTGATGTCAGTCATGCACTGACTGACGAAAATTATCAAAAAATTTAAAAATCCGTCAATCCATTCCATCAGTCTGTCAGCCATTATGTTATACAATCAGTCTGGCGTCATTCTGACCACAGTCAGAATGACGCCAGAGTCTGAGCGTGTAACCCCCACTATAAGATTTGGCTACAAGTTCTGGGCACTGTGTGGTGTTCTGTGCCCGTTTTGGCATTTGTCTTTATTCTGCCCTTATTTTATGGTTTTCGCCCCCTTTAAACTTTTTATTACTATTTGTGGGCTTTTGCCCTTATACATTGTCCTCATTGTGGAATGGCCCTTGATGCTCACACTATGGCGACTGTCGTTCTGGGCCATAATGACCACCGAAGTCGATGGTCCCTAAAACACAACAAATCCAATCACCTCAAATGCTATATACAACCAGCTCCCAACTCTCCTTTGGACTTTCCCTGCCCCAGGAGCTTCCAATAACCTGCATTCCTCTAATGGACCTAAGCAGCTCTTTCCCCATTCTCATTACATTATAACATCACATCAATCAATTCTCCCTCACATTTACTACGATGCCCAGCATCTCCAAAAAACTCATTCCTAACTACCTGCTCTCAATACCCCACCCATGTACTGCAGCATTCACATTTAAACTAATTCCATTCCACCTCCATGGCTCATTGGAACAGCCCGATCCATATAGAATCTCTCATCCTAACGGTTTTCCCCACCTATGGCAAGGTCAGGAGCCATCTAATCCCTCTGAGTGGACACATGGGCGACATTGGACATTGTCTTTCTACAGCCAGTTGCTGACCAAAGCAGCAACCCCCATGTTTATTTATCATTGGTCTATGGATTGCTTTTAGGGCACTCCACCAACACCAAGGGGCAAGCTGCTACACCTGAAAATTTTCCTTCATCTACCCATTGCATAGTAGACAGGGTTCTATTACATGCAAACGCCATCATACACCACATGGGACCAGATATGGCGGTGGAATGAGGAGGGTGATGCTGCCATCAAACTAGAGAAGGTAGCTTTCCAAAGGTGGAGTGAAATAGAGGACCAGGTATGCAAGACAGACTATGTTCAGGCAAAGAAATTCGCCAGGAGGACCACTGTACTGGTCAAGTATGAGAAGTATGAGGTCCCATATGAAAAGTTGGAGACAAGGGAAGGAGAGAATGCAATTTTCAGACTGGCCAAGACCAGGGATAGAACTAGTAAGGATGTTACCAGGGCTATAACAGTCAAGGATACCAATGGCAGGGGACCTGTTTCCAACCAGGAGAGATAACCAAAAGTTGGGAGGAATACTACCGTGGCCTCAAATACTGCTACCTGTGCAACAGTCACAGACAGCAACCCAATCACTCCACAGGCAGTGGACAGGGTGAGTGATTGATTAGTTTGTGGGTTGGGGTGTAAGCCAGGCAGCCATAACAGGTCAACCCCTTAGGAGGCTGCCCATGGGAGACGAGGAGGTAGGTGAAAGGATGAGGAAGAGGGTTAATTTGCAGCACCCAACGTTCATTACCAACCACCCAAGTTGGTATTGACGTGGGTGTGCGCTGCTTAACTTCAGTGATCTAACGGGAACTGGTGTGTCCAACGCAACTTGGCCGTACAGTGAGAAGGAGATAGTCTCAGGCCCTTCAAAACATGAAAAGTCACAAAGCCATAGGCCCAGATAGGATCCCCATTGATGTTTCGCACACCTCGGGGACTACAGGAATTACAGGGTTAGGGAAGCTTTTTAATAAGTTAGCAAATGGTGACAGGATGCCATCTGAATGGTGAGAGATGGATAGTTCCACTGTTCAAGGGCAAAGGTGACACCCAGGACTGTGGAAACTATAGAGGCATAAAGCTAATGAGTCATTGTTTGAAACTGTGGGAGCCAGTCATAGAACGTCACCTCAGAGATCAAACTAGTGTCCAGGGAAACCAATTTGGGTTTATGCCAGGTAGGTCCACCATGGAACCAATCTTTATTCTACGACACATGCTAGAGAAGCATAGAGCAACAAAGAAGGACCTCCATGCAGTATTTGTTGACCTGGAGAAGGCATATGATTTGATTGAGTGATGGATTGTTTTACAGAAGAAAGGGGTTCCATTGATTGGGTGAGGACAGCATGGAGAAACACTGCATGCTTAAACGTGCAGGAGGGATTTTGCCAAGGGTCAGCACTTAGCCCATATCTATTCACTATAGTCACGGATGAGCTGCTGACGGGAATATGGGAATGGGCCCCACAGTGCGTGGTATTTGATGATGATGTGGGGATGCTTGAGGAGTCGAAAGAGGATACACAAAAGGTCTTACAAGACATTAAGACATCAATGGAAAGACGGGGTCTTAAAGTATATATGAAGAAGACAGAGTACCTAGCTTTCAATTTTAGTGGCCAGGGGCAGGGGGGGTGAGATCCGTTGTGGCAATGATGGCATACCAGTGGTGCAAGAGTTTCGTTATTTGGGATCAGTTTTCTAGAGCAATGGGGAGATTGATTCTGACGTGACCCATAGGATTATTGCCAGATGGCTGAAGTGGAGGCAGGCAAGTGGAGTCCTGTGTAACTGCCGGGACCCAATAAAGTTAAAAGTGAAGGTTTACAGAACAGTCGTTAGGCCTGCTTTGCTGTATGGCTCAGACTGTTGGGCAGTTAGGAAGAACCATGAAATGAGAATGTAAGTGGCTGAGATGTGAATGCTGCACTGTCACAAGCTGACAGAGTTAAAAATAATTATGTTGGAGGTAGCTTGGGGTGGGAGACATCATTGAAAAGATGAGGGAGAAGCAGTTTCCGGGTGGTATGGGCATGTGATGACGAGAGGAGGAGGATTGTATTAGGTCCATTATGGGTATGCATGTGATTGGGGGCACCAGAGGTAGGGGAGACCAAAACACACATGGAAGCAGGTGGCGCAGAAGTACTTGGTGGCCTGCAGGGTGGAGGGGGACTTGGAGGGGGGGGGGGTAAATGGGAGTGGAGGATAAGCACCCACAGATCTGACCCTGCCACAGGCGGGAGAAGGGTATGATGATGATGAATGCCATTTACAGTATGTCACAATGTTTTCAGTACATGGATAACAAATTTAAGAGTATTATGATTTTGTGCTGTGCCCATTTTAAACGAATCCAGGGTGATGCCATGGGATCACGTCAATTTGGCATACATACCGATTTCTTGGGTGCACAAATTTGTTTAACCCTTCTGTTTATGCCCACATTTTATTTCGTTGTCTGATACCAGGGTACCCATGTACCCATAGTGGTTAATCATTGAAAATAATGCACTGATGGTGGAGAAATGTTTATCTTATCTTTTATCTTATTTCCTGTTATAATGGGTAAAGAGACTTAAAAAGAACCATTAGTTGGAGTTCTGATCCTTTAGGGCAAAGGTAGCCTCAGCATTATATGTTCCTCAGCATCCTATGTACCAAAAGTAAACAAGGCAGTAATATTATTATCTACAATGCATTTAGATAAGGTGGTTTCTGAAGATCAGAAAAAGAAACCAGAAATTATTCTGTACTATAATAAAACAAAAATTGGCGTTGATACAATGGATCAGATGTTAGGACGATACACAACACACAGATGGACTAACCGATGGCCTCTAGCTTTCTTTTATAATATTTTGGATATTGCCAGTTTTGCATCCTATATACTTTACTATGAAAATAATAAAATGATCAGGAAAAAGACAACTGAATGACGATTATTTTTATGGAAAATGAGTGAAGAGTTACGTATGCCTAATATAGAGAATCATTCCCAAAACATTCAAATAATGAGAAACTTCAGTACTAAACTTGCCATTCAGAGCATTTACAGTAAACCTGTAAGTCTCACAAGTCAAGCAACAGCATCATTTGAGACTGCACAAGTAACAGATTCTACTGGAAGAAAAATTGTTGTAGGATCCTGTCATATTTGTTACTGAGGGAATGCCAAAAAAAACGCAGAAAAACGCAAAAATTTGTGCAACTTGTAAAAAACCTGTATGTGATAAACATTCTGTTGGAATTACAAAATGTAACTTATGTATTCAAGAATAAATCTTCATTAGTCTATCAAGAGTGCTTGTGAAATACAATAAATAACTTTGGAACACACAAGGTTTTCATTTTCAACAAAATAAGCTATGCAATATGCAGTTATTGCATATGGGTACCCAGGTACCTTGGGTATTAGACAACCACATATCAAAGTTTGACCATTTATATTATTCATTTTTTCAATAATTCAAAGATAATCATTACAAAAGTTTACAGTAAATGATTGAAATAATGAGGATCTATAAGGTCTTTATGTTTTGTTAACCATATCAAAAGATATGGCCAAAGAGAGTAAGTGCATTCCTTGACCGTTTAGGGAAGGTTGGTTAAAATAAAATATTTTAGGGAAATAGATGATTTCTATGCATATTCAATTGGGCTGTCTTAATAACAGTGTACAGTTGGCGTTTTTGGCCCTTTTCACGAATCGTGTAAGACCTGTCGTCATACATGTGACAAAATGACGTAGGGGTAGCAGCGCTTGCTCCACCCCATGCCATTGAAAATGAATGCCACTATGCTAAGGCCAGGTGCACACTAAGACAAAACTGTCTTAAAACAGATTTGTTTTTGCTATAGAACAACAGAGGCAAAACAGTTGTGCCTTGTATAGAGCACACACTTAGTTAAAATTGTTTTTACAATTTATAAATTTTTATGATTACTATGAAAATGGACAATGCTGAAGCTGCAGCTCTGAGTATCCTAGTGCTGAGATTATGAAAGAAAAACAAGGAAAATCGGTGAAATATTGGGAGCACCCTTTATATCGTGAGCAAGTAATAAAGAGAAATTTTTATACTCTTTATAGTAAATTAAAAGATCATCCACAAATTATTTTTGGATGTATTTGTCCACATTTGCAAATTTGTTAAAACTACTTGCACCTTTTATTCCTTACCAAGATACAATTCTACATAAGGCTATATCACCTACTGAAAGGCTTGCAGTATATGAGTAACCTCTTCCCATTTATTCCTTTTTAAATGTATATCTGAATATTCTTTCTCTAATTTATCATAAAGAACTGGGTGCTTCTCCACCTTATCAATTAATTTTTCTGCATTTTCCTCTTCTGTGAACAACATATTAGCAACAACACAAAACTGTGCAGAAGCTGTTCATCAGCAAAAACAACTGCAAAAAGCGAGTAACATTTTTTCACAGTTTTGTATGATTTGTACTTGGGCCAGTGCTTTGCAAATTGTTGATGGATGGAATTTTTTTTTACCCAAATATAATTCTAGGTCAGATATCAATTGTGAAAGTGTTCCACAGGGTATTTTCCAAACTTTTCTTAAAATAAATATATGGCAGACTTATCAACTTTCTTGGGACCTCCACTTCTGCATAAGTTTTATCTTCTACTCTAAATTTCAATGGTCTAACAACACTCTGTAGAGGTATTTTCAAAATAATGGAAATGAATATGATTTTTCATCATTTTTAAGGTCTAAAATAGTTTTCTCCCTGCAGGCTGAATTTCCAACCTTTTCAGTGGGCTGATCATTGATATTTTTTTTCTCACCAAACCACATTGATGAAGACAAAAGTTGGGAAATTCAGAAAAAAGTTACAATTTTAACTACAAATTTCTCCCCTGTATTCAGACTTTTTCAACACTGATTTTTGTTCATTATGACTATTTTTAAAAATTTAATTATGAAATTGAAATTGTCAATGAAAATTACTGTATTTTACAAAAAAAAAAAGTAATAAGTTTGGAGACTTTGATAAATTTGCAGAAAAACTGTAGGTGTATTCAGACTTTTTCAAAGCACAGTACTAGTAAAATAACCTGTTTTTTCTTCGTATTGTGTGCTAAACAGCATAAATTAATAGCAATATATGCTATTTTTCAAATATGAGAAACAGTAAACACCAAACGAATGCTTTAAATTTCTGAACTAACTAACTACTGACAATAATATTGATCGTCTATGAATACTTATGAAATTTTGCCAGTATCAATACTGACAGTAAAGGTAGAACCGCACTAGTGCAGCACTGCACTGCAAAGCAAAATTAACTTACAATGTATATGACTGGCGCAAATTCGCACTGCAGCAGCATGACACATAACTGCATTACATAGCACGACAGTTCCTCCAAAAAGATATTTTTGTCTCGTAGTGTCGTGCCATAGAACGCCCCCAATGAACAACAGTCATGTTTAAAACACATTTTCAAATGACAATATGGCGCTGGATGACAAAAAAGTCAGACTGACAAATCAGAACATAGAATTGTCGTCCAACTGTCACAGTGAAGCAGTTGAAGTGCGTGTTGACAATAATTTTGTAGTGCAGTTCAGTGCAGTGCTGTGCTGAACTAGTGTGGTTCAACCATAAAGGCGCCCTCACACCAACACGAATAAATCGCAGTTGCTGCAGATTTTTCACAATGAATTATTCGCATCCAAATGCTAACCATGAAGTGCAATGGTGATGAGTACACCACTGCGAAAATATCGTGCCCGCATTTGTAAAAGTGCAGTGATTTAGTTAAAATCGCTGCATGCACAGTTTTAGACGTCATCCTTGTTCAAATTTTGATGAACAAGATGGCGTTCACCAAAAAATAATAGAATTAATGAGAACCAGCTGGTCAAAAAAGAATTAAACTGACGCGTTGGTGTGCATATCAAGGTGAATCCACCCCATCACAGCACGTGCTGCGGCTACGATTGTTTCCCATTGGTGTGAGGGAGCCTTAATACTGATCATGTGAGGACCGCTTTTCAGGAGTGAAAAATATAGCAACCATCCAAGACAACATTAATTAACAACTAATGGTTCCCTCAAAGTGACTGATCATTCTAATCATTTAAAATTTTAATTTGAAAAATATGAAATAAAGAATTTAAAATGTAGTGACATATTTCAGAATGCATGCTGTACGTTCACCTTACAAACGTATGCATTCTACAACCTGTCACGATGCCCGTCCATGTAAAACTGAATACTAGTTTTTCATGGAATGAGAATCTGAATAACATGATGAAATTTATAATTTGCAACTCAAATCACCTTACCTTCACTCCAAAGGTGAATATTGTAAAGATTAATTTACAAATAAGTGCAAGTAAAAGTAGCCAGACAGATTCCACAACGCCATCCCCTGCAGCTGACAACTGGACTGGATCATTGACATTTGTGTAGTTTCGTTTATAATCACTGAAAAAACGATGGAAAACAAATTACAGGCTTTGCAGATAAAGTAATAATTTCCATACACCTGATGTTACCAGAGAGAGTTTATGTCTGCTGGTCCACATTCACTAAACAGTAGAGAAATTAGTTCACTGGTATCCATTCTGAAGTGAATGAAAAAAACAAAAAAAAAAACATGGAGTGACTACTTTGATAGAACTTCAACATAATTACGAAGTGCACAAGGAAGAAAGCTGATATACAAGAATCTAAAAGAAACTGTGATTCAGGCTACATATGACAGACAGTGTGAATAATTCTTGGGCCCCCTGATTACACCATTACACAATATCAAATGATGCCACAGATAATGTGGTTTAACTTGGTAAGCATTCAAACAAAAGACCATCTACGGCAGGATCAGATAACAATTTATACAATAACTGAATACAGGCAGCTTATGATCTAATTCTGCAACCTATTTCACCATATAATTTTTGTCAGCCTACTTTTTTTGGCCAAAATTTCAATCAACAATCTCAAGGAGCAGGAGTTTTTTTTACACCAGAATACACTGTATACTTCACTTCATGTAACTGATAACGGAAACTCTGGACTGGCTTCTAATAATATTCATAGAAAGGTTCTTTTATGAACAGGTGACATCATACACACCAAACAGGGCAAAAAGCAACTCCGAACCCTTTTCCCACCTGTTGACAGGGTAGGGTACCCAAATTGTTCCTCTGAATGTACACAAGGGTGATATATTGGAAATGGTTTTTCCACAGCCGGTTGCCGACCAAGCGACAACCCCAATTATTATTTATCGTCTGGGGCACTCCAACCGAGCTACTACACCCAGAAATTTTTCCTCATCTATCCATCATATAGTAGAGGGAGTTCTTTTACGTGCAAATGCCATTGTACACAACACGGGACCAAGTTTTACTTCTCATACAAAAGAAGGTGCACGCCTTTAATTCTTATCCTACGGAAGGTGACTTGGAACCCCTCTCGTCAAAAAGAAGCTATCTGTCTAGTCCAGGATCAAACCTGCAACCACCAACTGAACTCTGCGACCTAACCCTCTCAGCATGCCCAAAGCGGGTTCTATATTGAACGACATCGTACTTAACCCCTGTACCCAAAAACTCGTTAAACCAAGTACATTGCAAATGAGTTACACATTTGAAAGCCACAGGAGTATAAATTATCACTCACCTAGTATACTCGTTTGGAAAACTAATAACCGCTGTTACAACAGTGAGCACCAGCACCTGAAAGAAAAACGTCAATTTAAATCAGTTGAAAAATATACATTTAGATGATTTTCGTTTCTTTCATTGATATTTTATGGCCGTTCAACTACAAGGTCATTACCCCCTTCCAATGTATACTTCTAATGCAGAGACTACACAAATGCGGACGGAACTGAGGGGGGTAGCAATGCAGCAATTACTCCCCCTCAATGGGGAGTAATCACTCCCCCTGTCTGGCAACCACTGAAACACTCATGGGGCAAAGATTTTCATAGTAATCATAAAAATGTATAAATTTTAAAAACTGTTTTGACAAAGTGTGTGCTCCATATGTGGCAAAACATTTTGGGGTTTGATGGTCCTCTGGTTGGAAGTGTGTCTCAGGCTGAGTATAAGGGGAGAAAGGATCATTTAGATAAACTGAAAGAGATTAGGGTACAGACGGATTCATACTACTGGTCAATCTTACCAAGGACCATTCAGCGATGGAATGGCGTTGGAGAGGGTAAAGTGGAGGGCTTCTTCAAAGGAAACCCCACCATTGCTAGTATTGTAGGGGGACCATTAGAATTATGGCCTAGGGTTTTGGGCATTCTATGATAACATAAGTAGGAATGAGAGTTGGTCTCTCTCCAGTGCCATATTGGCCAAATAAGGCTGCTTGCAGTGCAGTGAATTAGAATTAGAACATGTATTTTTAAGAAGTTACACTGACCAAAGCGCCACATGTCATCTGCTAAGGATGACGAAATAATTTGGACTGCTAAAATGCACTTTTACCATAACATTGTGCCTGAAGCAGAATATATTGTCACTTTCAAAAATGTTGAAAATTGTGAGGTAGTCTAACGTTATGTAGGGTAAAAGCTCCTTACTTCAGCCACCCCCAGTAGTCAGCCACAAGCTGAGAAATACTGATATTTCTAATAACTGTTTAATCTTATTGGCTTACAAAGAGTTTTCCATTACTCAGCCATCTTTCCACCACTCGGAGCATTTTACAAAACATAGGGTGTGGTTAAATTATGCCAGTTGCCAGCCTCTCTTCACTACCTCATGGTGACTGCCGCCATAGTGGATGCCTTTATTACGTTTTTAGTAACGCATAAGCTTTAGCGTCCAAGGTCAGTTTTTGCATATTTTGTTATACATTATTGTTTATAATTGGTTTCTGGGTTTTAAATAGCCTGTAATTCAGATGGAAATTGTTGAAATCTAAAGGTTTGACCATTGTCATAAAATTGGATTGGGGCTGGCTTCTAGAATCACGATTCTGTCACAAATCCAGTAGTCAGCCATCACAGGCTGATTACTGGAAATGGGGCAAAGTTGTTATTTTTGAGCAAGGTTTCAAAAAAATACAGAATGATTAGGGACAGCCATTTCATAGAGAGCTTAGGGTATTATTCTTAATTTTGCCCAGTAGTCAGGCATTCTAAAAGTACAGAGGCTGACTACTTGGTGAGCGATACCTATTCTCAGCCATCAATCATATTTCTATGCCATAATGAAACCAAATGAATTTTCCATTAGACTTTCCTTTTTAGTAAATGAAGCACAAAAAATTATACTTATGACTTATGGTAGTTTATGTAACATGGGTTGATAATCTTTTACAGTATAATTTCTTCCATGCAACTGACTTGAACAATGAGTTTGTTGATAGGAAAGAGGCCTATTCACCAGTACACAGAAGATGCTTTGTATGATGCACTTCTTCAAATAAGAGAAGGAAAACTTGGTATCCGTGAAGCAAGTCGTCAATATGGTGTTCCAAGAGGAACAATTCAAGACAGACTGCATGGAAGAGTTCCTGAAGAGCCTAGGAAGATGGGACCTCATTCAGTTTTAAAAGCTGATGAAGAAAAACGACTTGTGCAGTGGTGCTCAGACTTGACTAAATGTGGCTTCCCAGGAAACTTGATGACCTACTGAACACTGTGCAAAACATTATAAAGGAAGATAATAGACCAAATCTCTTCAATAGTGGTCGACCAGGAAAAAAATGGTACACATCATTTTTAAAGAGAAACACTCAGCTCTGTCAACGAGAACCAGAATCTCTAACCAAAGGGCATGCTATTGTCACAGAGGAATACATTAAGAAATGGTTTGGAGATAACATTCTAGATATTTTTGGTGAACCTGGCCATATTCTAAATGGGGATGAGACAAAAACCAAAAACTCCATCCAAAAACTGGCAAGGTGCTTGCTCCCAAAGGTTGGCAAAATGTCTATCAAGTAAAATTTGGAAGTGATAAAGAAACAATCACTGTTTTACTTGTATTTACTGCCAGTGGAGAAACATTGCCTGCAATGGTAGTTTTCCCTTATATACGCCCATCTAGAGATATAGTCAATAGTATGCCAGAGGACTGGTTTTTAGGACAATCAGACAGTGGATGGATGAAGAGTGAAATTTTTTATGAATATATTGCAAATAGCATAAATAACTGGTTAGTAGAAAAAAAAACATTCAGAAGCCAGTAATATTGTTTGTTGATAGTCATAAAACTCATTTAACAATGGGGCTTAGTAAATTTTGCTCATCAAATGGCATCATTCTATATGCACTGCCACCAAAAACTACTCATATCCTGCAACCTGCAGATATTAGTGTATTCAAACCATTAAAATCAGAATGGAAGAAAACTGTAAGACAGTGGCAAATGAAAATCACAATTTTGCCCAGTATTAGTTTCCATTTTAAAAGAAAAAGAACTATCAACAATAATAAAAAATGGCTTTTTGAGATGTGGATTATATCCTTTAAATCCTGATAATGTGGATTATAGTAAATCCATACAAAACACTAGAAAATTTGAGTAACAGTACCAATTCACAAAATATGTGCCTTAGCATTCAACCACATGACTATGACATTGCTGAAAATGTTATAAAATCTGTTGAAGCCACCCTAGTTAATCATGCAGTAAATGTGACAGTTATTTTAAATGCTATTGGGGATGCAAAAGCCAGGGCTGTTGCATTAACCACTCCTGAATGTTGTCCTGAGGATAACATTAATATAAATGAACCAGCAGCAATAGTTCTTCAGGGACCTGACAATGAAATAGAACCAGGCTTGTATGTTATTGATACTAGTGGAATATTGATTCCAAGGGATAAATATAATGACAATGGGGGTAACATTGAAATTATGATGGCACCAATAGAAAGTCCTGACACATTTGACAAAACGTTAGAAAGATCATTATCAACCAGTTCACCCAGTGGTAAAGCTGTAGTTGAATTAGAGCAGTCCATCTACAACACTAATGAAAACCAAAATGAGAATGTATCACTCTGTAAGCCCACTACTCCTACTGGTAATCATCATGAGGACATTCAATTGTCCCTCATCAACACTGAAGAAAGTAAAGCTGAAAATTGTCTGCTTTGTGTAACATACATTGTTCTGTGACAGATCACTCAAGCTCTTTATTGTGCATATTGTTCTACTAACTTTGACAGTAACACAGCACCTTAATTTTGTATACAGCGATTGTCCTGACGATAAACTGTCTGCACATAAACCCAACGAACACCTTATGGCACTGACAAACTGGACATTGAGCTTAAAACTGTGAAAAGGTTTGGTTCATTTGGGTTAGTGTGGTTATTCAACACCTGTAAACACCCTACCAGTCAATAGAGAGTTTTCTGGCTGCATTTCTATCCGACGTTCGCTACACAATGCAGACGAATCATGAACTGCACAGACGCACACAGTGTCTGAGTTTGCACAGTTCACAATTCATCTTCATTGCATGGCATACGTCCAACAGAAACGCAGCTAGAAAACTCTCTGATAACTATTTATGGACGATTTTTCCTGACAGGTTTGTGCCTGGTCAAACAGGTATATGACCAATATTCACAAAGTATGAATGATGCTGATTACTTACCTCTGTTATAGGATATTTTCCAAGTTTCGAAAATTTTCGATATCGACACCACCTTATGTTAGCCTTAATGAATATTGAACCAACAATTCCCTGAAAACAAAAACCAGACAAACGTTACATATTATTATCACACAAGATTATGAATTAAGAAACTGTGACACTCAACCAACTTCAGAATGCATTTCCACAAAAATTTCTGGAGGAAGGAGGGCCCAAACTTTAAGAGAGAATGTCCCAAGAATGACATCAACTTGAACAGCAAATATATATGCATTTAAAAAACACATTTCCTTTTTTCTGCCTTTTTCCAAAGGGTTAGGGTGGGTGCAAGTATCCCATTGGCCCTACCCCTCCTTCGGCGAACGTCCTAGAACTTCAAAATTTCAAAAACAGAAAGGTTGATTTTATATCATGGAGATCTTGAATTTTCCCTCAATTATAGAGTAAAAGCAACTCCTGGGCCCTTTTCCCGTCTATGGCAGGGTCGAGTACACAAGTCCTTCTGAATGGACACATGGGTGAAACAGTGGATAGTGTTTCTCTGCAGCCAGTTATGTAGTTCGTTGGGGGATTCCACCGACGTGAAGGGCGAGCTCCTACACCTGGAAATTTTCCCCCATCCACCGGTTGCATGGTCAAGAGGGTTCTTTACATACAAATGCCATGGTACACCTTAAGGGACCTCGGTTTTACTTCTTATCCGAAGGAAGGCATGCTCAGGGCATATGTCTTGCCTGAAAGAAACCAACTCAACCTACAACGAATGGTGCACTTACTGAGAAGGCTACCCAATGCACCAACAAGATGGAATTTCTTGATGACAAAGTTTTGACAAGAGCACATGACCTTGCATTAGCAAATACGTGGTTCAGTTATTACCAGCTTGACTGGATTCTCTGAGTCTCTCAACCTCAAAGAGACCAGGGTCGGTGACACGTCTGGCACCCTGCTGGACAAGATCTTTGCACGTTGCACTGTCGTTCCACAGAGCACTGCTTATATACAAGACTACCGCCTAGACCAGTGGCCTCAAATTCTCTTTATTGGAGGGTCCTATTAACAACAGTGAAACTTTCTGCAGGCTGAAAGCACTATGATCTAGGTGTAAACTACCTATATACAGTGAAACCTCTCTAATTGGTTCACCTGCAGGACCCAGCCAAAGTGTACCCATAAGAGCACACTTTAATACTGTAATGCTGTACAGCAGCTTGTTATATAGCTAGAATACAGTATATACATATATATTTATTTACTTTTTTATTTTTAACTGAAAACTGCATTGCATACATAAATGTGGCACTAGTAATATTTCAGAAAATTACTGATGTACATATTCATAAATTTCATTACTGCAAACAAATGAGTCAATAGTAGTTTGTCAAGAAGCAAGCTGCCTTTTTATTAATTCCACTTCAACGTTTTTCTTGAACTGCTGCAGAGTAGCACTTCTTGTTCCATAAGCTATATTGAAAAACTTCACAGAGAAGTGATCAATTTGGTCCAAAAGAGCAACAACCTGCAGCTCACTAAGATTTTCTTCCTCAATTTTTGGGTCATCATCATTATCTGCCTCCACTTTATCTTTGAATAGATCACCTTCTGCATAGCAATTGTCATCTTCATGACAGCAAACTTCTTCAAATTCAACTTCAGAAATTAAAATTTGATGAGATAATGTTATTACTTCATGGAGTTTATAATTATATTCCCTGTAACACAGTCCCATGCTTCCTTGCACGACCTCACACCATGGAGTACTGTGTGGAGTTCTGATGCTGTTGATGCATTATCCATTTTTCAAGAACGTACCGCAGCAAACGCTTGCAATACTCTAGCATGAAAACCCGAATAACTCCTTGATCACATGGCTGGAGTAAAGAGTGTGTTTGTTGTGGGTGGCTTGTTGCAATGTCAAGTATAAGTAAAATTCATCGCTTCTTTAGCTTCATTTTAGAATTAACATCCTTTACAGGGTGCCCAACATTTCAAAAGTGATTTTCCCTGTGTAACTAAATTTTTTTCCAGAATAGATATAACAATGCAACATCCATTTTTTGAAGCAGTATATAGTACATTTGGCAATAAACATCAACAGCACACATGTGGTTTTCTCACAAACGATACTGCAGAAGATCAGAAAATATTGCAGTAATAAAACAAGAAATATGGATTGTGGAATAAAACGTACACAACACTAAATTAATTCATTTCCCATTAACTTCCCTTCAATCGTTTCAATTTTTGGTCTAACAACTCTCTTTGTTTTGTAAGCTCCAAAATTCCTTCATCCTTTCGCATTTTTCCAGCTTCTTTTGGTTATCCACATAATTCTCAGCCGATTTCTTATCAAGCATGCAAGTGATGCCTTGTAATGGCTTCCAGCGCTTCTGGCATATACTATGAGCGTCTTATCACTTTTAAAATCCTAGTGCAACAAGAGTCTCCTTCAAAAGATTCTGGACTAACATATCCTTGTTAATTGAGAATCCACTTTCAACAGTCGCATTGCCATGAGATAAACAGAGCAACAACCGCACAACTGCCCATAATTCTTTGTAGCTTGAAACGTGTTCAAAATAAAACGAGTCCAGTCGATTGTCGTTAAATTAAAAGACACCAGCTCTTTTCTATCACACAAATAAACAAAAGTTGCATACTGTCTGTAGGCTTCATCACATACCAAGCTCGATAGTTGATTTGCGGCAAGCACAATTTCCAAGCAAATTTTCAATAGTTCTTTGCACTTATTTGGATGTCTGGTTATCTTTTTGGGTGACAAAGCAGTAACTGCCCTTGCCAACCGGAACTTCAAAGGACTTTGTTCAATAAGCTTATTAACCCTTCAGCACTGCGGTCGGGTCTATTTGACCCAGGTGATTTTTAATTTCAATATTTTAATGCATAAATGTGGTGCTATGCAGCTGTGCTTCCATGTAAATTCCTTTTTTCACTTATATTTTACCTTGTGTTATTTTGAAGTTCATTGCAATATTGATTATCTTAGCAACAGCTGTTTTGACCCGACCGTACCACTTGTGTAACTTCATTGACATTGTATTTGACCCGACCGTTCCATCTGTGTAACTTTATTGACATTTTTTTTTGACCCGACTGAACTCCTTGTGCATCTCCTATTTCTGTTATGCCAACACCCCTCAATCACTCATGCAATTGCAACATGTACACCCTGATGTACACCATTATGGCACTCATGTCTTATCTTTTGCATTATCTAAGGCCTTTCCATTTCAATATAATACATTTCCTTTCTTTTGTTATTTGTAACTTTCTTCTTTGGACCCCTTGTATTAGTTAGCAATATAGTCAAGTTTTACTTTGCACTTCAAAGTAACCCTTTGCCGAATGTGACATATGGTCCTGTGACAACAAGTGTCAAACGCCCATTGGTGGCTAACTCTTTTCACCCAGAATGACCATTGGTGTCAGCCAGGGAGTTGGGGCAGTTTAAGGAAGAACCCAACACATGTGAAAAGGCTCCCATCATTTTTATCCTTTATCTTCAATGCATACAGGGCATTTGCTAAACACCAAGAATATTGTTATTTGAATTATTATTCATTATTAAACCATTTGGCAGCCTAAGAAAGTAAGTATTTTTTTTAATTTTTGATGCTTTGTTGAATATGGAAAAGTATTATTTCACCCTTCCATCTTTAGATGGCAAATAGGTCGCCATATCTTATTGAGGAAGATTTATTTGCTGAAATTGAGAGACTTAATAGGGATGAAAATGTTTTATCAGATGAAGAAATAGATGATAATTCTGATGAAGATGAAGAAAACTGTGTTGAAGAAAGTGAGCATGAAACAGATACAACCATTGAAGAAAGTGATAGTGAAACTGAAGTGGAAGGTTCAACTTCACAATATTTTTTAAGCAAAAGCAGAGCTTTAAAATGGTATAAGAAACCTTTTCCCATTAGAGGTCGTTCTAGAAAATGCAATATTATTACCCATTTGCCAGGAGTGTGTCATAATTTTAAAGAAGCCCAATCAGAATTGGCAGCATTTTTGTTATTCTTTTCAGAAGAAGTTGTAAACATTATTGTGGAAAACACAAATATATTTATGACCAAAATTAAGCCAGCTTATTCAGATCCCCAAAAAACAAAAGAAACTGACAGAACTGAAGTCTTAGCTCTTTTTGGTTTACTGTATATTTCTGGAGTTTATAAAGCAGCACACACTAATTTGAAGAACTTATGGGGAAAGGATGGACCAAAAATATTTTCATTGGCAATGAGTTACTACAGATTTCTATTTCTTTTGCGTTGCATTCGCTTTGACAACATTCACACTAGAGAGCAAAGAAGAACTGTTGATAAATTGGCACCAATTCGGGAATTATTTACTAAATTAAATAAAAAATTTTTTGAAATTTATTCTCCATCAGAATACATAACTGTAGATGAGCAGCTTGTTCCATTTAGAGGAAGATGTTCATTTAAACAATTCTTACCCAAAAAGCCAAAAAAGTATGGCATTAAAGTTTTTGCTATGGTGGACAGCAGAACATTTTATCTACTCAACATGGAAGTTTATGTTGGTACTCAACCAGAGGGTCCAATGAAAAAATCAAATTCTCCTACAGATATTGTTCTACGCCTTGTTGAGCCTATTTTAAATTCTGGTCAAAATTTGACAACAGACAATTGGTACTCCAGTATTCCATTGGCAATTGCTCTGTTAGATAAGAATTTAACTTTTGTGGGTACTTTAAGGAAAAATAAGAGAGAAATTCCTTTAGAGTTTTTGCCCAATAAAAAACGAGAAGTGAAGAGCAGTATCTTTGGATTCACTAAACATATGTCAATTGTTTCATATGTTCCCAAAAAGTCACAAGCAGCAATACTTATATCTACTTTCCACAAAAAAGATGAGATAGATAGTTCAACAGGGACAGAGAAAAAACCAGAAATAATAACATTCTACAACTTTACAAAAGGAGGAGTAGACACTAATGATCTACTCTGTTCAAACTACAATGTTGGAAGACGAACCAAGAGATGGCCTCTTGCACTTTTTTTTCATTTCATGAATGTTACAGGCATTAATAGCTACATTGTTTACAAACAGAATTCAAAAGCTCAAGATAAAACTGTAATTACTAGGCGAGATTTTGTGAAAAATCTTGGCCATGAACTAATAAAACAGCAGTTAATTAGAAGAGCAGACAACCCATCTATATCAAAACTTTTAAAGTCAAAAATCAAAATTCATTTAGAAGAACATGGCATTCTTAACCCAGTACCACATTTTGAAGAGCAATCATCTGTGAAGAAACGAAAGAGATGTCACATCTGTCCTAGCACTAATGATAATAAATATTCGATTTGTTGTTTATAATGTAAGAACTGTATTTGTAAAAATCATTCAATCACTATTTGTTCTTCCTGTAGCAAAGAAACTATTTAAATTTTGTAAGATTTAAGCTTTAAAAATATTTTTTTGGTGTTTTCTGTTGTTTTTTTAATGTTAACCATGATTGGGTCACACTGACCCGATCACACTACTTGTGTAACTGTCAATAGCCGCAGTGCTGAAGGGTTAACTGCTCCTATTATAAAAGACCGACATTCGACTAAAAAATGCATTTTTTGAACCTCCAACGCTTTTGAGCATTTCAAAGCATTGCTTACAGATATGCTGACGTCCGTCTTCCAAGCAACCATCAAGTTCTCATCATCTGCTAGTTCAATTTTGGTTAAATCAAAAGGTTTGTCCAGAGATGGCATTTTTTTCAGGTTTTACAACACATCCCATCAAATCTAATAAAATAGCAACAATCTCATCATAAAGAAATGGAATCATTGGCTTTGACGTTTGGAAAATCGTCAGAAATAGTTCCACAATAGAAGCCATCAAAATGAAAAGCTTCAATTTCGCCTCTAACAGCAAATTGTCCAATCCCCTTTTCACCAAATCCATAGCACGAGCTTTAACACTTGTTATGATACTGAAAACATATTTATGTAAGCACATATGTACTCAACTAAACTCCATGCAACGGAGGCATTTTCCAACCATCGCCAATACAAAACTTCTGAGGAAACACATTACAGTTTGTTACTCGAATGAACTCCGACCTCCAAGCAGGGTAGTTCTGAAAAAGCCGATAACAATCTTTCAAAAACATTTCCAAGTTCCACTTAGTCTGTTTGTGGCCTTCCTGGAAAGCAACATGAAGACCATAAGTTCCGACATCTAAAAGTTCAGGGCTTTCTTCCTCGCCATGATTCAACTCAGACTTGACTAATTTTAAAAAAAGCCAAGTTCAGATTAGGGCCGTCCACAGATATTTGTAAAAGTCTTTTTTGTAACATTATTCCAATTTTTGTAACATTATTCCAATAATGCAGAAGAATATCCACCTGTTCATTTTGTGTATATCGATTCAAAGATTCATCAAAGCATGCTACAACATGTTCAGTTTCATCGAGTTTTTTTATGCAGTATCTCCAAAAATATGGTGCTAAACCATGGGTTACAAGATATGGGGACTTGGTCCTGCTTAACTGCATTCCTTCCACTATTTTACTGTCTGGGAACATTCTACAAAAGAGGTTTGAGATTCCCTCATTTGATCGAAAACTACCCTTTTTCATGACAGAATGCATGACTCACAACAACTCAGCTTTAGTCCCTGCTGTGTCAGACATAAAACCAAGCGTTCCTTGTTTAGAGGAAGTTGCAGGTTGCTTCACTGGTTCCCATTTTGAAGAGCTCTCAACGGTGGTTTCGGGAACCGATTTCGGGACAAAATAAGAAAGCAGAAGTCTATTTTTGACAGATGAAAGCAGATTTCTCTGATGAATAACAGAGCTTTCATGATTTATCACAGCACGCTTTCCCATGTTGCTCAAAGAAAATGTTTTTGTGCAAAGTAGGCACTTCGCATCACGTGGCTTGTTTTTCACAGCCACTAGCCATTACGACCATTCTGGATTAAGTGCATTGTCAACCCAGTCAACGTTAAAAACCGACATCGCCAAATGATTGCTATTGATAAAGCATGATTACATACTATACACTATACTCTAGTCAAAACAAGAAAAAACGTGTTCACTGTTTGCTGAAAAACACTGAATGAATGCATGACTTATTGTTATGGTGTGCAGTGCAGCCTGGTGCTAACATCAGCATCAACGCAGCATGAAATTTCAACTGTTGTAATTTTTCATATTTAATTTTTTGTATTAAAAAGTCAATTTTTTAAGTAGTTTTATTTGTGTGGTTTATATTTTATATATTTCATCATTTTTTCAAAAAATGAACAAAAAATGCACAACACAGCAGAATTCCCTGTGTTTTCCCTGAATCATTTTTAACTTTCTGAATCCCAGCATTTTCCCTGTTTTCCAGACCGTTGGGCACCTTGCTTTAGCCATTTTACAAAAATTTCTGCAATCATGCATGCCTCGGTGTTACTTCTCCAAAGGACACCAAGAGACTGTATGCAAAGTCCCTTGAAACATCTTGGCTTTTGTGACTTCCACATTACCACAGGCTTCAGTTTTTCACCTGCAGCACTACTGCAAAGAAGTACTATCAGGTGGTCCTTTGCCATCTTGCCACCTTTGTAATCAGCACCTTTCAGTACAAGTGATCGATCACACAAGGCACAGAGAAATAGTCCAGTTTACCCTCATTGAAAGCATCTTTAATATCATACCCACTGAGAAGTTCAGAACGCCATTTGTTCCAGTTATCTGAGAATCGGTGAAGCCAACCATTGCTAGCATAAATTACTTTGTCCCAATGATGAGGCAAATTCTTTTCCTTTGGCTTGAATTAATGGACCACTAATTGGTATGCCTTTCCCTGTCATGCTGCAAAACCATTTAAAAGTTGAGAGATCAATGCCATCATAAGTCAGCTTTCTCTTTAGGCTTTGTTGGGAATTTGAAAATGAACTCCACATTTGCAGAATTTCACCCTTTTGCACTGCACGCTGCACTACACCATGGCTTAATCCTAATTCACATTCAATTTCGTAAGCACGGATGGCTTTTACTTCATTTTCTAATGAAATATCCTTTCATGGCACAGCTGTTCACACAATTGTTTTTAAATTTTGCCTCAACTGATGGCAAGAATTCTATCATTTAGGGTTGTTATGGTCCTTAGAAACTACAGTAGCTAAACTCAAAATTGTCAAATTAGAGAGACCAAGACCATACAGTATCCCCTTTCGTCAGGAATGGTAGCAATACACTTTATTTTCTCCTACCTTAACATACAGTATTTATAGTCGTGGCCTCTAAACAACTCCATTTTTCACTTTTAGCCCCATATCTTTCTGTAGGTGCCCATTTACCAAAGTTTTTTATGTTCTTTTATCATGGCTACATGTTGTGCAGACATATCAGTACTTTTATCTATTCATTGGTCATTCATTTTTTGGAATTTTGTAAAAAATTGAAACTTTAAAAAAAACCCAATGTTCATAAAAAAATCAATGATCCCTAAAAAAAACCCATGTCTCTGAGTTAGTGTTTTTTTTTAAAGTTTTAAAAGTAGTTAACACATTTTGCTTATTAAGTAACATGAATCTTGAAACGACTACTACTGGTTTTCAAGAAAACTTTGAGTTTAAAACAAAAATTTATTCACACAACATCAAAATTGCATTAGACTAAAGTTATTATAAAAGCATCAACGCACATGTGCCATAACGCCTAGATGGGAAAGATCTTGTACAAATTAGATTCAATTGAAATTCCATATGAAGCTGCAAGTTAATTGGAATTCGACCATAGAAAATGTTCTCTGCAGGAACAAATTCCATAGGGATGCTGGAAATCACATGAACAATGAGATGGTGGGATAAGGGTATGATGATGATGTTCTTAATATTCTTAAATTGAAATTACTTCTTTAATTGAAAACTATACAATTTT
The DNA here is from genome assembly GCA_013389805.1 of Trigoniulus corallinus. Classification (NCBI taxonomy): domain Eukaryota; kingdom Metazoa; phylum Arthropoda; class Diplopoda; order Spirobolida; family Trigoniulidae; genus Trigoniulus; species Trigoniulus corallinus. The sequence goes on along the minus strand of JAAFCE010009125.1, from coordinate 8,154,394 downwards.
GTATTTGTTCAGCTTCATTTTTGGGTACTTTCAATAACTGCCCTATTGCAGTCCACCATATTCAATTGCAATATCTTCTGTGGGGGGCCGCCATGTTGCACTACGCAAAGAATCCTACACGAAAAGGCGTAGCGTTTGTAGCACTACAACTGCACTACGAAGTTTTGGCTACAGTTTTAAAAGAATTCGATCCCTACGCTACAAAGTTGCTACGTAGCTTTTTTGAACAGCAATTTTTGTACTCTTCGCTATGTAGCGCAATACACAGCATAAAAGATTATGTGGACTGAAGCATGGGACTGTGTTACAGGGAATACAATAATAAACTGTTTTTGGCAATGTGGTATTGGAGAAGCAATTGCAATACCTGAAGATGCAGCCCCTCTCCATGAAGTAATGACATTATCTCATGAAATTGGAATTTCAGAAATTGAATTTGAAGAAGAAGTTTGCTGTCATGAAGATGAAAATTGCTATGCAGAAGATGATCTATTTAAAGATGAAGAGGAGGATGAATGATAATAATGCTGACCCAGAAATTGAGTAGGAACATCTTAGTGGGCAACAGGTTCTTGCTCTTTTGGACCAAATTGATCACTTCTCTATAAAGTTTTTCAATATAGCTTATGGAACAAGAAGTGCTCCTCTGCAGCAGTTCAAGAAAAACGTTGCAGAGGAATTAATAAGAAGGCAGCTTGCTTCTCGACAAACTACCCTTGACTCATTTGTTTGCAGTAATCAAATTTATGAAAATGTACGTCAGTAATTCTCTGAAATATTACTTCTGCAACATTTATGTATACAATACAATGCATTTTTCAGTTAAAAATAAAAAAGTACATATGTACTGTATATACTGTATGCTATATAACAAGCTACTGTACAGCATTACAGTAGTAAAGTGTGCCAAACCCCTCTTAAGGGTACACCCTCTCATGGGTACACTTTTGCTGGGTCCCGCAGGTGTACCAATTAGAGAGGTTTCACTGTACTTGGCCAGCATTATGGCCTCAAACATTCGTCCCACAGGTGGGGTACCCTACTTCCTGCTGAGCGACCTTCACGAATCCAATCCCAGGCTTGTACTCCAGATGCTAAATAGGTGCATGGAGGTGCCCATCCTCCCTTACCCCCTGGAAGTCTGCCATCATGGTCCCCGTCCTTAAGGGCAGCCGTCCTGGCGACTTCCGACCTATTCCCATCCTTCCCCAATGGATCTATGACCCTGTTCTTATTCCCCCTTCTATGAGAGGTTCCATCCACCCAATTCTCGGCCAGACCAAGCTCCTCCGTTATGTTCACATTGCTATCTATTCTCTGCGCTCCTTCGATTCCTTCACCCAAGGGCGCCCTTTCGTCCTGCTTAAGACCAACGCTGCAAAAGCGTTCATCTCTGTTGACCACAGTTGCCTGTTAGGATCTCTGTCCAGAGCGATAGACAACTTCTACCTATACAAAGTCTTGGCCTCCTCCCAACCCGTCTCTCCTTCACTCTGCACTGCCGAGCCCTTGCAGCGAAAATCAAACCAGCAGCGTTTCTTCTTATGTGACTCCATACATTCGTCCCATTCGCAAAACTCCTTGGTATTTATCGTGCCAAAATACTGCCCGTTATCTGCTACTCATCTCCATTCTTAGCTGGTGTCCTGACCGCCCGCCTTACACCCATCAGGCTCACCTTTAATTTTGTCGTGCATGCCACTCTCAGATGTCCCTTACACTCACGGATCTCCCCTTTTTGCTCCCAAGCTCAACTACTACCTTTCAGCCTCCATTCTTCTGCAACCGCATCCTCCTCGCCTCTGCTCTTTGCAATCCCCACCACCCTGCAAATCACGTATGTGGTGACTTTAAATCAATGATTGAAGTCCAGACATCTCGGAGATACCAGTTCATGTCTTCCCTTCCAGCCCAAGATATTTAGACGGCTTTTCCAATCTCAATGCCCTCCCACATGAGCTTCGCTCCCAAGCCTTCAGATTCTCCCGCAATCAATGCATTGGGAGTTGTAGGCACCTGGCACCTAGGCGCCTGTAACGCTGGCTAGGACAGAAATTTAACTCAAACGAGCTTGTAGGAGAGTTGCTACCACACTAGGACAAACGTCTCAGTCGGAGAGGTGACTATTTAGAGAAATAGCTGGAATGCATACCTACATGTTCCAAATACAACACTAGATTTTCACTAGGGTTTTCATTTTGCAACCGATTGGATCATGAAAAAAATAGCCCCTATATACGGATAAAAGTGTTGCCAGCAAGGAAGAGCCACGTTAATAGAATGCAAGTAGACGTGATGCGAATGCAGTGGTATACGAGCAGGGTGTTGACAGCTGACAGGAATGAGTATATTAGTGGTAGCTTAGAGTTGGGACAGCACAGGAAAAAATGAGGGGTAGGAGGTTGAGGTGACATGGGCACATAATGAGAAGAGGGAAGGAGCAGCTCGTCAGTTCCTTTTAAGGGATGGAGGTGGTTGGAAGCACCAAGGACAGGGCCTCATTTCTCGGTTGTCTGTAGCCGCACAACCATTGTCTCAGGTGTCCTTAAGTCCATAAGGGTGGATAGGGACCTTGCGGGAGATAAGCGAAAGTGGAGGGCTTGAACCCACAGGCCCAACTCTGACACAGGCGGGATAAGGGTATGATGATGATGTTGAAAAGTTTTTACGTGCAATGGTGCCATTGTACACACCACATGGGGGTCTTCCTATTCGAAGGAAAGGAGCAAATGGGGTTTTTCTCTGAAATCAAAATACCATGGATCGAATTTGCAACCATGGATTCGCGAGGTCGATATGCCAACCACTACGTCGTTCAGATAGACATACATATGTAAACTGTAGAGCATATGAAAATCAAATCTACCTTCTAATGGTTATTCGGGAGGATTTCAAAATAATTGTATACCTTACAAGGACCATCGTCATTTGTGTTAATCCGTTTCTAGCCTATGGTAGTCAGTGCCTATAAAGCATTGGTCTACCTTCTGCTTGCATCATTTTTTTCTAAAACGAGGCGGTATGAATCAACTCCTGGGAACTTTTGTGAAACCATATTCATACCCCGAAAATTTCCTTCTCGCCAGGAAACTTACACCAAGAGGAACTTTAAGTTAAGGAATCAATTGCAACCATGCTATTGAACCAGGTAAATAACCTAAAATTACAGCTTCCAAAGAATATTAGTTTGGAGTTATGACTAAAATTTTTTACTCACTCCAAGAATTCCCAACAAGATGAATGGAATAAGTTCAAAGAACATCCATGGTGTACTGTATTCCACATAGAACAATACTGTATGGTCATTACCAAATGGATTGATTGATCTTACAATGAAAGCTGACACTAGAGCACAGAAGAACGATCGCCAGAGTGTTTTCAGAGGGAAGTAATAACTGACCTGTCACAAAAAAATTTGTGAAAAATTATTTGAGATTAATCAGATTTCAAAACTGGTGTTAAAACATTAACAAAGTAACGTGCCTCTTCCAAACTGAACAACACGCCTCCTATTGGAGCACCAAAGGCCATAGACACCCCTGCTGCTGCCGCAGCTGAGAGTATCTGTAGAAAGTAAAATTAGTATCAGATGTGAAGAAATGTACTTCTCAAAATAGTAAAAAAAAATATATTTCACCTCTCTTTTCTTTGCTTCATTACGGCCATACTTTGGAAATAGATAAGAAATAATGTTGCCAATGCAACAGGCAACATGAACTAGAGGACCTTCTTTTCCAAGGCTTAGCCCTGCAGACACAGCTAGCATGACGCCAATGGATTTAATGAGTAGAGTCCACTTTCCTAAATACCCTCGAATGATAAATCCGCTTAAAATAGTCTTGATCTGAAAAGATAAACTACAAACATGTAAATTAAGAGACAAGCAGCCCTTTCTTTAAAAACTAAACGTCACATGATACAATGTGTGACTTAAAATTAAAATGCATTTTGAATGTTACTCTAATTTTCTTTTAATATACAGCAAATAAAATAACGATAGGCATCAAAGTCACTGAATACAGGGTTCACGTCGATTTCAACAAGTCATTAAGGTACCATAAAGTGGGTCTAATTTGGACAGTGTGAAAACTGGGAACAATCATTGAATTTACACAATAAAACTTTGACTGACCACTAATCTTGCACTAATCTGATGTTCCACATTTAATATGGTGAAGGATGAGTGGACAAGATCTGGATTTTGAATCCAACCCTTAATACTCTGATTACTAATGGGACACCATCCTGACACTAAGGTTTCTGGGACACGAGGTTAAAATAATTCAAAAATGGCCTTTTAATTTACAACAGTCACATATATTGTATTATTCCGGTTTGAGAAAGAATGTTTCACAGAAGCCCTGGTCGGTAAATCCAAACTCACTTCTGTAATCCCTGATCCAACAGCATATGGTGCAAATGTCCGAACAAGAAGAGCACATAGCATAATAAATGCCATACTCCAGAGTACATAAAAAATATACTTTATGAGATAAGCACCAGCACCCTCACGACCTGCACCAAAAACTTCTGACCACATATGCCACTGAAAAAAAAATAGAAGCATAACTATCACTCCTGGTATGAAGTGACAGCAATGAAAGAGCATTTAGTCTATACTTGTGAGCATGTATCCTCTTCAAATTTCATATCTCTTGAGGCCCAACAACATTGTTCCTTGTTCAGCCAAAACGCTCTAGGACATATACCTTGACGAAGATTGGCCATCCATCCGGTTCCAATATCTAGCATGCCCGCTATTGTACCTACAAGATAGGACCCAATACTTAATGCATGGTTATGAAACAAGTGGTTTGATAATTATGATCCTGTTTTAATTTAATCAACAAAAGGTTACATCACATAGAAAAAATGTTGTGCAAAATGAAGAATTTCACTGGGAAAAATTCAAATTTGGTATCCCTGGATTGGATGAAGAATGACAGCCAACGAGAACAAGTACCAGTCCAATTTTGCACACTTTTGGCATAAAACCACTTCTTGGAAAGAAATATATAGTAGTAAGTTATATCGTTAGACTTTGAACATAAGGTGACTGGTGATGCGGCTTCCATTCAAGTAATAAATGGCAAACGGCTTGACTAAATAAGTGAATTAATTAATTACTGTAAAATCTCACGTAGTGCCCACAGATTATACGCGAAACATAGGGTCCTTTAGTGCGGACTATATATGGGTGCAGACTATAAATGAAACCCAGGGTTCTCAATGAAAACTGCTCTTCATTTTCTCAACATTTTATTACACTTAAAAACACGATTTAACACAGTACGTTCTTATTTATATTATAATGCAATATAAAATCTTTCACATTTCAATTTCATAGTCAGGGCAATCCGACATTTCATGTTCAAATTCATTTGATCCCATTCCCCCTACAAGTTGCGCCACTGGCTACAGTAGGAATTTTAAAGTGTGGACTATACATGAGTGCGGACTATATTTGAAACATACCCATCACTAATGCAGACTATAGATGGGTGCAGACTATACTTCAGGGGCGGACTTTATGTGAGATTTTACGGTAGATATTGGCCGAGAGCTGATCCTTGATGAAGCCCTACCTCCACCTTGAAGCCACCGGTATTTCCCCATGCCATCCTCACCCTAGTGGTGGAACAATCATACATATCCTGTATTATTCTGATATGCTCTTCATCCACTCCCTTTTTTTCTTAGAACATCCTATACAACCTGTCGTGGGACACTATCATAGGCCTTCTCAAGGTCAACACAGATCGCATGCAGGTCCTTCTTTACTGTTCTGTTTCTCAACCATTTGCCGTACTATAAAAATGGGTTCCATTGTTGACCTGCCGGGCATAAAACCAAACTGGTTTCGTCGGACACTAGTACAATTTCTGAGGCGACATTCTATGACCCTCTCCCACAGCTTCATAGAATGGCTCATAAGCTTAATGCCTCTATAGTTCCCACAGTCCTGGACGTCACCCTTGCCCTTGAACAGTGGAATAATCCAACTCTCCCACCATGCAGATGGCAATCGGTCCCCACTGGCTATTTTATTCAAAAGTTTCCCCAGCCATGTAATTCCTGTGGTCCCCAAGCCATGCCAAACATCAATGGGAATCTTATCAGGACCTACGGCTTTGTGACCTTTCATCTTGCAGAGGGCCCTTACTATTTCCACCCCACTCACAAAGTCCACAGCTACGGAGGTGGCAGGGGTGTTCTTCCTGACCCTTTCACTGGTATCTGTGTTTAAGAGATCATTGTAATATTCCTCCCACCTCTAGGGCCCCATCATTCCTATCCTTGATCGTTATGGCCCTGGTGACATCCTTACTACTCCTATCATGGGTCTTGGCTAGTCGAAAAACTTCCCACTCACCTTCCTCAGCCCCTAAGCTCTTATATAAAGCCTCATACTTTTGGTGTTTGGCCTGGGCGATGGTCCTACTAGCATGTTTCTTTGCCTGTATATACTCTGTCTTTGAACCCTGGTCCCTCATCTCCTTCCACCTATGAAATGCTGCCTTCTTCTGGTGGTTGGCTGCTTCCACCTCCTCATTCCACCACCAAGTCTGTCTACCCTGGTATGAGCCTCCTACTCTTGCTGTGCCAAACATCGCCTTTCCATATTGTGTAACTTCCTGGCCAACCTGTCCCACATGACATCAGCTGACACTTCCCAATCCTAGTCCACCTGGCTAATAATCTCCTGCTGGAATTCATGTGCATTTGATGGTAACTTCCACCACCCCACACCAGTACCTCCATCATGAGTATCTTTGATGATTTCTAAACACAAAATTAATTTGTTATTCAGTGTTTACGTTTACACACATGTTCAAAATGATCATAGTGAAATCCTTTAACAATAAAACAGGGCTGCATTTTGAAAAAAAATTCTGATGATTACAAGAGTTCAGCTGATTATGAATCACTTTTGGCTGCTGACTTCAAATATGGGTTTAGCTTTTCTCAGGCACATACAGAATTTTCAACTTTGCTTCAACTATCATGAATTTTGATTGATTTCTCGGAGAGATTATTACATGAAAGCATATCCATAAATAGTAATAATTTTAAGAGTCATATTAAAAAAATGAATTGTGAGGAATGGGTTTGAAGCACTTTTATTGTACTTCAAACATCCCTTTCTTTGACCTCCTTGCACTCTCATTTGAGGTTCCAGCAGTAGCACAACTTCATGTTACTATTCCACCTTCCCTGGTTGTTGCTGGTTGGGTTTTAGGGCCCATCGACTTCAATTGTCATTAGGGCCCAGAAAGACAGTCACCGTGGTCGGGGGGGGGGGGAAATGGCAATCCCTCCATGATGACAATAAATAAGGGCAAAAGCCCATGAAAAGTAATAAAAAATAAAAGGGTAATAGCCAAATTAATAACGAAGAATAAATACAGGCAAAAGCCAAAACCAGCCATAAAGATAAAACGGGGAAAAGCCTCCTCACTAAAATCTCCAAGGTTGTTTGGGAAATATTTCAAATTGGAGTGTAGAAAGTGAAATTTAACACTCATATCATATCCAAGTTTCTTCTACTTTTCCAGCATGGTCTCCACTAAGTATTTGATAATTTTTCCCCTTCTTGTCTCCCAAGAAACCTTTAACAACAGATTTAGAGTTAATCCATGCCTATTTTCAGTTTTATTCATTGAATCCTCAAATTGTGAATTTGAGGACCCACAAAAATTCCTGCTTTAATTTTTTCTGTTGTAATGTTTGGAAACTGCTTTGCAAGGTACTGAAAGCAGGTCCCGTCTGTGTGCAATGTTTTGACCAACTGTTTCATCAGAGTTTAATACATAAAGGTGGAAGTAATACCTATGTGGGCTCAATCAATGGTTTGTTCAAAATATTTTTTATCGCTGGCAAGAGACGTTTTCTTTTTGGTCATGATTTTTCACCCAGTGCTTATCTTTTGCTCTACTGTCCCACTCACAAAAAGCATGGCATTTTTTCATAGCCTGCTTGCTGACCAAGAAGCATGACTATTATTTTGAAATCTCCACATACATGCCAGGTGTGCTCCTCATATTTAATTTTCATCAACAGTTTTTTCAAACTTTCAAAAGACTCCCTTAGCTAGACAGAATAAATCATTTACTCCCATTATGAAGAAGTATGGACTTTAAACTCCTTTTGGAGGAGTCGATGCAGGGCCTCCACTCAGAAGCAGCATATTGGATTTCAAAATATTTCATGTGGTCAGGAATGCCACAGCAAAGCACTATTGAGTGTTCCTCAGCAAAGAATAACAGTAGCTCTTCTTCTGTATGGTGATACCACAAGAAAAATGTCTGTCATGCCAAAAGGTTTTTTGATTTTAACCTAGAGCCAAGAATTTCTGCTGCACTTCTTGAAAGTTCAAATCATCATCATCTCATCCATCTCCTGCCCAAGGCAGGGTCTGGTGTATGGGTTCTAATCCTCCAATCCCACTTATCCCTCTCACCAAATCATTAACTTCTGCCTGCACGAATAGATGAGTTATTTGGGCTCAAAAACTTCACCCTGGTGCCAAATGCCATGACATCTCCCAACTTTATGAAAGTAATGGAGTTTATTTCTCAGCCATTCATTCTTCAAATTCAACCCAGAAATGTGGCTTTCTACCTTCTGTAAGCTCAGACACCAAACAATAATCTTGAAATATAGTATATCTCAGCACATCAGAAAAGCATGTTTGTTGAAAAACTATACATGATGGAAAAAAAACTAATTCCATATTTGACATCAGCATAAAACACTGGTTTAAAATCAAATAATTTCATATCTACATCAAATATTACACTGAGCAGTGTATTTGTTGTTGTTGAGTAGTGTTTTAGGGCCCATCGACAACAAAGATCATTAGGGCCCAGAAGGACAATCACCATGGTAGGGGTGTAAATGGCCATCCCACCATGATGACAATAAATAACAAGACTGCAACAATAAAAAGGCAACAGCCGAATAAATATAGGCAAAAGCCGAAACACACAGAAAAGTAAAAACAGCAAAAGCCAAAACAGATATAACAATAAATACGGCAAAAGCCAAAACATACATAACAATAAATGCGGCAAAAGCAAAAACGGACATAACCAGCACGGCAAAAGCCAAAACATACACAACAATAAAAGCAGCAAAAGCCAAAACAGACAGACAATACACACGGCAAAACCCAAAAATGACACAGAAATAACAGTAAAAGCGGCAAAACCCAAAACAGACATAACAATACACACAGCAAAAGCCAAAACGGACACAGAAATAAAAAGGCAAGAGCCAAAACAGACACAGAAATAAAAAGGCAACAGCCAAAAAAGACACAGAAATAAAAAGGCAAGAGCCAAAAGAGACAATAATAAACGTGGCAAAAGCCAAAACAGACATAGAAATAAAAAGGCAAAAGCCAAAACAGACATAGAAATAAAAAGGCAAAAGCCAAAATAAATCAAGAATAAATTCTAAGATGTCTAATACCAAACAGTGTATAATTCAAATTGTGTGAAAGAGGCCAGCCTCTTTCACAAATGCAAGCGAGCTCTCAACCCCCTGGCGGTTATCCCCAAGTGAGGAAGAGAGCTCCCGACCGAATCCCAGTAGCTATCTCGGTTCGCGGTATCTCTCACAGTGACTAAAGACATGCGCCACTGTGAGAGGCTCCCAACAGAAGTAACACCATGGCTGTTCCTCACCCCGTAAAATGTAGGAGTGGGTGAGGAACGTGTGACCGATCCAAAGCCGAGCAAGCACAACCTCCTCCCTCCGCAACTGGTGGCACGAGGACCCCAGTGCTCTGGGGTGTCCTTCAGTGTGAGGAGTTTGTTGGTGGTCTCTGCAAACCACTGGGCCCGCCATTGTTCATGAATGGCCCACTGCACCATCGGGAGAGCATAAGAGGAGGGGACAGCAGTGTTAGGTATATCTGGCAAGGGGGCCACCTGATGGGCAGTGGCATCCGCCCTCTCATTGCCCATGATGCCAACACGCCCCGGGACCCACATGAACAACACTGTCTTGCCCTGCTTACGAATCACAAGCAGCAATCCGCGCACACCCTGGACGATGGCATGTCTGCCATATAGGGTGTGCAACAGGTGAAGGGAGAATAAGGAGTCAGTCGCAACAACAAAGTGTCTGTCATTCAATACTTGGATGAGCTCCAGTGCCCTGTGCAGAACTGTGAGTTCTGCAGTTAAGACACTGGCTACGCCTGGAAGGCAGACCCCTAGGAGATGACCAGTTGTAAAGACTGACCAACCCACCGAGGAGCCATCCTTCGACCCATCCGTGTAAATAAAAACATGGCCCCGATAGGTCAGCGAGAGGCGTCCAAACTCTTGTTGGTACACTGACCTATCTGTACTGGTTTTGGGCAAACAAGCATTAAGGCTGCAAGCATTAAATGTAAACTTGGCTTTGGCACTGTCCAGGGTAGCACAGAGGCCAGCAGTACATGCTGCACCCTAGGCATAGTCACACCCAGGCCGGTAAGACCGTCCATCCACCGCACACTGAATGGAGGGGGAACCCACAGGCGGTGGTCGAATGGCCTTCTCATAGTGTTACTAAAGACGGCCGGGTGTGTAGAGTGCTGGGGCTGACCTTTCAGCCGCAAAATATATGCAGCTGCAAGGTAGTGCCACCGCACATACAGTGGTGGTTCACCAGTCTCAGAACAGAGGCTGAGTACTGGACTGGTGCGGAACGCCCAAATGGACAACCGGATGCCAGCGTGATGAACACTGTCCAGCATCCGGAGAGTAGATGGAGCGGCCAGGCCATATACGCTGCAGCCATAATCGATACGTGATCGAACGAGTGACCTGTAGAGCCAAAGCATCACCGTTCGATCTGCCCCGAAACAAGTTCCCTGCAGGCACTACAGAATATTCAGGGAGCGAAGGCACTTAGCCTTCAGCTCCTTCAAGTGTGGGACCCATGTCAGACGGCTGTCAAAACGGAGACCAAGAAACCAGGCTGCCTCTACAACTGGGAGGAGGCGGCCTTCAAGGGTAAGCTGAGGCTCAGGGTGAAGCTCTCGCTTATGACAGAAGTGGATGACATTTGTTTTGTCAGGGGAGAACTTATAGCCACGAGAGGTGGCAAACTCGTTGGCACTATTTAGTGCCAGTTGCAGCTGACGCTCAATGCTATGCATCGTGGCAGCCCGGTACCTAATAGAGAAGTCGTCCACAAAGAGGGACGACTTTACCAGGGGGTGAGCGGAGGATGGTAGGCCGTTCACTTCAACAGCAAAGAGCGTCACACTCAAAATGCTCCCCTGGGGGACACCATTCTCCTGCAGGAAGGCCGAGGAGTAGATGTTACCCACACGCCCTCGGAAGGTCCGTTCGGACAAAAAGCCATGGAGGAAGAGGGGCAGATTACCCCTGAGCCCCCACTGGTGCAACGTCTCCAGTATACCATGGCGCCATGTGGTATCATATGCCTTCTCCACATCAAAGAAGACAGCCACTAAGTGCTGTCTGTGGAGAAAGGCCTCATGTACTGCAGTCTCCAGTGAGATCAGATGATCCACCGAAGACCTGCCAGCACGGAAGCCACATTGGGCATCGGCAAGAAGGTGGTGCAGTTCCAGATACCACACCAGGCGCCAATTAACCATTCGTTCCATGGTTTTGCAAAGACAGCTCGTCAATGAAATGGGTCTATAATTTATTGGAAGGCTACTATCCTTCCCGGGTTTTTGGAGTGGGATTATAGTAGCCTCTCACCAACCTGCAGGGATTTCATGGTCCTGCCAGATGTAATTGAATACCTCAAGGAGGTATCTTAACGCCTTTCTCTGGTAGGTGTCGTAGCATTTGATAGTGGATGCTATCTGGTCCAAGGAGCAGTATCCCTGGCTCTTGCTAGAGCTGCCTACAGCTCCCAAGGGGTAAATGGGTTGTTATACACCTCAGCGACACCCCCAGGAAAATTAAGTGGGTGGCGTTCTGCAGCTTGTTTGGACTGCATAAATGCTGCCATGTAGTGCTGGGAAATGGAGACGGCTGAAAACGTCCTTGCCAGTTTATCAGCTACCTCACACGGCAGAAGGAAATGTCTCCCTTGTACAAGGAGACCTGAGCCACATGATGGTAAATATCTGCATTGGATCTTCCTCAGCTTTTCCCAGACTTTCTTGGAGGGCGTGTGACGGGTGAGTGAGGAGACGTACTGACTCCATGAGGAGCGTTTGGCCTCCATGATAACCCGTCGTGCATATCCCCGGGCCCAGAGATAGTCGATACGGTTGGCCTCGGTAGGACGAGATTGGAAGCAGTGAAGGGCTCATCGTCGAGCCCGAATTGCACTCCGACAATCCTCCGTCCACCATGGCACCCGTGCTTGTAGTGGGTTACACGAGCTCCGGGGGATGGATGCCAATGCCGCCCCGACCACCACCACTGTGAAGTGACTCACTAGGTCGTTGACCCATCACACAGTGGGCGAAAGTAGATAGGGCGGGCGTCCTCCTCCCAGTCCGCCCGAAGCAGACACCACGGTGGTGGGTGTTGGGGTAATGCCCCCTCTCCACTGCTAATCCTGATGGGGAAGTGATCACTTCCACAAGGGTCTGACAAGACCTCGCACTGCAAACCTGGTGCCAACCCAGGAGAGCAGATGGAGAGGTCTATACATGACAGACCACCAGTGGCAGTCATGACATGTGTGGAGGCACCTTTGTTTAGAACAATGAGGCCATTATGTGACACCCATTGTTCCACAAGTCGCCCTCGGGGTTATGACTGTCCGCGCCCCATTGGGGATTATGGGCATTAAAATCACCCATAATCAAGAAGGGTCTTGGAAGCTGGGCAATGAGGGAGTCGAGGTCTGCCCATGGGATATCAATACCAGGAGGCATGTAGAGGGAACACAGAGTGGTGGGCACATTCAGTTGCAATGAGACCACCACTGCTTGCAGAGGCATCTGCAAAGCCACTGGCACATGCATGCACCCATTCCGGATAAGGATAGCCACCCCTCCCACAGGGAGGCTTCCTTGCTGCCGTGTGTCTGCATATACAGTGTACCCCCGTAACGAAATGGGGGTATCACTGCGACACAGGATCTCCTGGAGGGAGATAAAGACAGGGTTGTGCCTAGAGATCAGCAGTGCGATCTCGTCCCTCTTGTGGGTAAACCATCGACAGTTCCATTGTAGGAAATTTACCTTCAAGTGGACTTAGGCGGCTTGTTTCTATTCCTCCCTTTTCTCCTTCCCAATGCAGAAAAGGGAGGGACGCCTTAAATTGGTTTGTCCTCCTCCATCTCAAAGGAGGAATCCCCATCTTGCCCCAGTTTGGGCATGAAATCACCCTGTGCTCGCTGCCGTTGGCCAGAGAGCTTGGGTGGACGAACCAAGGACACCCGCCCCACGGCAGTAGTGGGGGGTGTCCCTACTTTCTTTCCTCCTGTCTCACCCACCACCCCCTCCATGGAGGAGGTTGGCTGGGCTGGGACAGGGAGGGAGGCCTTCAAGGGAGATGCCTCTCTTTGATGAGAGGCATCACGGGCCTCCAAAGAAGCTGGCACCACCATTATTGGGGGGCCCATGCATGGCCCAGAGGTGGTGGTGGAGCCGTAAGAAGCCATGGAAATGGGGTCGGGGTCCGTCTAGCAGCCAATACTTGCACTGACCGGCACCCCATGGACCCCGCGGGATTGAGAAGGCGTTAAACGGATGAGAGGGGGGAGCTGAGGTAGGGTGTCTGTCTGGGTACAGACAGAGGACACAGCAGCTGCCTTCGCAGCACCTGCATAGGACACTCCACGACTGGAGGTCCCTGGCAAGGCTAGCAGCCACCGTGCATCCAGAAAACTGATACCCTTCTGGACACGCAGCTCATGGATTGCACGTTCCTGCAGCCAAGTGGGGCAATCCCGAGAAGAGGTGGGGTGGTTGCCCTTACAGTTGATGCATAAAGGTGCAGTCTTACAAGACTCTGGGGAATGGTCTCCTTGCCCACAAGTGCCACACAAGGCCTTGGCAGAACAGGAATTCTGGCCATGACCATATCGTTGGCACTTGAAACACTGAAGCGGGCTCGGTATAAATGGACGAACAGGCAAGCGGAGGTAGCCAGTCATGATGTACTCTGGCACCTTGGGCCTACCAAAGGTCAGCACCAAGGTGTCAGATGGGCTAGATTCTCCGTCCCGTCAGAGCGAGGTGCGGCGAACAGCCACCACACCCTGGTCCCTGAGCTCCTCCGCTATCTGCTCTTCTGATTCCTCGTGTAGATCAGGGCACCGCACCTCACCTCTACTGGTATTTAAGGTGCGATGGGGTTCGACCACAACGGGGATATCACCAAGCTTCCGCAGTTTCAGTAGTGCCTCTATCTGGTGAGGGGCAGATGCCTCCAACAACAAGGTGCCATTGTGCAGTTTTTTGACCGAAGTCACGTCGCCGGCAATGCCCTTGATGGCTTTGGCGATAAGGAAGGGCGACGCCTTCCCCAAGGCTGCTCCATCCTCCCCAGAGATGGAAATAAACCGGGGAGGATAGGAAGCAGGTACGGATGGTGGTTTAACTGTACCTAAATTCTTAGATGCAGGAACATGCTGTGCAGTGGCTTTGGAACCCTGCACCTTAAGGCTAAGAGGTCGTTGCCTCTTGTTAAGGGCAGGTGCTGATGTTGGAGCAGTACATGTCTCCATCCGCTCAGTGGCAGCTGGCCTACTCAGTTGAGTGGGACCGAGCCCGCCATCTTCCGGCTCAACACAAGTCAATAAAACTAAAGAAGGCAGAGGGGTGGGGTTATTTGATGAGGCCCCCAGCCTCTGTTTAAGAGTTGCCATAACTTTTGATAATTATGCGTTCACTGCCCGCAGGTCTTACCCACCACACGGAGCCCTACGAGGGGACGCCCATTCGGGTCGGCGAGATTCCTCAGGCAGTATACCCTTAGGGTGGCATAATCCCCGAGTACCGGACCATTAGCAATCGGGGTTGACTGCCGGTCCACTTACAGTCACCGAAGGAGGCATAACCACTTATGCACTCCCGGCCAATTGACCAAGACCGGGCTACTGCCTTGGCCTCCCGTTTTCCCTGGAAGTTGTGGCCAAAGTGATGTTTTGGAGACTGTGGGTCGCAACCCTAGTCCCCGATGTCTGTGAGCCATCTCACCAGTGTGGAGTGGCCAAGAGACATCGCAGGGCATACACCTCCTCAACCACCAGGATCCACTTTTCCCAGGGGTGTGGGTGTCCACGCAGGGCAAACACACGGGTAGGCGTTTGTTTATGGTCACCTCAGTGAGGAGCCTACATCAACCGAGATCAAGTCAGTCATCCAGTAAAGGATGCAAGGACAATGACAACCACCATGATGGTATTGTCCTGTCCAGGCCACAAGTAATGGCCAATGACGATAGTGGTGTCATCCAATCAGGGGCACGAAAAGGTCACCCCTTTTAGTCGCCTCTTACGACATGCAGGTATGCAGTGTGCCTGTTCTACCCCGGGCACACATGGGTAATGAGCAGTTTTATCATTTACTTCATCACATGTTGGATTCACTAATCTGTCAATCACTAAAATGTCAGCCTGCAAGTCAGCACCTATTCCTTAAAACGCAAAAATAGAGAAAAATTTCCTCCGAAACATGTTTAAAAATCTCGAAAAACATTGAAAAGATACACCTTATAGGAAATGCAGGGTATTGAAAAACAGATCATGAAGATGGAGCTTGAGATTAATTGTGGAATTTCTAAAGCTATACTATGAGCTGGCGGGTTGTGATTTTTGGCTTAAATAAATAGTTTTGATTATGACATCATAAAAACACAAATGAAAAATGCAATTCACATCATAAAAACACAAATGAAAAATGCAATTCCCATTATAAAAACACAAATGAAAAATGAAATTCACATCATAAAAACACAAATGAAAAATGAAATTCACATCATAAAAACAGAAATGAAAAATGAAATTCACATCACAAAAACACAAATGAAAAATGAAATTCACATCATAATTAGAATTTCTGAAATTCAATGTAACTATCACCATGGTGTTCTCCACATTTGACACTGAAATCTAGAATTGGTAATTAATATATTACAGGGAGCTTCAGGTGGGGGAAAATCATGGAAAAAGGAGGGTGGACAGATTGAGGTGCCATGGACATGCTATTAAAAGAGAAGGAGCTCATTAGGACCATTACAGGAATGCAGGTGGTTGGAAGTACCTGGGGTAGGGAAGGTGAAAGCAGACGTTGGTGCAGGTTATCCATAAGGATATGAGTGTGTGTTATGACCTGGGACCTGATGGGGTACAGGCGGGATTGCAGGTCTGGAACCTGCAGACCCAACCATGCCACAGGTTGGAAGTAGGATGTAGAGTCGGAGGCAATGGAAATGCAGTTACACTCAGAACAGTTAACCCCAATTAGTGTACCTAAATAACAACTGCTGACAAGAAATAAATCAAAAAATGTCATTATTTAGTTGAACTATACCGTTAGAAAAGTTAACAAAAGTAAAATTACTAAATTTTTAAAACTTAAAACCTTTCATTTTCATCATCCAGGGTAGTCTGGGAGACTCTGGCTTTGTAACCTGGACAATGTATGATGTAGTTGTAATTATGTGTGATATTTAGGAGAGTACAGAAAGGTGCAGAAATTTAAATTTTTCATTTCTATTAAAACCATTAATTTTCAACATATAGGGTAGTCAAAAAGACTACTGCTTTGTGGTCTAGGGTTAAGCAGCCTTGAGGTCTTACAGAACCTAAAATGACTAATGATGCTCCTGTTAAATAAAAGGTTCAGAACCATTGTCAGCTTGAATTAATCTCCATTCAAAAAAACCCATTTTGCTTGAAAAGAAAAAAAAACGTAAACAGATTTAGATAACGTCACAAGAATGCAATTGTCTTTGTAGAAAGGTGTGAGTCAAAATGATAGCTCCATGTCATTGAATGAAAGGCATGTAATGTCCAGTGATAGAACAAGAACATCATTAAAACACCAACAAATACAATGAACATGACAAAAGAAATTGTAATTGTGTGCAGCAAGTTGCTTATAACCTTAACGAACTGACATTTGTGTGATTCAATAAAATGATAGCACCATGACCCATGGAGTGCACATAATAATGCAAAGATCCCAGTAAGATTCACTTTGGTTGCATATGAATGTACTGTCGAAATTGTTTATAACGAACTTCAAGGGACCAACGGTTCTTGTACATTGTAGCCGGTGTTCGCTAACAGCGATACTATTGTTTATAATTAAGGGATCCTTGTTAACGGTGATATATTGATTACAGTATGTTATAACTATTGTAAAATACATACTGCACGTATTCATCATCATCCCACCCTTATCCCGCCTATGGCAGGGTTGGATCTGTGGGTTGTAATCCTCCATTCTCATCTATCCCACCAGGTTTTCATCTACCCCACACACAATCATGTCCCTCTGCACAACCAGCTACCACGTTGGCTTTGGTCTCCCCTTACACCTGATGCCACCAGCTGTCCCATAATATACTATGCAAGCTCCTCCACCCCTTGTTTGTTTGTTTGTTGGTTTTTCAGGGACCTTCAACTACAAGGTCATTAGAGCCCTGTCCATAGCATAGTTCGTATGCAGAGACTGCACAGACACTACACTAATGTGACGATTTTCGGGTATTAGCAGTACCCAGCTTTCCCATGCGGCAACCGATGTCCGTACTAACTGGGGTTGTGTTGGCTAACTTTAGTGATCGGATGAGAACTGGTGTGTCCAATGCAATTCGCCACTCCCCTCCTCCGCCCCCGTTCGCATCACATGCCCAGACCATCTCAACCAATTTTCCTACATCTTCTCTGGGATGTTTCCCAACCCCCCCCCCCCCCCATCTACCTCTAATGCACACGTTGCAGACTGTCAGCACGTGACACCCTGCTCATGTAATAAAGCATTCTCCACTTGTGAATTTTCCTTACTGCCAAAAATTCCGTTCCATATACCATAGCGGGCCTAACTACAGTTTTGTAAACTTTACTCTGGACTCGGCGGTCACACAGCAGACCACTTGCCTGTCTTCACTTCAGCAATCCCAAATTGATTCTAAGGGTAACAGAAGTTATTTCCCCATTGGTCTGGAACACTGATCCTAGATACCTTAACTCATGCACTGCTTGTATCACCTCATTGCCACAACGAACTACACCCCTTTGGTCCTGACTGCTCCAACTGAAAGCTAAGTTTTCTGTTTTCTTCATATTCAACTAAGCCCCCCCCCCCTTGCCATTGCTATTCTAATGTCCTGTTTCTTGATGGAGAATTATTGTCACTGCATGCTGTCATGGACAAAGACAGAACTCAGCTGAAAAAACTGTCGCTAGAAATGTGTTTTCTCTAGTCAATTTGTACATTCTAACCAATGTGTTCGTTGTAAGCAACATTACTGCTTTCTTTGTACTGCTTTTCATGGTTCTGACTATTTTGTTTGATAAATCCGATTGTATATTATATCCCAAGTTGTTATAAACGATTTCGACTGTATAAAGGTAGGTGTGCTACATTTGCAAAAGAACCATTAAGAAATGTATGTTGACTATACAGTTGTACAAAATGGGGCAGGGTAAACCATTTAACAGAATTTGAAATTGGCCAAATAACTGCATTGCATGAGGCTGGGCATTCCTTTTGAGCCATTGACAAGCAAGTACAACTTCCCACAAAGTTGTAACAGATTTCATTACCCTGAAAGATAACTATGGCAACAAAAAACCTCCTGGCCACCCATCTGCTCTTACAAACCGACAAAAACTAATTGTTTTAAAATCGGTGAGCAACTCGTCTGCAAGTATGAGACATATTGCAGATCAAACAAATATCAATGTCTCAGTCAACAGTCGGTAGAGTGGCCAAATCAGTTGGATGGCTGAAGGATAACAAAATGAAGACCATGACTCTTTCAAGACAACACAAAATGGAGAGGTTGGAATAGCCTTTCTTGAAATACCAGGAGGGCAATGCTCCTATCCATAGTGCCAAACAACGTGGGAGTGGTTCCTGGACAATGGACTTTGTGTTATGGACTGGCCTGAACTCTCACCAGACCTCAACTCGATGGAGAACCTATGGGGAATCTTGGCTCATGCTGTTTACAGAAATGGGCGTCCCTTTAATGGAAAACCTGAGCTGAAGATTGCCATTCCAGAGGCATGGGAAAATATTGACACATTTCAACTCAGACAACTGGTCCATTCAATGCCGACACATGCATTTAAGGTTATCTCTTACAAAGACACCCTCACTGGCTATTAACGATTTTTTTGCTGAGGTTTGTTATTTTTTAGTGCATGGTGCTAACATTTTGACTCACGACGAATCTCACAAATGTCCATTCTTTCAAGGTTGTAAGCAACTTCTGCTAAATATGATTACAATTTCTTTTGTCTTGCTCGTTGTATTTTTTGTTCTTTTAACATCATTCTTGCTCTAATACCAAACATAACATACCTTGCATGTTACATACCTGGCATGGTGACACCATTTCAACTCAGACCTTAGCCAAGGTGCCCATTGAGTGACATTGACACATGATATGATAGCAACATGGCAGTAACAAGACAGTGACGTGTGTCACGTTGCTTCCAAACACACACTGAGATGATTTCTCAGACGACTACATTCAGTAACAATGTCGGCCTCTGATGAAGAATATGAATTAATGTTACTGAATCTAAATATTATTAATAATTACTATAACCACAAGTAACGACGTTTTTGGGTGCATCCTTTTTGGAAGGAAAATCCAAAGAGATGTGGTGCCCTCAGTGTTTTACGGGAGCGAAATTCATATCCAGAAAAATTTCAGTCATTTTATAGAATGTTTAAAGAGACATTTTTGGTGTGACTCCAGAAGAACATCTTTTAATAACCTTAAGGTCAGTAGACATTTTTCTACATGTCACAAGTCCAGAACTGATACTGAAACTGATACATACTGCAATAGGAAAACATAAGTAGTAATCATAGCTGACTGAATTGATTCAAATGATCTGAACCAGTAAGGTATGTGTAGGTCTGTGATGGCTGTTGTGGACAGTGGAAGAAGTTCTTTATGGCTAATGAGGAATTCAATAATTGGAATGGGGCTGGTGGCTTGCATTCATTAAGAATTTTCCCAGCCAAATTTAAAATTCCCACTTTAAATTCTCTTCTGATCGTCATTCATTTCTCTCATGTCAAGTGGAATAATTTTAAGGAATCCAAGATCAGGATCATCAGTTTTCATCTCTCTATTGGATACCTTTCTTGATTCAAAATATTCTAATGCTGACCTATTAACATCAGCAATAGATATTCCATATTTGAGAGTTTTCTGTCTGTTTCTTGAAGCTGGCAATATTGAATGATTGTCAACTGAAGGATTACTTGATATGCTTGGTGAGAATTGTTGCTCAGCTTGTATATCCTCTACTTGTGACTTCTCTAGTCCATTAACAGCCACTTTTACAACATGAGGTTCTTGTTGAGTTTGTTGCATTTCAGGTGAAGAAGTTGCATATTCATAGTTTGAAAAATTCCCATGTGATTTGTGGGATCTTGTAAATGGTTGTAAAAAGTAAAGGAGTGCTCAGCAAGATAGTATGGCTTCTTCACCTTGCCACCTGAGCCAGAAGGTCCAACTGTAGATTTTTAATGCCTAGTGTAGCAAGCTCTTAAATTCTTCCATCTATCTTTGCAATCTTGGACTATAAATAAGACAATGAAGTTTCAGCTGTAGTCCTTGTTTGGTTTTCACTAACATTGGTAAAACCTGGCTTCAGATATTTTGCTACTGGGAGCTCCTTTAAGGCACTTTCATACTATTTCCTCTGTGGACACACTACAGTTCAAAGAATAGTGACAGAAACATCACTGGCAATATGAGAAACTTTAAGAACTGAATATATGCCAACTACTTCAACAGCATGTTGGCAAACAGTTGCTAATCACTATTGGGAGTTGTGGAATATTCCTAACTGTGTTGGTAGTTTAGACAGAAAACATCAGAATTCAAGCACCACCAAACAGTGGATCATGATTTTATAACTATAAAGGACTGTGTTGCTAGCAGTGGCAGATGCAGATGGTATATATCTATCTATTGATGTTGGTGAATATGGGCAAAATAGTGAGGGGAGAGTATTTAAAGAAAGTTCATTTGGAAAGGTATTATTTAGTGAACTTCAACTTCCAGAGCCTGTTCCATTGCCAGAACATTTTGGATTTCCATATTATTTTGCAGCAGATGAAGCATTTCCTGTTATAAACAGCATCATGAAACCATATGCTCACAGACAATTGACAAATGCTTAATTATAGATTATCTAGAGGGTGAGTCTGTAGAATGTGCTTTTGGTATGCTGACTTCAAAATTTAGGCTATTGGAAACAGCAATATGTTGTGATGTTAATAAGATTGACATTATTATTCAAGCTGTTTGTGTACTGAATAATTTTATAAAGATTCATGGTGGTGTCCTCAGCAATCCAACTGCACAACCCATAGCTGAGAATACATCTACAGGGACCCAAAAAAATTCAGGACTAGGAAATCATCAGAGACCAACAAATAATGCCAATGACATTTGTAAGTTCCTTTTGTAGCCCCATGGTGCACAGCCATATCAGAATAAATACTGTGTGGATTAAATCAATAACCATTTGTAAATACTTTGCTCTGATATTTCTTTTGCAATTGTCTCCCAATCCTTGTCCTGAACATGTCTCTTGCTGTAGTCAGAACTTGTATAATCATATAAAGATGGGTATTTTTCAATCATGCTAACAAAATTAATGTTAAATTCAGGGCTGTCTTTCATTTTTCCATGTGTTTCTCATAAAAATTAAACTTTTCTTATTAACTCTTTCTTATAAAAAAAATTAAACCAGTAAGAAAAAAAATGTCCACAGTGACAAGTGACAAAAGGGCAGCATGCAGCATTCAAGTGACACTGACGCGATTTGCAGTTTGTTTCTTTTGTGTCAGGTCACATGAGTGTGCACTGATGTGTCACAGGTAAAATCCTTTTGGTGGGCACTCGGCCTTAGACACAATAGACACAGATTTACGAAAATGGCACATTGCAAGGGGCGGGGTGAAACAGCCTAGCTAAGAATGCATTCTGTAGAAGTTTCCATCCACCTATAAAAGTTATTTTTAGATGGCAGTATCCTGTGGTTTCAAGTGAATTTAAATTGATGGACATTTAGGACTTATTGAACAAAAGGGCGTTTGAAAGAAATCAGCAAAGAACTGAACTTTAACCAATAAGATACAAAAAAGTTTCCATTCTCTTTTTGTACTTCCTTTCTTTATACATAGCAATTTCAGTGAATAATTCATTCCATATACAGTCAGGTTTCTTTTTACGTGAGGGATACGTTCCTAAGAAAATCGCATGAAAAGAATTCGCGTTAAAAAAGACTAAGTATATGGAAAAATTGGGGATACATTCCATAATTTTTAAAATTCGCGTAACTCCGAAATCATGAATTAAAGCTAATGTAAAACCGTATAAAAAAATTTTTGTTGACGTTAACAAAAAATGGGTCTCTTAATAATTTCCTTTGAGAAGCTGAAAATAACTTGCCATACTATCTCGAGTATAATATGCACTGTGTATAATACACACCCAAATTTCAAAACTTAAGTTAATATAAAAATCTTAATTCCATGTATAATAAGCAGGTTATGTTTGCCAGTTGGCTTAGCATTGTTATTAACATACATGAAGTCCTAAAACAACTTCTAATGAACTTCTGATATTGAAATCTACATAATCACATGATTGGAAACATAAATAGGCCTACATGCATTATTTTGAAAGCATCAGGTGACTAATTTTCTTTACGCGTGCTAAGTGTTCCTCTGAAAATGGCTGAAATTTTTATTCCTATGTATAATACGCACCCAGATGTTGAAATTATGCCTTGCTCTAATGGCCAAAGAAGACTTGTTGTGTTGGGTGGAAGAAATACTATTTCAACATTTGGATGTTCTAACTGTAAGTGACCTGGTGCATTATCAATAATTAATAAGACTTTAAAATCAAGAGATTTTTCTTTGAAATAGACTACCACTTCTGGTAGAAAGCAATTATTGAACCATTCTGTAAAAACAGTTGTTGTCACCCAGGCTTTTGGGTTAGCCATCCAATGCACTGGTAATTGTTTTAAATCTTTGCCTTTTAGGGCATGGGGTCTAAGAAAGCGATTTATTATGAGTGGTTTCAACATTCGATCTCCTGATCGCATATATACAGTACTGTATACATATTTGAGAAAAAAACTTTAATGAAATGCAAACTGCGTTAACTTGAAAATCGCGTTAAAAGAACCCACATAAAAAGAGAGCCAACTGTACAGTAATTAGTTTTTGTCTGTGAATCTGTGTAGGTGATCTCATCATCACCGAGCCCATTTTACCAGCAATTACAGAAAACCCTAAAACAGCTGCCCTAAAACTAATGTGCTAAAACTTGCTAGCATGTTAAAAAACGACTATAATGTATAATTGGTGCCACAAATCCTGTGAGTAACTTTAAAAAAGCAGGTAAACCATGGTAGGGTAGCTCAAAAAAGCAACTCCTAACCCTCTTGCAGCCTACAGCAGGGTTGGGTAAACATCTTGTCCCTGTGAATGGACATAGGGTAATACATTGATCATGGTTTTTTGGCAGCCGGTTGCCGGCTAAAGTTGCACCCCAATGATTATTTATCGCTGGTCTAGTGTTTGTTGGGGAATGCTACTGATGCCAGGGGGCGAGTTCCTACACCTGGAAATTTTTGCATCATCTACCCGTTGCTTAGTAGTGAAGGTTCTTCTATGTGCAAGTGCCATCACACACCCACACTAGACCTTGATTTTACTTCTCATCCAAAAGAAGGCACATTCATGGCTTCTCACTCTCTCGCCTGAAAGAAGCTGACCTACCTTGGTCCAGTATGAAACCTCAAGCTATTGACGCAGCTGCCAAGTGCGCTAACATCTATGCCAGCACAGCAGGTTGGTCGGGCAGCTTGAAAGAAGCCCTATATTAGCACTGTGAACAGATAGAAGTGCTGAGACTTTGCTAAAATACATATTGATGAGACCCAGAAGTTCTGGGACTCACTCATATCAGTAATGAATGTAAATTTAATGGTCGAGTTTAAGTGTGAATAAAATGAAAGGAAAAGTTCAAGACCAAAAAATTCTGCTAGACTGTCAAATATGATGGTGTGGGGGTTTATTAGTGCTTCTGGTGTGGGCAATTTAGTTTTATTGAGGGCACAATGAACCAATATGGTTATTTGAACATCTGAAAAGAAAATTTGAAGGAAAGTAGTGAGAAATTGGGACTTGGTGGTTCCTTTGTATTCCAACAGAATAATGACCTAAAGCATATGGCCAAGCGTGTAAAAGAATGGCTCATCTTTAGCATTGCTAAGCAGCTGCATACACCTCCACATTGCCAGATTGTAACGCAATTGAACATTTATGGGATGAAATAAAAATAAAAATCTCTGCAGTCAAAATTAAAAATAAACAAGAGGTAAATATCATCATTGAATATGAGTGGAACCAAATTAGTTCAGAAACAACAAAAAAAAAATTGGCTTCTAGCATGACAAATTGACTGAAGGAAGTTATCAAAGCTGGTGGAGGACACAGAAGTTACTAACTAGTGTAAAATTGACATCTGTAAACCATCTTCAGTAACATTTCTTGAGTGAATTCTAACTCTCCTTGCATAATATTCCTTATAGTTCAGTTCTAGGCAGTATAATTTTTTTTTTATGTTATGTCTTTCAAAATTCCCTTTGTATGCCAATTTGTAAATGCTCAATGATTAAAATTCACTTGAAACCACATTTTTATCTTAGATAATTCAAACGACATTGCCAACAAAAAATAATTTTTGAAGATGGAAACTTCTTTACAGAGTGTATAAGGCATAAGGAGGTCAGAACTTCAGGTTTAAATAACTGCAGTCAACACAACAACTACTTTGTTCACAATGTTACCAGAAAGGAAATGATCCAATGCCACGTGTGAGTATGATCACACTTTGACTGTCAAACTGCTAACACTATAAAAAGAGCAATTATATGTGAATGTTGGATCATCAATAAGCTGGAAATATTTGACATCTGAAAGCATTTTGGCTTCACCAAAATCTGTTGCAGAGATAAAGGTAATCTCTTTGCCCAATGTACAAATAATCCAAGACAATGAATTCATTGTTTCCTTTTGGCATTAGAAGGCTTCTTTCTTGCCACAGCCTGAGATTATGGCACCGAAATCATAGGCACTAAGACCCTACCTATTTCATTCAGTCTATGACTGATAACCAGTGGTGCAGCCAGGTTTTAGTGCCAGGGGGAGCAGCAAGCATATTAAAAAGGCGCCATCTTTTCAATCTATACAATCCAACCCTGATAATAAAGACCATGGATAATGAAATTGTCCACCTAATGAAAACAGTTAAGGTAGGTCTTGGCCAACAAGATTTCGGATAATGAAAACACTTGGTTAAAACACTTATAGTGGGTTTCTTAGGGGGCTTCATTATCGGGGTTGACTGTATTATAGGCCTACCCACTTTTCACATATCAATTAAATCATCCACAAATTATAATTTGAAATAACGAAATTTTAAATATCTGTAATAGGCCTTACATGTACATAGTAAATTTAATACAAATCAGTGCAACTGTCAACTGTGCATTAATGAATCATCCTGAATGAATCAGGACTGATATTTAGTTTGCTTTAATTTTTTAATAATTAACCTTTCAGCACACATGTGGCTAAAAGTAACACTGCCACACCTGTTGGGTCAATCTGACCCATTGTATTTCAAGTTCAGTTTAGGTTAAATTTTTATTTTTTAAAAAACGTATCACACAGTAAAACATTTTTATAACGTTCATGGCTACAACGTTTTCACAGCTATAGTGTCGGGCTGGTCCTGGCAGAGCCAATGGCTTTTTAATGGTAGAGTGTCACGGATATAGCATTTGTTTTCACGGCTATAACGTATGCAAGTCCCTGGTGGGCAGCAGTATTTCATATCCTATCATGGATATGAAAACCATATGTGCACATGTCCTGAATAGGAATGTTGCATATGTGCAGAATGTACAATATAACCTGAGCATTACATACATTGTACACGAACAGACCACTCAATCTTGCTAATGCGTGGTTTTAGTAGTAATGGCACAAGATACCTAGAATTGAGGTGGTAAGACAATTTGGGATTCCTATTACCACTGTCAAAATAGCTATCAACAATTGTGACAAAATACTATGAACTTGTGCAGAGGTCAGCCAAGATACCAAGAGGACATGTGTGCCTTAACATCCAGAGATGAAAGCATCCATTCGCCATCAAGCAATCATCAATTGCTGATTACTGTACATATACAGAAATCATTTATGCACCCCCACATGACGTTGTTTTACCACTACATCGCATATATACAATACAATCCAATAAGTATTATGGATGGAAAAGCACAAAAAACCATATCATGGCTATAGCGTTTTCACAGTTATAACGTTTGTTCCCTTTGGTCCCCAACAAAACGTTATAACTGTGTTTTACTGTATATTAATAATATGAAGCTTATTAATGAATTTAAAGTTAAATATAAAAATTAATTTTCTATTTCAAGAGAGTTGCAGCTGTTTGATGCAATATCAGTATTACTAAAATGAATCACGTTGAGTCAAATATTACTAAATATCCATTACACAGTAGCATAGGCCAGATGAAAATAACCTTGTATAAAAATAACTTCACTAATGTTGAACTTTCAAACAACACCAATGTAAACTAGAAGTCAGATTAGTAATTTACAAAAAAATCACAGATCTCTAATGACATTTCTACATATTAGAATAATAAGGTGAAAAATATCTTGGGTCACATAGACCCGACGTGTGTACTGAAGGGTTAAATTTCCAAAAAGGGTGGGAAGTCAAAATCAATCACACAAAATGCCAAAATGCAACAAAGAGGCAATATAGGCAAACAAAACAAATCTTTACTTACCTGCTATAACGCCAACCAAAAATACGCAAACCCATCCAGACCATGCATCATGAGCACCACGAATGAGGCTGCAAATGGAATCTTTCTTCTTGCGGTGGATGTAACGATGTCGCATACGATCTCGTGCTATATCCCGCAACCAGTCAATGGTGTGGAAGTCGTCATACTGTCCAATACCTGGCGGCAGGTCATCTGCTTCGTTTCCCATTGAAATGTTGCCTGAGGAATTGGCAAAACCACGAAAATGCACCAGTGTTGAAAGCAATGCAGTATGGTCACTTTCGACCTCGGTCGGATCGTCACCATCGCCACCCGATGCTGAAATGTGGAAATCGGTTTCCCATTTAATGATGGTCAACAGTCGACATTGGATAGTCTTGAGCACTGTTAAGTGCTTGTTTTAGTACTAAGGCTATTGACGGCAGGAGGAACTCATTTGGAAGCAATCAGTTGCACCCTTATATATAATTCAGCAAGTTACAAGAGTATTCAATCATTATCAAACACAGAATAATTTCAACTCAAGAAGATTATCAGCACATGCAAGGAATCATAAGATGCACATCTAAAGTGAAATACATACTGTTATATGACCGGCACATGCAAAACACTGAGCAAGTAACCCACAAAGCCCTACAGAAGGCATCCTAGACTCAAAAAATTAATTTATAATCAATGGTTGGCTATAAAACAACTGCTTGACAACAGGGCAGTTTGAGACCAGATCTTGATGAGTATCTTGGCATCTCAGGCAGAAGCTAACAGCTGTTTGCACAGATAGAAAATGAAAACATTTGATTAGTGATGTTGGTGCAAAAAAAACCGATAGTCATTCAGTAGTGATCTCCCTTTTCAGTAGGTTAACATTTCCATGCAGTGTATCATTCAGTGATCAGATGCACAGGGTCACACAAAAATCACCACAACCCATCATTGCATTCAAACAAATTTAAAGTCATCCAGATCAGAATTTCAAGTTTTCCAGAGTGCAGAGAAAGGAGCTATATCATCACCCATCGGTTGACGAACATTTTTTTTATGCCTGTAAACTTAATTTTGTTTGTTTGGTTTTTTAGGACCCATCAACTACAAGGTCATTAGAACCCCATCTGCTGTGTAGTTCTAATGCAGAGACTGTAGAGACACCCAAGGTTTTCCCAAGCTGCCAAACATGTCAGTACTAGCTGGGGTTGCATTTACTTAACTTCAGTGATCAGACAAGAACTGGTGTATCCAATGCAATAAGCCACTCCCTGTAAGTTTAGAGTGGTTTTAGTAGTTTTATAATGAGCGACTATCTTAGAGGCCAGAGGCGTTATGTATGCTCACACTGTACCTCAACTAAACAACTATTTAGTGCCTTATAACAGAAATAGGCAATTTACATACCATCTGCATCAGTGACTATCAACCTGTGATGTACAGACTCGCCCAGGAAGTCAGTAAAGACCTAACATTTGATAACATTAATGTTCAAAGAGAGGATTGCAGGTTATATTCAATTAATGTGTCAGAACTATGACATAGCTATATCCACATACAGTGCTCTAAAATTGCAGGTTAAGATACAGTCTCTTCTGAATTTCTAGGTTCATTTAAAAGCATATTCTCTGGATTAAAAATGGGGTCCACAACAACCTTTTTCTAATCGTCATAAGCCCGTCCACAACTTCAAAAGATTGAGAACCAATGACCCATGGAATAACAGATATCCTTCAATAACTAAAAGCCCCTTATACAAATGCTGTGCATGTTGAGAGCAGCATTGCAACACTTAGACTAAGGCCACCCCTGATATACAGTATAAGATCAATTGAACAAAATGTCACACATCTTTCAGGAAATAATGAACATCACAACGATATTTCTGTACAAAATGTTCAGTTGAAAGTAAGTCCAATAAAATTCAGTATTTTCATCCATGGGGGAGGGACAATGACAGTAGTATGATTGTCAGTATTTATTCTGTATGAAACTTACCAACTTTAATTTTTGTTTTCAAGTTCCAGTAACTGTTACATGTAATAACAAAACATGGACAAATATTAGGTCTAAAAAAGTTTGTAGGGCCGATTTTTGAAGGCCATGACATCAACAGTTATTGTTTACACCACTAGTTTGTTGTTGTTTTGTTATGCATTCTGTTTCAAATCATTTAGCATGTTGATTACCTTTCTGTGACTTATAAAAAGCTTTTGACAGGTCTCTGAATGATGCCTATGATAAAGAAGCAATTACACATAACCACTTTATTCATTTTTGATGAAGGATTAACTGCTGCAGAGGGAAGATCTGGAAGGTTTATGGGGGAAGAAACTGTAAGTGATCAGTGGTGTTGGAAGTGGTTTCAGTGACTTTGGTAAGGGAATAGAGGCGCCACAGACCTGCCAAGGTCAGGAAGACAATATGAGGCACTGCAGGCCCTTCTGGATGAGGACCCCACCCAAACGACTGGGGATATTGCAGACGCTTTGCCCATCTCGTTTGAGAATCAGCAGGACTCTTCAGATTATTAACAATTGGCTGCTATTGAGGTGGATCATCACAGGGGATGGGAAATGGATCCTGTACAACAATGCAAAGCAGAAAAGATCATGGAAGAACCATGCAGAGCCAGTACCTCCCAGAAGGTTTTGCTGTGTTTGGTGGGATTCCTGCTGAGGTACTGTACTATGAGTTGTTTCGATGTGGACAAACAGTTACGGC
>JAAFCE010009125.1:8076935-8124625 GCA_013389805.1 Trigoniulus corallinus | reverse complement strand
GAGGTACTGTACTATGAGTTGTTTCGATGTGGACAAACAGTTACGGCAGGGCTTTATGCACAGCAGCAGACCTGTGAAGCATTGGACCAGAAAAGACCGTTTGCTGGACAAAGGCAAAAACTGTTCCTAGTGCATGACAATGCAAGGCCCCATGTGGCTAAAGAAGTATGGGAATCCATTATAGTACTTGGATGGGAAGTCTTACTACACCCACCTATAGCCCTGCCGTAGCTCCTTTAGATTACCACCTATTCTGGTCCATGCAGTCAGCTCTTGCCAGAAAGTGCTTCAGGAATGAGGATGAGGTCAAAACCAGGCTTGACAATTGGTTTAGTCCCTGTGGGAAGCATTTCTACAAGGGTGGCAACCAGAAGCTGCTGGACCAGAGGGGAAAATGTGGGGCAAGTGATTGTGATTACTTCCCAGACGATTAAATGTATAGTTTTTTGGTATGTTAAAATAAAAGTTACTTTTACAAAGTGCCAGAAACTCTTTCATAGACCTAATATAAGGGATTTATACAAAAATGTGATGCAAAAATTATCAAATCGCTATACAGTATTTCAATATAATAAGGGCGTTGAGGGTGTGGCATGTTGTTGAAAATGTTGCATTTTGTGTGCATTTTGTTGAAAATGTTGCATTTTGTGTGCATTTTGTTGAAAATGTTGCTGAACATTTTCAACAAAAAAAAAATATAAGCTAATCATCTCCTGTTGACATCAGCAGTGGTTGGAAGCTAAGATGCAAATGCAAGATACTTAAAAAAGCAGGCCCAATTACCAAACAATTATTGCAAATTAAAAAGTGATAAATTTGAAAATGTAGTTTGGGTGTCAGTAAATTCCACATAGCAAAACCATAACTTTTGTTTTAATGTGACAACTTAAACAATAACTTTTTGATGTAAGTTGTCATTTCAGTGCTAATAAAATTCGTGAGCTGTGATTTTCAACCTTTGTCCATTGTGGTACATTTCTAATAATTTAACAATTTGGTAGCACACTAACAACGACACATTGCAGGGCCTACAAGCGACAAAGAAAAGATATATAAGTTTTAACCTAATCGTACACAAAAAGAAATGCTGCCTGAGGCGGGGTCAGGTCTGTGGGTTCTGATCCTTCAGTCCCCCTACATCTTGCATGCCTCCATGTCTCTTTGAACAACTTGCTCCCACGTCCATTTTGGTGTTCCTCTACTCCTGGTGGCCCTGATTACCCATAGTCCCATAATGATCCTAGTAAGTCACTCCTCCCCCTTCCTCATGACATGTCCATCAAACCTCAATATATTCTCTCATCTTTTCCACCATGTCTCCCACCCCAGCTACCTCTAGCGTATTCATTTTGGATTCTATTGACTTGTGACACCCCACTCATGTAGTGCAGCATTCACATCTCAGCCACTTGTATTTGCCTTTCATGGTTCTTGGTTCTTCCTAGCTGCCCAAAACTGAGCCATATAACATAGCAGGCCTAACGACTGTTCAGTAGACTTGCCCTTCAAATATATGGGGACCCAGGCAGTCACATAGAACACCACTTGCCTGATTCCACATCAGCCATCCTGCATTAATCCTATGAGTCACATCAGAATCTATCTCCCCATTGCTCTTGAAAACTGATCCTAAATAATGAAACTCTTGACCACTGGTATCCCCTCACCCCCAAAACGAATCTCACCTGCTTGCCCCTGGCCACTAAAATTGAAAGGTATGTATGCTGTCTTCATGTTCACTTTAAGGCCCCCTCTTTCCATTGCTGTTTTGATGCCTTGTAGGCCCTTTTGTGCAGCCTGCTGTGCATCATCTCACATTATCAGCAAATACCAGACACTGAGGGGCCAATTCCCCTACTCCTGTCAGCAGCTCATCCATTACTAGGGTGAATAGATATGGGTTAAGAGCCGACCCATGATGCAAGCCCACCTGCACGTTGAAGCATGCAGTGTTTCCCCAGGCTGTCCTCACCCTAGCAATGGATCTATCATTCATATCCTGCACTATCCTAATATGTCCTTCATCAACCCCTTTCTTCCTTAAAACGCTCCATACCAACTGTCTAGGGACACTATCATACGCCTTTTCAAGGTCAATAAATAGTCGTCCTTTGCTGCTCTATGCTTCTCAATCATCTGTCTTAGAATAAAGATTGGTTCCAAGGTGGACCTACCAGGCATAAACTCAAATTGATTTCTCCAGACACTAGTTTGGACTCTGAGGCGACCTTCTATGACTCTCTCAACAGCTTCATAGAATGGCTCATCACTTTTAAGCCCCTGTAGTTCCCACAGTCCTGGGTATCACCCTTGCCCTTGAACAGTGGAAAAATACCAGTCCAAATATGGCTCAAAACATGATGTAGATGCAAAATATTGCATAAATGGATGCATATTGTGGCTCCTAGAGGTTTGGTGACTTTTGGAGGAGGGGTACCTGATGATGTTGAAGGGTGGTTCTGTTGACAGAAATATCTAAAATGTCGCTTTTTCTATTATTTCATGTAATTTTCAGTGGTTTTCTGGAAAATAATTAACTGCATGCAGTCTGGAATATCCTTGTGGCCTATTGTTATTGTCAATAGGTCAGACACCATGCAACGCAGAGCTGGAAAATGTGGGGTGTGCTGGCATCACCCCACAGGCAACCCAGCCAATATTTCCTATGAGTTCCAGACGCCTGGCTGGGGTGTTTCCAGTCAGGGCATGTTCAGTGGACCTGCAGACCTAATCCTGCCACAAATTTTGCTGTTTGTAGGAACATTCCACTGAAGCCAGGGAGTGAGCTACTACCCGTTCCATAATAGAGGGTACACCAAATGGGACCTCACTTCTCATCAAAAAGAGGGAACACTCAGGGCTTCTCTTTCACCCAAAAAAGCCAACCCACCTCAGTCCAATATCGAAGCAAAAACTACTATTGCAGTTACACGGAGTGTGATACCCACTGCACCACTGAGGCAAGATTTTGCATAGGGTTAGGTTACAACTTATATATTTCCTTTTGTGCATTTGTGTGCCATGAATTATGTGATGAAAAAAGATTGAGAACTGCTGCCTTCAACCATGCCAGTGTATATGTTATGAATGCAATGGGTAATTTTTATTGATAGTTATACTTGGAAAGTAACAGTGTGAAGCTCAGTATGTTGCCACAACTTTATTTTGGAGAAGAAACAAAGTATTTGGAAAAAAAGAACGTATTCACTGACAGAATTGATGGCAAAATGCTATCCCATAATGATTGCTGATTATTGCAGGTCTCTTGAGGTACATCAAAACCATGGCCAGCAGTGGGTTCATAATGAATTAGGCCATAAAGCATGTCAAAAGCTGGCAGAACTCCCATCTTTGCATTGGCCTTCAACACATATTTGTCACTGCCATGAGAATCCAAAAACAAAAAAAAAAAACAGATTGGGACTTACAGTGAGAGTCAAATAAAGAGTTCACATAAATAAAAAAAAAATAGTTTTTTAATTTCAACCATAACAGGTTATTAACACCTGGTGAAAAAATTTAACAAAAATTTATGCAAGGTATTGATAAAAAGGCAAATGTGTATTGATATACTATTTTTTAAGCCTCAAAAGTGTACAACCAAAACACGCCATTTGCATGATAAAGAAGTGAAACTTTCTTTCCCTACTAATTTAGTACTTTGTTGGTCCTCCATTGCTTTCTGTTACTGCTGATAATCGGCGTGGCATTGACTCCACCAAAGTTTGTGTAAGTTTTGTTGGTATTTTTTCCCCACTCTTCAATAATCACATCTTTCAGGCTGGAAATGTTGGAAATTTTCTGTTTTCATATTTGTTTCTCTAAATAACTCTACAAATGTTCAATGGGATTTAAATCTGGAATGGGGTGGGTGATCAAGTATTTTTGGCCCGTTATACAGTAACCATTCCATCACCAAATTGAACTTATGTTTTGGATCATTGTCCTGCTGAAACATCCAACTTGGTCCTAGCCTTTAATGATCCACACTAATCAACAAATTATCTTGCAGAATCTTCAAATAATCTACTTTTTTCATAGTAGAGTCATCAAACACTAAATTACCACTTCCAGAGGAAGCCATACACCCCCACACCATTACTGCACCTCCACCATGCTTCACCATTGGCAGAACATTGTGTTGTTGATATTCTTGGTTTTGAGATCTCCATATTTTTGGTCTTGTTTCAGGTCGAAAAAGTTCAAATTTCGATTCATATGTAAAAATAACATTACTCCAAAAAGAGAAGTCAAAATTTTTGTATTTTGTAGCAAAATCAAGTCTTTTCTGTTTATTCACTTTGGAGGTGTATGGCTTCATAGTTCTGACACATGGCTTCTTCCATGTAATCCTGCATCATTTAATGCCCACTTTATTGCACTGGCACTAACTGGTACTTCACTAAGAAATGAATGGTTTTTTGCAATAGCAACAGCACTTGCCAAAAGTTTTTTATGGACTTCACGAACCACTGCACGTTCATCAGCATTGGGGCGACCAGAACGAGGCAGACTTTCAATTTTTCCAGTCTTATTGAATTTAATCATGAAGGTTTTTACAGTTGATGGGGAAATATTAAGAATTTCAGCAATTTTAGCAAATGTTTTACCTTCATTTCTATGTTTTATGAAGACTTTTCACAAGTCATTACTAACTTTTTTTCTATTCTCCATTTTGCAACAAGACTGAATATTATTTTCGAATAGAACGTGGAATAGAATATGAAATAGAATATCGAATAGAATTATTTTTGCCCAGCAGACAAAATTATGTCTTATTGCATTGAAAATTACTGGTAAAATCATACATGGTTGTTGACTTTTGACTCTTAAAATTTTGCATATCAATACACAATTGCGATTTTGTCAATAATTTGCATATATTTTCCTGTTATTTTTTTCACCAGGCATTAACAACATTTAAGAGTTGAAAATAAAAAAGTAACTTTTTATATAAAAAAGTAATTTTTTATTTAAACAAACGTGTGACAATCATGCATGGTCGTTCACTTTTGACTCTAACTGAATATTACTTCTTCACCATCACATTGTGATGAAAAGTTGCTGCCAGATGACCAACATAAAACTTTTTTGATGATCAAAATGCAGTGAAATAATTTTCCTTTGTGAAGTTTGACACAATTCGCATCATTCAAAATCACGGATACTTCATTGATGCATTTAACTAGTTCATCTGAGCCTTGTTTTGTGTCAAAATTCAAGCCTTCCCCCTTTTCTGTTTCCAGATCATCTTCCAAATGGTCATCATCTAGCAAAATATCATCATCATCAGTGGAAGAACTTTGAATTAAATATCTTGGGATTGATTTTAAGGCAGATTGATTTTGGTTGGTGCTGGTGCCTTTTTTGATTGCCCTCACCCACTTGTTCCCAAGTGATGACAGAGACATTCATGTGGATCCACTTTCTATGTTGTTTGCTAGACAATGACTTTATTCATACTGTTGGCAGAATATCCAGAAAAATAGCACTTCCGACCAGCTGGAAGTTGAAGATTGTGGACCATCATCTTCAGTGACCCAAATTCATTTTCCACACCTGGCTTCACTATCTAGGCTAGTGGGTGGTGGGGATTGTGGATATTTAGCTGGTCTCAAGCAGACTGGATTTTGATTGTCATCGATATCTTCCATGTCTTCCATTTCTTCTGATCTTCCCAACTTGATCCACTTCTCATACTTTTTGTTTAGAATTAGGTTGAATATCAAACGGTCATATTTGGTTAGGTCAAAAGGATAAATTCCAATAGCATCAAAACCAGCCTTAACGTCTTTAGATAAGCCTTGAAACCAAATTGTTGTTGAATTGTTTTTTTTTGTCATTGCTCTAATAGGTATACCCATAGAAATGATTGAGCTATTCATTCGTTGTGCTCAACATACCTTCAGTGGGCCAAAAACTGCAACATCAAGTGGTTGTGACGTTGAGTGAGATGGCAATTTAAAAATGGTTATATTTTCTGCCTTTCCAGTATTAACTGTGCCACAGTGCTAAATCTCCCTATTAAGTCAGCAAATGTCCTTAAAAAAGGCAAAAAAATGTTTTTATCACATGTATAATTTGTATTCTGAACAAAATGTGAGCACAATTTCACACAAAGAACGATGAAGGCATCCAAAAGATACATGTTTTTTAGGGTCTGTTCGTTTCAATTTGGGTTGCAAAAGTTTGTAGTTTTTATGGAAAGTCTACCAGTCATGAAAATGCACTTGATGATCATGTAGGAGACATGCAGGACTTCAATACAGTACAACTGGGCAAAAAAATTCGGAGATGGGTATTTGGGAACCCACCTGGTTTTTTTAGATCCCACTTTGACACATACTTTACACTGAAGTGGCAGATAAGGAGTCTGACTGACAGTCTAACATAATACAGTATCAGATATCAGAAAAGATTTACATAAGGTGCGTTTTGGCGATTGACCTGGTCAATTGTGGTTTGACCACAATCTCATGTTTGGTCTGACCAAAAGAACAGACCAAAGGGGATCGCCAAAACGCTTTGGTCAGACAATTTGGGACCCGTGACAAGGAATTAATAAAACTTAAGAAAATGAATTCCCTTAACTTAAAACCAAAGCCACTACAAAAAAAAATAATTCCCTAAAATAAAAAAAATGAATCCACTAAACTAAAAAATACGAATTCACTAAAATGAAAACAAAACTCACTAAACTAAACTAATTCATGAACTAAAAACGAATTCACTAAACTTAAAAAAAAATAAATTTGATAAACTTAAAAAAATGAATTTCCTAAACTAAAAAATTACTAAATTAATACAAAAAACAGATTTGTAAAATTGAAACTAATTATCGGTGCCTTCCATCATCTGCTACAACTGGTTGGAGCATGCTACCATTTTTATTTTTCTTTGACCAAATGCACAGACCATGCTTTTATTTTGGTCATGTTGGTCATCCTTTGGTTTGACCAAAGTTGACCAAAGCAACTGACCAAACCAGCGTGTGCACCGCCAAAACGCATTGTTTCTGAAAAAAATGGGACCAAAAGTGACTTGGTCAAGCACCAAAACGCGCCTATAGAATAATAGCAACGTTCCAAATACCATCAAACTGCTTTAAAGTTATGTTGAATCGCAAGTGTTCCGTGCAAGTAAAATGTCAAAGTTTAGTGTTGCCTGGCTTCAAAAAGATTGAGGTCCACTGTACAAAGGGGTATTATGGATAAGCTCCAGCATGCATTAGGCTGCAGTCACGATGGAGCAGAGAGGAGAGAGGCCAGGATAACAGTGATGAGCACTATCAAAATAAAAGTTCACATTTCAATCAGTTGTGTACCAAGGGTATATCTGTGGCCAGGGGCGAAGACCAAAATCTTTGCCCTCTGGTACCCACTAAACATAAAGTGAATTTTAATATTTTGCACATTTTGGTGTGGCCTGCCTTCTGTGCCCAGGGACATCTGTCCCCCTCCACCCACCCCTTAGTATGCCACTGATATCAATGGAAGTCGCCATTTTGAAGAGGGGTGGAAAGAAGATAGGGAAATAGGTGAACAAATGTGAAGAGGTGGGAACAAAAAAGTTTGTTTTCACAGTGTGGTGACCATTGTTCAATACCCCATTTGTAGTTGCACCTCCTTTCACTAGGTGGCGCCATTTCTCTGCTTTCATTATTGTATATTGCTCCTTTTCCCTCTCCTCTCTGCTCCACCGTGGCTGCAGCCTAACACAAATATGCCCTATTAAAATTACATAGAGATAGGATATTACATCAGATCTAAGATATTAGGTATAAAATACCTCAATTCACAAATACAGTAGGTATTGACTTATTATACTGAGCTTGGCAACACTTTAATACACAGATGTTAATTTTAACAGGTACATAACAAATTTCTCCATAAAAATGGATGAAATTATGTGGACACAAAGTTTTCAGTGCCTCAAAGCTGCAGTTTCCAAAATTGTACCAGTACATTTTAGGGAGCAGACATTGGTAAAAATTAGGCAACAGTATCCTTTTATCTTTTGCCTAACCCATGATGCCAAAGTAGCAGAAAAACTAACCAGTAAATCTACAAGAATTTTAGCATACTATTGCTGTTTCAGGTGGCATATCACAACACTTGTTTGTTATTTTCCTTATGGATGTTTGTCTCTTTACTTAATCTCAAACACTCTATAACAACCAAATCTCACAAAATGGCTACTTAATATGGCTAATACATGCCACATTCCCCCCTAAAGTGTGCACTTGCATGTGCATCCACGAAATTAAATGGTTGTGTACACAATTTTCCTTTGCTTCTACACAATTTTGCTCAACCAGTATTTGGTGCATTTGCCAAAAGTTGGATGTGGATAGATTCATTTCACAGAAGTGATTTACCATATTATCCCAAGTATAATATGCACCTGTGCATAATACACGGGTCTACGTCAATTTGGCAGATGGCAATTTGGCATAGTCAATTTGGTGTACGACAATTTGGCATAGATACCAATCTCTTGGGTGCCCAAATTTGTTCAAAATTGCAACGGTCATAACATATTTCAACAGTAATAACAGTCATTGCAAGGTAATAGAACAATGGATGCCTACCATAACTGTTGTATAGGTCCCTAATGGCCTTTGAAGTCGATGGGCCCTAAAACACAAACAAACAAACCCAACTTTGTTATACGGGACCATTGCAATGACCATTATGACCACGCGCGGATCTAGGATGGGGTTTTTGGGGTTGCAACCCCCTATGCACATATAATCGTATATTTGCATAATATGTGAGGTTTAGCTCAACCCCTCCCCCCGTATTAGCTATCCCCCTCCCCCGTATTAGCTATTCCCCTCCCCCCGTATTAGCTATCCCCTCCCCCCGTATTAGCTATCCCCTCCCCCAGTATTAGCTATCCCCCTCCCCCCGTATTAGCTATCCCCCTCCCCCCGTATTAGCTATCCCCCCTCCCACAGTATTAGCTATCCCCCCTCCCACAGTATTAGCTATCCCCCCTCCCACAGTATTAGCTATCCCCCACCCCCGAAGAAAGGAGTGGCAAATTGCGTTGGACACACCAGTTCTCGTTTGATCACTGAGGTTAAGCAGAGCAACCCCAGGTAGTACTGACATGGGTGGCCGCTTAGGAAAACTGGGCACCGCTAGTATCCAAAAATCGTCGCATTAGTGTAGTGTCTGTGCAGCTTCTGCATCCGAACTAAGCAAACGGACGGGGCTTTAATGACCTTGTAGTTGAAGGGCCCTAAAACACCAACAAACCCCAAAGAAAAACCTGGATCCCCAACTGGTTATGACAGTTGCAATTTTGAACAAATGTTTGCACACAGGAGATCGGTATGTACGCCAAATTCGTATACAGTGAAACCTCGATTTGCAAGTAACTTGATCTACGAGTGTTTCGCTAGACGAGCAATATTTTTTAACAAATATCAACTTGATTAATGAGCGATGTCTTGCAATACGAGCAGTGCTGCTGAAACGAATTTTTTTGCCATGTATTGCATTGTATTTATTTTACTATACATATTTATTTTTTTGCGTTCCATTACATACTTTAAAAGTTAAGAATTCAAGAATTTGCAACATTCATTCACTTGAGTAGTTAGTATTAGAGCTTGCCAGCAGTATTGCGACTAGGATAAGGTGAACATTCATTATCATCATCTCATCCTTCTCCCACCTGAGGCCGGGTAGGGTCTGCAGGTTCTAATCCTCCACTCCTGCCTATCCCCCACAAAGTTCCCCTCCACCCTGCATGCCTCCATGTCCTTCTGTGCCACCTGCTCTCACGTCCATTTTGGTCATCCTCTACCTCTGGTGCTCCCAATTACCTGCAGTCCCACAGTGGACCTAATAAGCTCCTCCACTCCCCTCCTCATTACATGCCCATATCACCTCAACCTATTCTCTCTCATCACTTCAGCAATATCTCCCACCCCAACCTACCTCTAACGTAATCGTTTCTAATTCTGTTGGATCTTGACACCCCACACTTGTAGTGCAGCATTTGCATCTCAGCCACTTGCATTTGCTTTTCATGGTTCTTCCTAAATGCCCAACACTCTGAGCCATATAGCATAGCGAGCCTAACAACGGTTCTGTATACCCCGTCCTTCAACTTTATTGGGACCCGGCGGTCGCACAGGACCCCACTTGCCTTCCTCCACCTCAGCGATCCTGCATTAATTCTATGGGTCACATCAGAATCTATTTCCCCGTTGCTCTGGAAAACTGATCCGAAATAACTGATTAAAAGAATCTCTTTTTTTGAATTGTGTCCAAATGTAGTGACTATTCGTTAACACCCCTTCTCTTCTCTCTCGTCTCCCATACATCAACACGATTCTTTCTGAAGGCAAAGTGTATTGTTTTATGTAATTTTAATTT
Organism: Trigoniulus corallinus; assembly: GCA_013389805.1. Classification (NCBI taxonomy): domain Eukaryota; kingdom Metazoa; phylum Arthropoda; class Diplopoda; order Spirobolida; family Trigoniulidae; genus Trigoniulus; species Trigoniulus corallinus. The sequence goes on along the minus strand of JAAFCE010009125.1, from coordinate 8,114,234 downwards.
ATACTGTATTTTGTATTAATCATTTTTATGTGAAAATTTTTGGGTTATAGAACGAATCACCGAAATTTCCATTATTTCTTATGGGGAAATTCGCTTTGATATACGAGTGCTTTGGATTACAAGCACGTTTCTGGAACGAATTGTGCTTTCAAATCGAGGTTCCACTGTATATGCCAAATTGTCATACGCCAAATTTTATGCACGCCAAATTGTCATTCGCCGAATTTGTATGTAAGTCAAATTGACTACGCCAAAATGCCATATGCCAAATTGTCATGCACCAAATTGACGTGATCCCATAATACACACCCCAAATTGATACCAATGATATAAACCATTTATTTAATCTTGAAATTAATGCTCTGACACTAATTGCTTTTATATTAGAAAAATTGCTTTAATATAAATTACTCATTATTACCATATTATTTCAAGTATAATACACACCAAAAAATTCAAGATATAAGTTAATGTAAAAATCTTAATTCCTATGTATAATATGCAGGTTAAGTCTGCCAGTTGGCATAGCATTGTTGTTAACATACACGGTCTTAAAACAACTTCTAATGAACTTCTGGTATTGAAATCTACATAATCACATGATTGGAAACATAAATAGGCCTACATGCATTATTTTGAAAGCATCAGGTGACTAATTTTCTTTACGCGTGCTTAGTGTTCCTTTGAAAATGGCTGAAATTTTTATTCCTATGTATAATATGCACCCAGACTTTGCACCCAATTTTTCGGGAAAAAACTCCATATTATACACGAGATAATATGGTATTTATTTACACATGTTCATTAGTCATAGCTGTTTATTTATTCCTAACAACCAAATTTGAGGAGGGGGGGGCATTGTCTGAAATTCAAGTAGGAATCAAACCTGTGGCAATACGTTGAAATTATTGTCTTGCCACTAGGTGGCAACGGCAAACAGTATAGTGGAACAAAAAGGTACTGGCAAGAGGTGTTTTCTTTAAATAACTTTGAAAAGCATTTATGGAGAAACAAATGTGTAATATACATTACATTTATGATACTTTATTACAGCTTTTCCCAAAATTTGATCAATTTCTATCAAGGGAATTCTGAAATACAAGAAAATAACTGGAAATCGCAGGCCAAAAAACTATTGGTAAACCCTAGATTTATATTACTGCCTCTTTTTGGAAAAAGGAAAATTTATTCAAAAGGAACAGTTAAAATGCTTTGATAGAAGCATTGGAAAAAATTTCTACAGAAACAAAAAACTTTAGTAAATTCCATGCCAAAAGGACTGCTGGTTGCAGTTGAGGTTAAAGGACTTCAAACAATATACAGTTCAATTAACTTTATGTATAATGTATGCTTGCAATACCTTTTCAGCATGTAATTTTCAGACTATTTTCTTTTATTTTAAAATTTCCTTGATAGAAATTTATCAAATTTTGGAAACGTTGTAAGGAATCATAAATGTAATGTATATTTCACATATTTCTCCATAATTTTTTTTTTCAAAGTTGTTTTAAAAAATCACCATAATCTATAAGTACTCATAATGAAAATATCGTCACTCATGAACCCAAAAATCAGAGGGAACGTTGAATACATGATGTGGCCATCAGATGGCAAAATCTGTTATGATAGGCCCTTTTGCAATGGTGGTGTGATTTGGGTGGTGGTATAAATTAGGAAACCTTCCCATACTTTACAGGAAAAATACAGTGTTCAACGTACCCTTACCAGCAGCAACCTATGACAAGCCAAATTTGCAGTTAAAATGGTAGAATCTGCTTAGTCCTTGAGCCTTCCTTGACCCTGCCAGAGATTTCAAAATTCCTCTATAGCAGTGGTCTTCAAACTTTGTCGACTCACGGAACCCGTAGAACTATAAGATGTTTGGGGGGAACCGCATCCCACCTTTAGAAAAGTATATCTTGCCACTGCTAAAGTATTTTCATTTTGACCTGTGGAACCCCCAGAGATGTATTGCAGAACCCTGGGGTTCTGTGGAACACAGTTTGAAGACCGCTGCTCTATAGGCTGTTGTAGCAAACACAATAATGTCAGTTTCAGGCAATAATTAGATAACTGATGAGGAGATTTAGCATCAATATTCAGAGTTGTCATTACAATGTTATTTATCATAACTATCCAGGTTCCAAGGTACCTACAAAATGAATAATACACACTCAGGGTTAACAGGGGGTATTAATTACCACTGCCTTCAGAGATGCTGACCTGGGTATTAATAAAGCGATGGCCAGGAATGTTTGCAAGCAATAAAATGCCTGTACTGAATTACAGACTGCAAAGAATTAAGAACCCAATTGTCAGTGAGTTATTTGGCCAGTAAAGAAGTCAGGTCAAGCATCTCTTTTCAGTTTGCTCCCATGGATGAAAAGGTATCATAGAAAATGGGTCAAAGAATAGTCTTGTGTTGATATGCTGTGATTTGAAAAAGTGGAGAGTGGGAATCACCACAGCCCTGGGGATGTGAAGAACATCAAAAATGTTCTGCAAAAGTCACCAAGTATGAATTTGGAATTGTTGATGAACGATTTAAGCTACACTAACAGTTGCCAACTATGACATCATTCAGTGGGTTATGGGTGTGAGATACAAAGTCAATTGTGGACAGTCTAAGTTAGCAACCTGCATTCTGTAGCTGTTTGACAGACACTATGCAGTTGAGTTGCATTCCACTGCCTATTCTGACTGGTTGTTAATAAGAGGTAACAGTCATCCTTTGCTGTTGTTTATCATGAACGACCTTGTCCTGCCCTTCTGTTAACAGTGCCTGTTGTTTGAAAACGATTCCAAAGTCTGGAAATCACATTTTAAGACACCCCCCAATGGCTAGTGTCACCTCATTGTGTCTGTCCAGCTTAGATTTTTATTATGGCTCGCCAAGCTACTGATGAAGGTAAATGACGTTGTGGAGGCATTTCTGTCACTAAGTGTAGTCATTCACTGACAGTTGGAATGGAACCAGCTACAGCAACACAACTTGTAGCACCCTCACACACATGCACGCACACACACGCGCACACACACGCACACACACACGCGCGCGCGCCGATAACATTACTGACAATGCCATGTGGAGTGGGATACAAGTTTCATAATGACACCCAACGCATTTTACGTTCAACTGGGTGCAAGAAAGTCATTTCATTAAACACTGTCCCTAAAAGAATGCATCCTTAGGTCATTTCATAATATCCCCTAAATATTTTGACCAGTGTATTTATAGAGGAGGTGCCAAAATGGCAGTAATGAATCAAGGCTCTGTGGTAGTAATATTTTACTGAAGAGCGCATGCTGTCAGATCCATCTGGAAGAGCTCATATACCTGGAAATTTGCTCATCTATGTGCATACAAGTATAGTATCTAATATGGAAAGGATTCTTTTGTGTAGGTGATGTTGTACACCACACGATAGGGGCGTCTTTCCCTTCAGGAGAAAACGCTAAATTCTATGTATCCCATCAGCGTCGTCTAGGATTAAATCTTAAAATAAATAACTCAAAAAATAACACTTGGCTATTGAAAACGTACCCCACGATTAAGTACTCATCATGACAGTACTTGCATCACCCAAACACAAATGGTGTCGAGCTCATTACAAGATTTCTGGTAAAAACATCATTACATCCATAGTTGCAGAATTAGTAGTGTTTTAGACTTAAAGACAAATATGAGGGGGTGGGACAACAGAGAATGCAGCAACATACTTTGAAATAATTTCTACATGCACATAAAATGCACAAATGCACACTACAAGCATCAAGAAGCAGATTCAATAGCGACCCAAAAACGTTCACCAATTTCCAAAAGTTTTCAGACAGATTTGTCTTGTGACGGACGTCTGACAGAGGTCGACGGAGATAGAGATGATTGCACTGAGATACAGGAATACGAATACAAAGTGTGTATCAAATTCAAGAATTATAACATGACATGATGAGAAACAACCCTGAGCTGCATGTCCACGGGAACGTAAGAACGTCTGTATAGCTTCACATTTGAGATCGTCCACTGACGCATCAATTAATTCAATTGTAATGTTGAGTTTGCCATTCGCGTGAACACACAGTCAGCAACGGTGTGACGTAAAACACCACAACTATTAAGGCTTGCTTCATACCAAATGAATCTGAATCAATCAGACTCAATCCAATCAAGGTGAATCTAATTTGTAATCCCCGTGCTTCCACACCAACTCAATCCGAGTCAAACGAAGTCACACTGTTTTCTTTCACTTTCATCATTAAAAGTTTGAAGTCCAAGGTGTTTGATGTTGATTCATGAATGACTGAAGGTAGAAGATTCTGACCAGCAAAATCATGGACAATCACGAATGAAGATGGATTGAATCATTTGGCTGGTGTGAAAGAAGCGAGTCAGATTCATCTTGATTTGGACTGATTCTGAGTGATCCAGATTCATTTGGTGTGAAGCGAGTCTAAGTAACAGAAAAATACGAGATTTAATTCAAATTAAGTAAAAATTGAACCCTATAACAACTCGTTAGCCAACGTCGATTACCCTAAAGCAGTGGTCTTCACACTTTGTCGACTCACGGAACCCTTAGAAGTATTAAGATGTTTTGGGGGAAACTCATCCCACCTTTAGAAAAGTATATCTTGCCGCTGCTAACGAATTTTCATTTTGACTCGCGGAACCCCCAGAGATGTATTGCGGAACCCCGGGGTTCCGCGGAACACAGTTTGAAGACCGCTGCCCTAAAGCGTTACGATGAACAACAATGACAACATATTCCAAAAACAATTGGATTTCAGCTGCAGAGCGGAGGTGAATTATTAACATGTCACACGGTAAGCAGAACGACCATTGCCTACTGAAGGGGTCGTCATCCTTGATTACTATTCTAACAGTATTTTGTGATCTACAAGAGGAGAATAAAGTCATTTTGAACTAATATTTTATGCTAACTTCACACTAATATGCCGTGAAAGAATATCTTCAAGAAAGGCGGTGCCCTACAGCCGGTTCCTGCCCGTCCTGATGTAAAAGACTTTCCGAGATTTCTGTTTGACATTGGTAGACTCAAACAATTTCGTGGCCGCTGGTTCAGACTATGTTCTGCAGGAAATCTGTCGCTCAATTAAGCCTCCCCTGGGTTACAATTCGAAAGATTGAGAGTTGCATGAGTTGACATAATCTGAACACCAATGGCCTAGAGAATTCTTTCTTCAATTGCAGTCAGGAGGTCAATGAAGGCGGCGAGTTTTTATTTTACTAACAGGTGTCCCATAAAAAAATGGCACTGACTTTGAAACGGAATATCTCTGCTTTACACATAAGTATAATATGCCATTTTATACAGTGTGGACTATCTACTGAAGTACTGATTGTATTGCTCTGCTTTGTGTGTTTACAAAAAAACTCTTCAAGAACGTGTGTACAAGTTCTTCCAATCAATCATTAGTCAGGGATGCTTGTTTGTCAAACAGAAAGCTTGTTTGTCTCCAAAGCTTGTTTGTCAAACAGAATTACACTCTTTCAGTCCACGTTTTAGCGAACCAGCTGGCTCTCAGTAAATGTACTGTGAATCGTGGTATGGCCAACAAGTATATATCGGTCCTCCCAGCAAACATCATTAGCAAAAACGAAATGCAGTCTGCAGTTACAAAACTTCGATGGTCGAACACCTGTTCTCAATGACTAACTTCACCACGTATCAGTTCAGTATCAAAGGGAATGATGGGTTTTATTAGCATCAGAGACCCAAAATCAGAGTAATTGAAGATTTTTGGGCCTACCTCAAATCTTTAGTGTATGCCTGTGGTCTTCAAAGTTTGTCGACTCACGGAACCCATAGAAATATAAGATGTTTTGGGGGAACCCTATTCCACCTTTAGAAAATTATATTTTGCCACTGCTAACGAATTTTCATTTTGACTCGTGGAACCCCCAGAGATGTATTGAGGAACCCTGGGGTTCCACAGAACACAGTTTGAAGACCAGTGTGAATGCCAATGGTTGGCATGCCAAAAATTTGTAAAAGTTGCAAAACTGCATCAAAGCTTCACTGAGCAAAGTTGACAATGCCTGTGCAGCAGTACTAAGAGTCGGATGGACCACTAGCATTCCTGCCTAGTGTGCAAAGTGGGCAACGCACACAGGTGGAAGGATATTAAAGGCGCCAAAGATGTCAGGATGGAAGAAATTATTTTCATGAGGTCTAGACGTCTATTAGAAACTCTGCAAGTTTTCCACTTCATTCTACATTATGTGCCATTAGAGGTGTGTAGTAAAGCATACTGTCCAGTGAAACTTCCCTAATTGGTTCACCCCTGTGGTTATGCAAAAGTTGACCTATCAGAGGGGTGGACCGACTAGGGTGGTTAACCAAAATACAGTACATGTACCAGGGAATTTTCCTTTCTTTAAAAAAGTGGACCTTTGTGAGGGGGATCAATTACAGAGATGGACGGATAGAGAGAGGTTTCACCATTTATCACTAGTGAAAAGTGTACCAATTACATTTTTTTCATGGGCATTACATGTTTAAGAACAGACTGATTAACCCTTTACTGCCCGAATTCCCTTCTGATGGAAAGAACTCAAACCTTTTTCATTTTTAGGACTCCTTGGTCAAGTTTAGGCTGAAGACAGACGAACGACAATCGTCATCTACAAAAATGTCAATGGAAATGCAACCAATGCATTTCAATGGGTATAATCAGACGAATGACAGAAATGCAAACACGACAAAAAAGCCACCCTCCATTGTATCATTTCAATTTCCCAAGATATCCCCTGCCTAAAGGGAAACCAAATTGGACTACAGTACTCCACTATTGGCAGTACCAGTGAAAAATAGGCTACTTCTTTTACTTCCTTTGTGCTGTCCACCAGCACTCTTCTAACGAAATGGAGAGCACACTCAGCCTTCCTAATCAATTTGTCAACGTGCTTTTTCCAGGTGACCTCAGTGTTTAGAATAACACGTGGTGCTTTTTGGTCTCAACCCTAATAACCCTGATTCCACCCATGCAATAAGTAAAATAAACTAACTTTATAGACCTGCTTATCCCAAGAAAGCTACAATTGCGCCAGTTTAATGGCAATTCCCACTTTCTGCTCCAATCACATATCTTGTTTAGGTTCTGTTACAATTCTGTGCAGGAAGATAACCCTTTATCCACTACCCTAACAATGCACATGTCATCTGCAAATAGTTCCAGAAAGGGGGATTGGTAGAATGCAAGGCTGCACATGCACAAATACTAGGCATATACAGGGTGTTTTTTTTTAAAGTAACCAATGCCTTTTTTAAAAAATCTATGAAATATGGGATAAAATGGTTAGGAAAAAGGTATAGTTGATGGGGAGGGACATTCACTTCCTAAAACAAGTTCAGAAATTTTGGCAGTAGATTTTTCAGGGCAATTCTAAGTTACATTTTTTTCAATAGATAGGGTAGTTTTAGCTATCACATCACATAGCTCTAAAAAATGTGAAATTTTGATATCATGTTCCTATACCTAAAATTAAAATTACACCTTCAAAATTGCATTAATGAGCGTGCACCAATGGCCCAGGGCTACAGGAGGTTGTCTCAGGTATGGAGCTCAGCAAATTGTCGCTTTTAACTGCTAAAACAAATTACAACGTTTTAACAAAGTAAAGGCTGGTTCAGTGGCAAGTGCTACCAGTGAAAAGAGCACGTGCAAAACCAATTAAATGGTGACATAGAGCCCCGTCACCGATACGACTGCACGTGTACTCGTTCAGTGGTAGGTGACGGATAGGGCATGCACTGGTTGATTTTGATAATGTCTGCTAAGTGGCATGATGAGCAAAAAATGGTGTAATGGCATAATGGGCGTCGTCTACAGTGCAACCAGCCAATCATAAGCGCATGGGAGCACTGAGCTCTGAAAGCAGTTGACTACTAGTCAACTCCCATTCCTCAACTCCCTCCCTACATAATTGCACACTGACGTCATCCTTTTCTGTGTTGCTTCGTCTGCTCATGCGGTATCTGCCGCTGTTGTGTGTGCCAATGAACCAGCTTTAATGTCATAAAAGTGTGCAGCTCAGCAAAGTGTCGCTCTTAGCTACTCCAACTAGCTAACTTGGAGCACAAGCAAATGTGTCATGATCCACATTAGCTCAATGCTAGCTAGTTGGAGGTTAACCCTTATGTCAACAACCGGGTACCCAGGTGCCCACCTGACAATATAGTTAGAATTTATAATTTTATCATTAAAACTTTTTTTATATCCTCCAGGATCATCTCTATTTCACCTTTTCTCTTTCATTACATGTAATAATTTTTGAGTGCCAAGCATCATAACATATTTAAATTGTGTTTTGAATTTGCCTATGCAAATTCAACAACCAGGGTACCCAGGTACTCAGTGGTTATTTGGAATATAAATCGTTAAAGATAGTTATCCAGAAATAATTATGCCACTAGATGATTCAATAATTACCATAGAACTGCAGTCTTTACATTTTGCTACAGTGAAGACATTTTCACCAGAATTAACACAAAATGTTGTTTGCATTCCATGCAAGACTTTCTTGTTTTTCTGTTTCTTTATTGGTGTTTTGTCCCTACCATAATGCAAAAAATGAGCACTTGTGGAATTGCCTGCAGATCACACAGTAATATCAGAAATGGAGAATCATCATCAAACCCTTATCCTTCCTGTGGCAGGGTCTGGTTTGCATTTTCTAATCCTCCAGAGCTGCATATTTCCCAACACATCCCCATCCACCCCATGCATTACCATTTCCTTATGTACAAGCTGCTCCCACATCTGCTTTGTTCTCCCCCTGCCCTGAGTGCTTCCACCACTTACATTCCTATAATGGACCTATGAGCTCCCCCTCTCCATTTCACAATATGTGTCCATACCATCTCAATCTACTCTCCCTCATTCTTTCTGCAATGTCCCTCACCCCAGGCTACCTCAAGAATACTCTGATAATTCTATCAGTTCTTGACACCCAACTCCTGTAATGAAGTAATCTCATCTCAGCTACTTCCATTCCATTTATGTGGCTCTTCCTCAATGCCCAACACCAATCCATATAGCATAACTGGCCTAACCACAGCCCTGTAATACTTCCCTTTCAAATTCACTGGACCTCCATCACAAAGGACTCTGCTTGCCTGCCTCCACTTCAAACATCTCCGATTGATTCTATGGGAAACATTTCAATTTATCTCCCCAATGCTGTTGGAGTAGCTGAGTTGCATTGGACACACCAGTCCTCATCAGATCACTGACTAGTACTGACATAGGTGGTTGGCTGAATATTGGGTGCTGTTAATTTCCCCTCTCCCACAACCCCCAATCCTACCTCCCTCTCACCCATGAGCAGTCTCCACAAGGTGCAGCCCATTATGACTGCTTGACTGACTACCCAACCCATTGATATAACATACTATACTCATGCAGCTTTGTTACCAGCTCACTTGCTTGCCATTATTATCCTGCCCTTCCTAATTGAAAGCTAAATAATCACTCTAGACGTTGGACAATGAGGGTCCATATAAAATTTAAATCGCATCTCCCTTTCAAGAAATCTGAGGTCTTTCTGTTGGATGCAAAACACATTATGAATACCTGTGTTGCAAATTCCAATGTACAGGATGGATCAGTAATATTGACTTTTAGAACTTATGTATGCCTTAGAATGAATCAGGCTTCCAATTACCATAAAGAACAAAAAAGTAGCCAACTTTAAGAAAGAAAACATTAGTTATTCAATAAATTCAGTAGGTGGGTATCCTGGTTGTTGAATAACGTAGTGAAAGTTGGTTGTTGACATCAGGGTTAAGAGCGACAATTTGCTGAGCTCCATCCCTAAGACAACAATCTGTAGCCCTGGGCCATTGGTACACACTCATTAATGCAGTTTTGAAGGTGTATTTTTAATTTTAGGTATAGGAACATGATATACCAAAATTTCACATTTTTTATAGCTATGTGATGCAATAGCTAAAACTACCCCTACTTATTGAAAAAAATGTAACTTTGCCTTGCTCTGAAAAAACTACTGCCAAAATTTCTGAACTGTTTTAGGAAGTGAATGTCCCCCTCCATCAACTATAACTTTTTCCTAACCATTTTATCCCATATCTCAGAATTTTTAAAAAAAGGCATTGGTTACTTTAAAAGAAACACCCTCCTCATCTCCAGTGGGCAGCCTCCTAAGGGTTCGACCTGTTATGGCTGCCTGGCTTACTGCCCAACCCACAAACTAATCCAATCCTAATCCAATCACATGCTTCAAAATCAAAAACTTTGGATTTCAAACACATATAATTTTGCTTGAAAATGCTGATGCTCCCAAGTAGTGCACAATTACCTTCATGCGCACCAACGTAATATGCCAGCTGCAAATTCTTGACGTCACAGGACTACTAGCATAAGTATACATGCATAAATTATGCCAAGTGTACACCACTCTTTGGAATTAAGGAACAGATATCCTGTATCTTTCTTTACATAGGGCACTTTGGCTCTTCCACAGGGGCTAGATCTTGATCAATGGGGTTGTTGACCACACAAAAAGGAAACGGACACTGATCTTTGGGTGGCTGGTTTCGGGCAGATGACAAAGCATTACTGTGGTGTGGTAGCAAGAGTCCTCGTCTATTTTCTGTGTTCCCTGTTTCTTTTATTAATTTACTGTTTGAATCTGATGTCTATTGTTAAATAAAACTTCTTGTTCTGTCATCCCCACTGATTTCAACTGGTTAAATTTGTGGTGTGTTGATTGCACTGGTGCTTGCTGAACTAAGCAGGATGGGTAATTGTTGCAGCTTCACAGACTCAATCCCACTCAAGTCAGGCAAAACTGTAAGACTTTTGTGGAACATTGCTATAAAATTAATACAACAGAAAGTCTAAAAGGCTCACACACAACTGGCCCACTGGGGGATTCAGAGACAGTGTGTCATCATCCAAAGGGAAAGTTACAAAATGGGATAGGTATAATAATGTATAACGAGCTGCAACAACGAGTCACCATAGTGAGAAGAATACATATCAGGATAATGTCAGTTACAGTAGTTTGGCGCCAGAGCATCTCCCTCCCCCCTCATGCTAGCCTTGATAAAAGAACTAAGGTTTCTGGAGGCACTTTGATGAGTTGGAGCACTCAATAGAGTTCGTCGGCCTACAGGAGAGGTCAATCCTTCAAGCAGCAAGAGCACATGACCTTTTGTGGTCATAAATAGCTACTGGATAAATGGACAAGCCCCTGAGTAATTCATTACCGTCACAGTGGAGGTCACACATAGATAGAGCAGAGGTTGGTAAATGTTGAGCTCTACCCAGTGAAACTTTTAAAAAAAGAATGTGGCTATCAGTTACTCAAGCTAGAAATCCTTATGAAAGTGGCAGGCAAGGGACATTCATGGAAAGTAGAATAGGAGATTAGGTGATGGAAATACAGTAGCCGATCAAAACAGAGGAATTCAAACAAAGTTTACAGACAGGTACGCTTGGAGTGGGAAGAGGTAGTAGCATACAGCATGTGGAGCCAGATAGCCAGATACAGTGGTGGACAAATGTTCAGCATCAACTGAGAAATGTTAGAAAAATTGAAATGGGTGGTTTGCAAAGATGCAAACAATACATACCCCCTAATGAACAGCGCGCCATTTATTTCAAAACTGTCTGGAAGTGATCATGCAAGTTAACTTGAATTTTTTTAATGATTAACCCTTTAATGCTACACAGGGATACTAGTGTCATCATCATCATCATCACACCCTTATTCAACCTGTGGCAGGGTTGGGTCCATGGGTCCATTGAACATGCTATGACAGGGAACACCTCAGTCAGGCGGCTGGAACCAGCAGGAATAATGGTTGGTTGTCTGTGGAGATGGTGGCCTACCCTACTGTTTCAATGCAACATTTTACAACAAAATATAAATTTTGGCAGGTAAATTAATGCTTTGTCAGTTTTAATATTGCATGGTGTCTGACCTATTGCACAATAACTATAAGGCAATATGGATCAGGCTCATGCCTAAACAGAGGTACTGGTGTACCCCAGGGGCTTTTCTTCCTCCTCTCTGTTCTCTGGGTGATGCTGGTGCAACGTGATTTACAGTGTTTTCACATGATAGGTTGAACTTCCTAATAAGTCACAGATGGGTAGTTAATTGCTTTTCATTTTTTCAAATAAGGATGTACTCCTGCACCCTGGTGTAACAACTGTATAAAGTTTAAATGTCCATACAAAGTGCAGGAAAGCTATATGCAGTGCATAAAGAGCAAAAATTCATGTCTCTTGAGTTTCTGAGCATTGCAAACAAGTAATCACACTACCCACTATATGGTGTGGTAGGTGCAATAACTTGCTGGCAAGTGCTCCTAATGTAGTTTTTTTCAGATAGTTGTGTTTCTCATGTAATCGCTTACACAAGTTACCATCAGAAGTAATTAGCTTTAGTGCAGATATTGTTAAAAGAAGTTTCAAAGAGAAAGTATTTTTGAGCATTTAAATTGTTGGGAATTTCTGCAGCATGATGGTAATGATGATGAGAATGATGGGAATCGTCCTGTGGCTAAACCTCTACAGTTATCTGAATCTAGGGTAAGGATTTAAATTTTAAATGAACCATTGATTATTTTTCTCTATTTCATTTTGCCCCTAAATTCAGATTCAAGAGTGGCGTCCAAAAAATCAAAATTAATGGAATCAACTTCTCTGGCTGAAAAGTTTCCATTTGTAAATGGAAAAAATAATAAACAGCAACCTGCAATAAATGATGCAACAAACGCCTTTAGAAATATTAAACGGCACGCCATTTATTATCATAAATATGGTATAACATTTGCATACTATGTTTATAACTAACTGGAAAAATGCAACTGAATAAAGTTGCATAATTAACAATATTTTGCAATGATATGTTAAAAATGCCCTGTAGAAATGTTTAGCACCGGTCATAAACTTTACTCTTGGGAGCAAAAATGTTATTTATGTTAGTAATGTTAGTTATGTATATATTGTAACGTATGTGTTACACAGTAAAGCAGTTTAAAATGGGTGGAGGAAAAAATTTGAGTGAAGAAATGTGAAAAATGATAATTCAGTTGAAAAATGACGGTTTGAGCAACAATACATTGAAAATTGTAAAGTGTAGCAAAAGTCCTTGTGTACGTGCTGTCCTACATTATCATGAGTTTAAGTGTTATAATGTTCATCCTAGGATAATCAACCTCCATGAGGATCACATCATTCACCACCTGATAGAGAATGGCTGGATTTTGCCATCTACTGATATCAACAAACAACTTCGGAGTACAAATATGTGTGCTATGACCTGCAGAACAATTAGACGTCGTTTGAATGAGTTTCGATTATTGCAAACAATTCCCCAAAAGAAACCATTCATATCTGTAAAGAACAGAAAAGCTCGGTTAGCATTTCCTCGAGAACGTTTAAATTGGACATCTCCGCAACGGAAAAATGTACTGTGGTCCAATGAATGTAAGTTCAACTTATTCAGTAGTGAGGGCAGAAAATGTGTGGCAACAAAAACATGAGGAATTTCATCCTAAGTGTTTGCAACCAAATGTCAAGTTTCCAGGTGAAAGTGTGATGGTCTGAGGATATTTTTCTGGGAGAGGTACTGGGCCAATTCATGAAATATCTGGCATTATGGACAGATTTGTTTATAAAAATATACTTTCAACTACAATGAAGCCATATACCAATGACAACTTGCCTTTAATGTGGATCTTCCAGCAGGATAATGATCCTAAACATACCAGTAAGGTTGTTTCTGATTGGTTTAAAGATCGAAAAATTAAAGTAATGCATTGGCCAGCTCAGTCTCCAGATCTCAATCCAATTGAGATGCTGTGGAGAGATATTGACATTGAATTAAAAAAGCAAAAATTTACAAATAGGAAACAATTGTTTGCAGCCATCTAAGGAGCACGGAGTACCATCTAAATTTCACGATGTCAACGTTTGATTAATTCAATGCAACGTCGCTGCCAAGTGGTTATCAAAAATTTTGGTTATTTCACAAAATACTGATTTAGTTTAATAAAATGTAACTGGTGCTAAACATTTGTCCAGGGCATTTTTAGAATAACTTCATGAATTATCCTTAATAATGCACATTTATTCAATTTTATTTTATAGTTATAAACATAATAGAAGATGTTATATATTTGTTTTAAAATTTGAAAACGACGAATTTTAAAGAAAATCGATTTTTGTACATTTTTTAAGTCGGTGCTAAACATTTGTCTACAACTGTAATTGAGAAAATGTTGGAAAGGGATTTCAGACCAGACTACAGTAGGAGGTACATTCCAGGAGAGGCAGACATGGCGGTGAAATGATGAGCTACAGGCAGTCATAAAAAACGGCTCCAGTCCATAGGAGGAATGAGATAGGGACCATTAGTCTAACATATACTATCTGCGGGCCAAAACGACAGCTTGAAGGACGATTGCCTTTCCCAAATACCACAAGTAGGAGGCTCCCTGTGATCAGTTCGAAAAGATGCAGAGAGCAGTTTGCACACTAGCCAAGGCTAGAGGTAGCAATCTGAGTGAGAAATGGGAAAACGGATACAGGGAACAAATAGGAAGTACAGTAGGTGGATCTTCAACCAATGGTGACCATTTTGTGACATTGAACCTAAATATTTGGCCCTTTGTAGGACCTATCTTGGGCCCCAAATGTGATACACAAAACGTCAACGTCAAACCCATTGGGCATAGGAAATTATACACAATACAAAAAAAATCATTCAAATCGCACCTCAAAAAATAAATTTGATGCCGCTAAGGTCGGATGAAGGACACAGCCTATGGAGGTGATAAGAAATAGGTGGTCCATTGAGTAATCCATTGAGTGACCTTGAACCTAAATATTCGGCCCTTTGTGGCACCTATCTTGGGACCCAAATGTGATACACAAAATATCAACTGCAAACTCATTGGGCATAGGAAATTATACACAATGCGAAAAAAATATTTGAATTGCACCTCAAAAAATAAATTTGATGTCACTAAAGTCGGATGAAGGAAATAATAGCTAAACATGTAATACTCATAATGATGTTTCAAAACGAAGGAGCATGAGTACATTAAGCAGCAGCTACTTGTGCACTGCTGGATTCAATTTTTGCAGGTCAACCGATTGCTAGCAGCGATCCCATTCATTGACCAGTATGCTCCCCTAACGACTTTTTCTTGTGGGGTTATGTGAAGGGTACAGTGTAAGGAATAAATTTCCATAATAATTTACAATCTTATATATTTTTAAAGGCATTTTGTTACTTTTAGGAGTATTACATGTTTAGCTATTGCTTTGAAAGGCTGTGACCTTTAGCCGACTGTAGTGACATCAAATTCATTTTGTAAGGTGGCCAATGGTCCGATTTAAATGATTTTTGTTGCATTGTGTATAATTTCCTAAGTCCTATAAGTTTGCAATTGACAATTTGTTTGTATCGCATTTGGGTCCCAAGATAGGACCAAAAAAGGGCCGGTATATGCAGTGGCGTTCTTGTAGTGTCTGGCGCCTGTGTGCAAAACTTTATTTGGCGCCCCTATCCCAGTCTTTTACCTAATACAAAAGTACTATATAAAACAAAAGTAACACTAATAATTTGAAGAACAATAATTTATGCAATTTGGAAAAAATCATTGTGAATTACACCTTTTGCAGTTTTACTTAATATGAGTTATCTTTTGCACCTTTTCTGCTTTAGGGAAACCTCTGTAATTGTTCCACCCCACCCCTCCCCCCACAAAGGTCCACTTTTTTAAACAATGGAAAATTCCCTGGTACATGTGCTGTATTTTGGTTAACTCCCTAATTGGCCCACTCCTCAAATGGGTCCACTTTTGTATATCAACAGGGGTGAACCGATTCAGGAAGTTTCACTGTACAGTATGCTGTACTACGGGATCCAGAACATTCGCCCCCACACATTTTGGAAGTTTCACCCCCTGGGAGGGCAATGGAATTTTAGTTTATGTTTGAGTAGAAGCAAGATGTGGCAATTTTGGCACTAATTCTACATATTGTGGAGGACATCAACAATCGAAATTTAACCCATTAATGCCAATAGGAAAACCAGCAAGTAGAATGATAAATTTGCATGATAATTTTAATTATAATATGATAGTACAACAGGAAAGTGAAAGAAAAAAAATATTCCACTTTCATGCAGATTCTACAGGGGTGTACTCAGATGAGTACATTAGGCACATACGTAAGGAAATCATCGAATCACATTCTTTCAACGCAAAGTCTCTCTTCACATTTTGCACTTTCCCAACTTATTGTGGGAACCCTGTGGGTTCCAGACGCCTGGCTGGGGTGTCCTTAATCAGTGCATGTTCAGTGGACTTGCAAACCCAACCCTGCCAAAGGGGTATGATCATGCACAGTGCCATCTTATTATTGAATGACAAATAATTCACTGCAGCTGTTCTAGATTTTTTGGGTTATGACAATTATTTTCTTGTGGCCAAATGCCAATTGTTGAAGATGATGGGCAATTCTTTTTAGATATTGAAGGTAGGTTTTGTCTTAGATAATTTCCAGCAATGATCCTTGAAAATCCCAGCTAACCCAAAATGCACCTTGCAGTTATTACAGCGATGTCTAATAAATATGTAATCAATTCCCACCATCAAATTGTGATATTCCATTTGTAAATATGTTAGTTCCATGCGTGTGTATTAGATTGGCTATTGTTAATGTGCAATAGGACAGACACCATGCAATGTTATAATTATGGATAATGTGGTGTTGGAACAGGTGGGGTAGACCGGCATCCCCCCACAGACAACCCAGGCAATATTCCTGCAAGTTCAAGACGCCTGGCTGGGAGTGCCCACAGTCAAAGCATGCTGAGTGAAACAGCAGACCACAGGTGGGATAAAGGTGTGATGGTGATTATGATGATTTATGAATAGGATGGTTGACATTTTTTTTTCATTTTTGAACTTGGTATCCAGGTGGCGACTTTTAGCCATAGCAAGTGTTCTTCATTACTGGTGTCTCAATCATTACCATTATCATCATCATGGTTTAAAACTAGTAAAGTTCGCAGAATGCCCTGTGGTTAAGCAAATTATTAAAAATCTTCATCAAACCATTCTTCCTCTTCTGCTAAACCACCAGGTTCAGGCGGGTTATGACCACAATGTCCCACCCTGTGGTTTCGTCCTACATTCCAAAATTGATGCAAATAGCTTCTTAAAGCCCTTCATAAGTACCTTTTCTTGAAAAAGTGACATCTTGCAGCATGTTTTACGACTAACAATCTCCTGAGAATAATAATATATCAACATCTTCCTGCTACACATCGTTTTACCAGGGATGTCGTTATATATGGATGTGCCCATTGTACTCAACTGAGTACACCTTCAAAGTTGTTTGAATTACTTAATTAATTTCCAGTAAATAAATTATCCATGAAGTGCGTAGTATTCTATATAGTATATGAATTATGCCTACAATAACATTTTAGAAAATATTTAAGTGAAGTGCAAAATAATTCAAACCAAAATCTTTGTTTGTATTGCAGAAACCTCTATCACAAAACCTACAATTAAATGGACTTTTTGCTGCAATACTTTTCTTTAAAGATATTTTTAAATTAGAGTTTGTCATGTTTGCAATCCATTCAGAGAAAGACATAATGATATACCATACTTTAGACACGGCAGAAATTCTCAGAGTTGGGTACTCAACTGAGTACAGTGGGCGTTAATGGGTTAATGGACTTTCTGAAAAGCATAGCACACAATTTTGAATTTTAGTTTATGTTTGTGTCTATTTTATTTTATTAATATTATTATATTAGGCAGAGAAAATAAGAAATAAATGTCTGGGGTTGGTGGACTTTGCCAGAAATGGGGGACAATAGGCTGAGGTGGTATGGACATGTCGTGAGAAGAGGGGAAGAGGAGCTCATTAGGTGTATTCCAGGAAGGCAGGTGGTCAGTAGCACCCAGGGCAGGGGGAGACCGAAGCAGACGTGGGAACAGGTTGTTCGTAAGGACATGGCAGTGTGTGGCATGGATGGGGAACTGGTGGAAGATAGACGGGAGTGGAGGGCTAAAACCCGCAGACCCCATCCTACCACAGGCGGGATAAGGATGTGATGATAATGATGACTCAGAAAAAGGTCCGAATGAACAATACTGTTTTTCTAAATAAAAACAGAATAACAAAAAAAGGCCATTTGCTCTCCCAGGGGCGAAACATCCGAGGGGCGACATGTTTGGGGGCGAAAAGTACTCAGGAGCGAAATGTCGGGGGCGAAACTTCCGTAAACCGTACACCTCTAACAGAACGGAATGTAGAACAAAGTGGAAAGCCTGCAGAGCATCTAATAGACGTCTACAACTAATGAAATTACCATAAAATCTCACGTAGTGCAAGTGGAGTTTAGGCAAAACATAGGGTCATTTAGTGTGGACTATATGCTAGGGTGGACTGTATATTAAACCAAGGGTCAGGGCCCACTCTGTTTGTGTGCTAACGCTATTCTGCTCCGAGCAGTATAATATGCATGTTCAGACAAGCATTTTTCAGTTCAGTATTTTTCACACAAAGAAATCAGTATTTTTCTCACACTTACAGCCAAAATGGCGCCCCAGACAAATTTCCTGGGGGCGCCCTCCTAAAGCAAGGGTTCTCAATGAAAACTGCTCCTCATATTCTGAACATTTCATTACACTGAACAACACTAGTTTACACAGTACATTCTTCTTTATATGATATTGCAATATAAGATTGTTCACATTTCAATTTCATCATCACAATAATCGGACAATTCATGTTCAAATTGATTTGATCCCATTCCCCTACAAGTTGTGCCACTGGCTACAGTGGAATTTTAAAGTGCACACTATACATGAGGGTAGACTATATATGAAACATACCAATCGCTAATGCATAGGCCTAATATACACGAGTGCAGACTGTATTTGTGATGTGGACTCCACGAGATTTTATGGCATTTTATTCTCCAGTGACATAGTTGGCGCCCGTGTGTGACGCACACATTGCACGCCATGCAGGCACGCCAGTGGATATATGGCCACCATTGGTTGTAGATCTACATACTTCATATTTATTCCCTGTATCCGTTCTTTCCTTTCTCACTCAGTTTGCAACTTGGGGGACGATGACAGACTTTTTGTTCATGCTGTATATGAACATACATGGTAAAGTAAGTTACAGCTCCAACCAAACTCTTTCAAAAGTATTTCTAGCAACGCCTCAGAGAACTGCAGCTTTCCCACTTACTTTCAACAGGATGGGGCTCCACCACACTACAGAGCCGTTGTTCACCAGTCGTTAATGATGAATTTCCTGGTCATTGGATTGCCCAATGTGGTTCTGTGAAATGGCTACCAAGATAAGCTGATCTCACACCACTTGAATTTTATCTGTGGGGTCATTTAAAGCAACTCGCATATGCAGAGAAAATATGAAATAGACATGATATCCATCAATGAATTGAAGAAGTGTGCGCCAGCAATTCTGTGGAAATCCTTCTGTGAGTGCATGCCGATTGGATTCAGTGCCTTCAAATGTGCATTGACTGATAGAGACACCATTTTTAACACAGTAAATGACTGTTCTTTATGGCAAACAGTCCAGCTTGTAATTCTAAATAAAATGTTCTGTAAATTTTGAACAATAACTGCTACTTTGAATATGTTTGCAGGAATGAACTTGTCAAAAAACGCAATGTTATTTGATATATCACACCCCGCCTTTCCATTAAAAAAAACTGACTTACATTCAAGATGGAGCCCATGTGTGGTACATATCGTAAAAGATAGACCACTTCACCCATATCTAACTGGAATATTCAGGTTTTCGAATGGCTGCCAAGTTTTTGAAATAACAGGCTGTACTGCGACTTTTGCATCACCCTGTATATTTACTGTAGTTGTAGTTAAGGAATGGTTGACATTGCTAAAAGGATGAGAGATAGACTGATATGATGAGGTTAGGTTCACAACATGGATGTAGGCGATAGGAAGGATGCAAGGCAAAAAGCCAAATAAAACATTGGTGATCTCTTCATAATTCCTGAACAGTGCCACAATTTCGCCAAAAGCACCGCTAGACTATCACAACCTATAAATTGGCCATTCTGAAATCTCACACGGAATAACAACTTCCTGAATATAATAAATGGTAGTTTCATTTGTGGTCAGATCACGTGCAATCTACGTGGGCGTTCAGCATACAGGTCCAACTTCTTTCACCCTATGAGAGGGGCATCAGATTGCTAAGTCACATAGGAACCACTGCCCAACTGTTTGGAAACAAGTTCCCACAATTTACATTTCTCTGCCAATCTCTCCAGCGAAAACTCCATAAAAAGCCGAGTAAGTGCACCACAAAGTTAGGAAATTTCTATTAAAGAAGTTTAACAGCTGATGTGATTAATAAACTATTATTGAATAGTGTCGTCCATACGTCTCTAACTACAAATTTCCTTGCCGTCCTTAAAAAAATGAAAAATGGACTTTAGGACTATGAATTGGTAACTTCTAGTCTAGAGTAAGAACACTCACTAGCCATGTTGTCAACTTGTGATCATCATAAGGATTATGTGCAATCAGAAGTGCATTTGTTGGCCAAAGAGCATAACGAGACCTCCAGAGATTCATGCAAAACGGCTGTATCCGTAACGATAAAACTGCATCCTTATACTTTTGAACGACACACGCACAGTTAAAGTTGACTTATGGGTGGGGAATCGCACAAATCTGCCATGATTTATCAGAAATTGTGATACCAAAGAACTTCAAGCCACTTTACATAGGACCTTCTTATTTATCAATGAGATGTTGTGTGGGCATAGTCACTGTGTATAACAGCACAGTAAGGTAGCTACAGAACGTTTCCTTGAAAATTTGAAAATGCAGAATCCCTCTGAGTAAAGGGACAGTCTGAGGAGAGAAAAATCGATATCCAAGCCAACCAGGGCTACTGGAATTTCATCTCTAACTATGCATCATATCAGTACAGCTAAATTGCAGTTCTATTGTTACGTGAATACGTTTGTTGTATGACGATTGTAGTTACTAAGTCTGTGCAAAATTAAAGTCACCTATTTACGAATTTGCCGTTGTCATCAGCGATATCAAAAATTTTAAGTGAAATAGGTGCTGAAGTTGAAATAATCTTAGTATTTGAAAAAAAGAAGTGAAATAATCATTTATAAGAAACGTTTTAAAATGTCTTAACATTGTTCGTGACAACGCGTCGGTTTGAAAACCATTTCAATTAAGAGCATCTGATTAACATTCGCATCAAATGATGCCAAAGTTATTTGGGAACAGTTGGTTGTAAGAAGGGTGATGCCTTTACATCTTAGCTGCAGCTGGAAGACATATCATCTCAATGCGGCAAATGCGTCAATAGGTCATAAAATGCAAGTAAGCACAGTGATAAGAGAAGGGTTCACATAGAACAATAGGTTAACAATAATCCTTGGAGACCAATTGATTTACCTGAATTCTGTACAGCTTCATGCAACTGTGCATTGTCAACACCTTCATTTCCACATTTATTCACAGTTAAGTCGATCATCTCCTCGTCACTACTGCTGCCCAAGCTACTTCCAGCACTACCGTCGTGTTTGGCACCGTTTACAGCCTGATAACTTTGCCGACTGGTTACACCATCTCTCTTCCTCAACCACTCAGTTTCCATGTCCTCTACCAAATGCGTCCATCTGTGTTTAATCATAAAAAAATAAAAAATCACAGTAAACCTTAAAGTTACACAACATCAGAAGCCGTAGAAAGTATAATAAACAATTTTTTTCTTATATAGTGGAACCTCGATTTGCGAGCACAATTCGTTCCAGAAACGTGCTTGTAATCCAAGGCACTCTAATATCAATGCAAATTTTCCCATAAGAAATAATGGAAACTTAGGTGATTCGTTCTACAACCCAAAATTTTTTATATAAAAATGATTAATACAAAATACAGTATAAATTAAAAATACATAAAACAAATTAACTGCACTTTGCCTTCAGAAAGAATTGTGTCTATATGAGGGAGACAAGAGAAGAGAGGGGGTGCTAACGAACAGTCACTACAGGATGGCTGAGGTGGAGGAAGGCAAGTGGGGTCCTGTGCGACCGCCAGGTCCAAATAAAGTTGAAGGGCAACGTATACAGAACCGTCGTTCGGCTTGCTATGCTGTATGGCTCAGAGTGTTGGGCAGTTAGGAAAAACCATGAAAAGCAAATGCAAGTGGCTGAGATGCAATTGCTGCGCTACATGTGTGGGGCGTCAAGATGCAACAGAATTAGAGACGATTACATTAGAGGTATGGTTGGGGATGAGAAATATTGCTGAAAAGATGAGAAAGAATAGGCTGAGGTGGTATGGGCATGTGATGATGAGGGGAGAGGAGGAGCTTATTAGGTCCATTGTAGGACTGCAGGTAACTGGGGGCACCAGAGATAGAGGATGACCAAAACGGACGTGGAAGCAGATGGTGCAGAGGGACATGGAGGCGTGCGGGGTGGGGGGACTTGGTGGGGGACAGGCGGGAGTGGAGGATTAGAACCCGCAGACCCGTTTGTTTGTTGGAGTTTAAGGTCCCGTCAACTACAAGGTCATTAGAGACCCGTCCACTGTATAGTTCTGATGCATATACTGCACAGTCCAACGCAACTCGCCGCTCCCCCCGCAGACCCGACCCTGCTTCAGGTGAGAGAAGGATGAGATGATGATGAATGTTCACTGTATCGTAGTCGCGTACTGCTGGCAAGCTCTAACACTAAGTACTCAAGTGGTTGAATGTGGCAAATTTTGAATTATTAACTTTTAAAAGTATGTAATGGAACCAGACTGAATGGAACGCAAAAAAATAAATTTGTATAGTAAAATAAATGCAATGCATACAGGGCAAAAAAAATTCGTTTCTGCAGCACCGCTAGTATTGCAAGACATCGCTTGTTAATAAAGTTAAAATTCATTAAAAAATATTGCTCGTTTAGCAAAACACTCGTAGTTCAAGTTACTCGCAAATCGAGGTTCCACTGTATGGGACAATAATTGCTCATTAGAGTTTAGCCTAGGAGTCCACAAGGAGTACCAGCCCCACCCCTTTCCAATGACGTCACTTTTAGACGGTGGTCCTACAAGTGGTGGTTTCCTAAAACAGTGGTTAGATGTAGGGTAGTTACCAGTGGTCAGCCACTTAACAGCATTTCAAATTAAACACTCTTAAATTTGAAATCATCATCAGATCCATTTCCCTCCTGAGGCGAGGTCGGGTCTGCTGGTTCTAGCACTCCGCTCCCGTCCATCCCCCGCCAAGTCCCTGTCCAACCCTCACACTACCATGTCCTTATGGAACACCGGTTCCCACGTCTGTTTCGGTCTCTCCTACCCCAGGTGATACCAACCACCAGCATTCCTGGGATGCACCTAACGAGCTCGCCTATTTGCCCTAATGTTTTCAGCAATGTTCACCACTCCAAGGCTACCTCTAATATATGCATTCTTAATTCTATCAGCTCTCTACAGGCCACTCATGTAGTGCTGCATTTGCATTTCAGCTACTTGCATTCTGTTTGCATGGCTCATCCTGACTGACAAATACTCTAATTCATATGGCATAGCTTGCAATCCCACTGCCCTTTAGGACTTCCCTTTCAACATCAGTGCGACCCTCCTATCGCACAGGTCTCCATTTCAGCCACCACCCATTGACTCTGTGGGTCAAATCCAAGTCAATCTCCTCATTGCTTTGGAACGATGATCCTAAGTAATTTACCTCTTGCACCCTTTTCACCAGTTCATCCCTCCAACGTACTTCACCATTATTTCCCTGTCCTTTCCAAAAGAAAGCAAAAGACTATCTTCTTCATGTTAATCTTTAGCCCTCCCTTTTTCTATACTTCTCTAATATCATTTAGAGTTAAGTTTGGAATAAGTACAGCCAAATTCGGATATAACGCATACCTTTGGCACTGCTTGTGTCTGCATGTTATACCAGAAACAATGCTAAATAATGCCAAAGCTATGTTAACTCAACAAAAGTACAGTTCAACCCCGATAATGAAGACCCCTAAAGGACCAACCATAAGTGTCTTCATTAACCGAGTGTCTTCATTATCCAGAATTTCCAATTTTAGGTCTAATTCATGCTCATGATAGCTTCTTAGCGTGTTTTCACTTAAAACATACAACATAACGTTTCTAACTGAAATTTGAATAAACAAATTTATAAATTTAATGAAAACATCAGCATATAGTGAAACCTCCCTTAATGGACAACTCTCTATAGTGGTACATGACATTTTGTCCCAAAGTTCACTTACAGTGGTAAATCTTTATTCCCAATAGTGGACGGACTTAATTCCCCGTGGCTGTCCATTAATGAGAGTATACTGTATGTAAAAGATGGGCTTTTACAAATGTGACTAGCTATTCAATTACAAGGGCAGGTATGCAATACTGTACACCCTTTACTAAAACTTTTACTTCTCAGTAGTGGGTTGAATGTTAGAGCTTTCTGCTCCAACAAAATCCCAAACCACCCTCTTATAACTTCTTAAAACTAGTTAGACAATGTGCTTTTGAAATTTTATAAGGCTGTCTTCATTATCCAGAGTGAAATTATATTGTAGCACATATACAGAAAAAGCATAAGTTGTCTTCATTATGCATTATCAGAGTCTTCATTATCCAAGGTACAGTTACATGCATTGACATATACCTTTGGCTGGGACCTACCTGTCTTCATTAACCAGAGAATTGCATTATCCAGGGTTTTCATTACCAGGATTGCACTGTATGCTAATTTCAAGATTACTGGATTAGTTTCATGGGTTGGGGAGTAAGCCAGGCAGCTGTAACAGGATGAACCCTTAAGGGGCTGCCCACGGGAGATGAGGAGGTAGGTGAAAGGGTTAAGGTGAGGGTTAAATTTGCAGCACCCAACATTCTTTACAAACCACAAAAGTTGGTATTGACGTGTGCTTGCACTGCTTAACTTCAGTGATCTCACAGGAAATGGTGTGTCCAATGCAACTTGGCTGCACTAACAATTTGTTCAAAAAGTCAAACTAGACTTGTATAATTATACAGTATAACCTCCCTAACCTGACCAGTCACTGTTCCAAGCAAAACCGGTCAACATATGGAGGTTGTCAACATCTGGAGGTCACATAAAATTATAAATGTACATTTGTACATATTTAATAAAAGAACAGATCAGAAGAAATCATGTAGGTTTCATGAGCATACAGTATAAATAACATACATTTATGTACAGTATGTATGTAAAAATATTGTAGGCATTAACATGGATGTACAGTATATTATGTGGATTTAAAGAAATCTGTTATTGCACTTTGTTTTGAGGACTTGGATGCTCGATTTCTTTCTGAAGATCAAATGCCTTTTCTAGTAAGCTTCCACGGGTGCCTGCTGCAAAGCACGCTATTTCTTTAATATACAGTGATGCTTGTTGAACAGTGACATTTTGAAAATTCTCTTGCTCTTCCTCGGATT
Source organism: Trigoniulus corallinus (assembly GCA_013389805.1). NCBI lineage: Eukaryota > Metazoa > Arthropoda > Diplopoda > Spirobolida > Trigoniulidae > Trigoniulus > Trigoniulus corallinus. Next base: position 8,088,687 of record JAAFCE010009125.1, on the reverse strand, counting down.
CCTCACTCTCTTCCTCTGTTTCTTTTGAACTGATTACAGAAAGCAATATGCTCTCAGTATCGCTACCAAGGGTCTCATGAAGCTCCACAATGCTCTCATATTGCATCATTTCATTAACACTGACCAACTCCATGCTCAATAGTTGTTCACCGGTGGGAACAATATCCACTTTAGCAACGTTGGGGTTGTCCATTGGTACACCACACTGTTGAAAACATTTGGCAATTGTGATCTTGGAAACGCATTGCCAGGCTGATGCGACCCACCGAATGCAGTCTAGAATAGTGATCGACTTACTAAACTTCATGGCCTTTTGGCAGTCTTCAGCATTTGCAATTAACATGTTGAGCAACTGCTGGCGGTAGTGGAGCTTCATTGTTTAGATTATCCCTCGATCAAGAGGTTGCACCTCTGATGTTAAGTTAGGGGGTAGATGCAGCAGCCAAACATTTGTGAGCTCAATGGGTCCATGACTAGTAGCATTGTCTAACAAAATGACAATTTTCTGCTGCTTGCACTTCATGGCTGTGTTTACACTTTTCACCCATTCCAAAAAAACAGAACTGGTCATCCATGCCTTTTTGTTGAAGCAGTATTGCACTGGAAGGATTTTTGGATTCACGTTATTTTGCTTGAATGCTCTAGGACGTTCAGCATGACCAATGACTAGAGGTTGTAGTTTTTTGCCCAAGGCACTACAGCAGAGAAGGACAGTTATGCATTCCTTAGCTTGTTTGCCAGCCTTGCACCGATCGCCTTTCTGAACAAGGGAACAGGTTGTAAGCTGTCTGTAAATCACAGCCGTTTCATCAGCATTAAAAATATCCGTCAGACTGTAATCTGCAATCAACGTAAGGAACTTTGATTTCCAGTCATCAGCAGCAACAAGATTCAAATCAGCTGACTCGCAACTTAAAGAACAACATTCAATGTTATGCTGCAGTTTGAAATTTTCCAGCCAACCATTGCTGGCAGTGAAATCTTCACGTCCCAGTGCTTGGGCGACTACTTTTGCTTTTTCCTGAAGCAGTGGCCCAGTTAAAGGAATGTTCTTGGATCGACATCTTGATAAAAACTGAAAAACTTTTTGATCCAAATCATCAGCCACAATCCTTTTCCTTCTGCTAGAACAATTTTCATTAAATGCTTTCAAAATTTTGTCCCTTGCCTTGACAATATTCACCACTGTTGTTTTCGAAATCCCAAAATCTTCGGCTATCTTTCGCTGAGATTTCCCTGCCTTTACTTGGTCCAGAACTTCCACCTTCTTTTCTATCATTAGCTCCACTATTTTTCACTTTGACATAATGTTACATACACTCATTCACTTTGACAACAAGATGCATAGTGAAAAGGGTTTTCCTCTATGAGTGTCTGGTAGATGAAAAGGGTTTTTCCCTATGAGCAACTGGTAGAGTGAATTTTGCACACAGCTGGCCGATTGGAGCATGATTGCACCAAAATGGTCAACATAGAGGTGATGACTGTTGTGCTAACTGTAGGTGGTCAGTGGTCAATATCCAGAGGTGGTCAACTTATGGAGTGTGCCCACAATGGTATGCCTATGGGAGCATTTTGGTTCCAATGATTCATGGTCAAGATAAAGAGGTGGTCAACTTGGGAGGTTATACTGTACTTCAAGATGCACACACTTGCAGTCAGCTGCATTTCTGTCAGATTCCACACTGCTGAGAATTTATAATTCAATCGAACTACATAGCTAACAGGGTTCCTAAGTAGCCCATATTTTTGTGCCAATTGCAAATAAAAAGAATCAGTTAATTAATCAATAATTTTCCATTATGTGTCAATTGAAATTGACTGTCGTTTATTAGTCATTGCAAAGACAAAAGACAAAAAATAGCAAATCAACAGGCATAAAGCAAGTTCTCAACCCCGTTTCATATCTCGAAGTAAGGTGGAGTGCTCAGGACTGACCCCCAGTTGGTATTTAATTACATGGTATCTCTCAGATTGACTAAAGGTGTGTGCCACTTTGAGTGGCTCCCAACAGCAGTCACACCATGGTTGATCTTCACCCCATAGTATGCAGGAGTGGGTGAGCAACGTGTGACTGATTTGCAGCCAAGCAACCACAACCTCCTCCCTCTGCAACTGGCGGCACGAGGACACCCAGTGCACCTGTGTCCTTCAGTGTGCAGAGATTGTTGATGGTCTCTGCAACCAACTGGGACCGCCACTGATCATGGATGGCCCACCTCACCACTGGGGGAGCGTCAAAGGAGGGGACAGCAGTGTCAGGGCCAGTGGGGGAGCGTGGGCCACCTGACAGGCATGGCCATCAGCCCTCTCATTGCACGTGATGCCAACATGCCCCACGGCCCAAATAAAGAACACTATCTTCTCCAGCTAATGAATCATGAGCAGCAATCAGTAAACACCCTGGATGATGGCATGTCTGCCATAAAGCGTGTGCAACAGCTGATGGGAGAGTAGTGTTCCAATGTATATTTTCATTTAGGTTGCTATGGCAACGCATGTGATCTTTTCTCTTAAAGCCTGGTTCCCTGGCACACCACACCGACGAGAATAGCGTGCTAGCAGACGACAATCCACATAAACTGATGATGTAGTTAAACTACCATTCTGTAGAGTAAGCACGAAATCAATGGTGAAGTGGAGTTGAGAGTTCGTTAACTGCATTTGTCAAAGGAATGTGTCTCGTCGAAATTGATTGGCTGCTTGAATTTTTAAGTAGTCTTGTGTTTACTTTTCATTAGTTTATTTATTTTTCGGTTTTGGCGCCACCAAACGTTCATATTGAAAACTATTAAATCCTTACATGAATTCACTCATGCCAGGGAATCAAACCAGGCGCAATTTCTGTTACCACTTGTGGTTTACGTCATAATTATACCGTCTGCTCAAGCACTATGCTCGTCAGTGCTGCATGCCTGGGAACTAGGCTTTACTTTGAAATGTTGAATTTTAAATTATAGAATTTGGAACATTTATGAGAAGCAAAGAAAAGAAGGAATATTATTTGTTAAGCCTAGTTCCCTTGCATGCAACACCAACGAGAATAGTGCTTGAGCAGACAGTATAATTATGATGTAAACCACAGGCACTAACAGAAATTGCACCTGGTTTGATTCCCTGGCATGAGCAAATTCACATAAATGATTAATAGTCTTCAATATGGACGTTTGGTGGCGCCAAAAACGAAAAAATAAACCAATGAAAAGTAAACAGAAGACTATTTAAAAATTCATACAGCCAATCAAATTCCAGCGACACATTCCATCGACAAATGCAGTTAACTAACTCTCAACTCCACTCCACCGTTGATTTCATGCTTACTTTACAAAATGGTTGTGTAACTATGGCTTCAGTTTATGTGGATTGTAGTCTGCCAGAACGTTATTCTCGTCAGTGTTGCGTGCCAGGGTACCAGGCTTTAGTCAGTTTTTTGTCTCCAATGTGAAAAGACATTTCAAATATGACTTACGAACATCTTAAGAAGTTGTATACATATCATTATTCTGTATTTGTTGGATTAACCCTCCATCGGGCACAATGTATCAGATAGACACATGAAGTAAATTTTTTGAGTTTCCCATTAAATGGCTGGGTAAAGATACTTGAGCATCCTTAAGTCTTCCTACCTCAGTGTTTCCTACATTATCCATTTGAAAAGCTTGACACATCTTGTGTCATTATTGTTTAATTGTCATTTGTATCTCTCTGATACATTGTGCCCAACTGTGCAATAAATTTAAACTTCAGAATTTGGAAGAAATGAGTATATTTACACATACTATACAAAGAGTAAAGGTAATGATATTAAGTATTTTAATTTTGTAATTCATAATTAATGTATACTAAGTAATGTATCTGTGGGATACATTGTGCCTTCTCATGTCACAAACATCACCTTCTACTCACTTATTGCTAAAATTGCCTGAAAATGGCATCCAAAAGAATTGTTGGCATCAGTAAAGATGACGCTGCTGGGATTCATGAAACGCTGATGCATTCATTGTTCATCTCTCATTCATCATCATGCCATTATTCACCCTACGACAGGGTCGGGACTGTGGGTTGAAGCCCTCTACTCCCACCAGTTCCACCTCCACTCCACACACTACCATGTCCTTAAGGACAACCTGCTCCCACGTCTACTTCAGTTTACCCCTACCCCAGGTGCTTCCAACAACCCACATTCCTGAAATGGACATAACAAGCTCCTTCTCTCCTCTACTCATTATCTGTCAGGAGCGGATCAAGGGGGGGGGGGCACTTCAAAAAAGGGGCGCCCCAATTATTTTTAAATATTCAGAATTCATTGGTGGGGTAGGCCAGCAACCCCCACAGACAACTTTGCCAATATTCCTGCAGGTTCCAGATGCCTGGCTGGGGTCAGAGTATGGTCAGTGGGCCAGTAGACCTGACACTGCCACAGGCAGGTTAACGTTGTGATGATGATGATTCAGAATCCCTTGTAGGCCTATAATTCTAGCTAGCAATTGCAATAGGTCCTCTACTGCCCAGTACATAACTGCAGATTGCAGATGAAGATTAGAAATGGGGATAGCAATGCAAAAATGCCTCATTAGTTCCAAAGTGGAGTCATGCATTAGCTGAAATATGCACCCTATTGAGACACAGAAGGGGGAACAATTGCTGAATTGCTACCCTGGATCTGCCCCTGTTATGTGTCCATACCACCTCAACTTCATTTTTCATTTTGAATTCAAATGACTCATTTGAAATTCAAAACTATGGTTAATTTTTGGTGAAGTCACATCTACATTCAATTATTGGCCATTTAATTTTATCTAATTAAAATATTAAAAATGACATTTCATGGCAGAATGCATAAAACCAATTCTGCTTCACTCATTTCAAATAAATCTTCCCTATCAATGAGTTTTTATAGAAATTTTTGTTAGTAACACATGAAAATCACTTTAGAAAATTAGTTTTTCGATTATTCAGACAAGGAATACTAAGCCCAAGTTTTAGAATATACTTTCTAATATTACAGTACTAAATTTGATGAAGAAATATTCAGATAGTAATTTTTTACAGCCAATATGCCAATCCAATGTTTTTGCACATTTTATGGAGATCAATTGATTCAAAAACGTAAACCATTAGACGTACTTATAATTGTTTAAAAGACTGCAATATACTATACTTTATGTGTGTGTTGCATTCCATGCAAATTGTTTGAGCCACTAAGCCACAATTAGCATATGCAGCACAGGGCGCATATTGTATCCGACAGACACATTGCGCCCGATTGGCTCGTAAAACACACTGCGCCTGACGGAGGGTTAAAGTGATCTTTGTTCTTCAAGACATATATGAGGGCTATTTTTTTTTCAAGGTCCGTTCGGCTGCAGTAATAAAAGAAAAAATATGGATTGTGGAATAAAACGTACACAACAATAAATTAATTCATTTCCCCTTAACTTCTCTTCAATCGTTTCCATTTTTGGTCTAACAACTGTTTTGTAAGCTCCACAATTTCTTCATCCTTTCCCATTTTTTTCAGCTTCTTTTGTTTATCCGCATCATTCTCGGCTGATTTCTTATCAAGCAGTGATGCCTTGTAACGGCTTCCAGCGCTTATCGCATATGCTATGAGCATCTCATCAATTTTAAAATGATCAAGTCCTTCATCAGAAGATATCCCCTGATAAATGCATCGTAGCGCAACAAGAGTCTCCTCCGAAAGATTCTGGACTAACATATCCTTGTTAATTGAGAATCCACTTCAGACAGTCGTGTTGCCATGAGATAAACAGAGCAACAACTGCACAACATCCCATAATTCCTTGTAGCTTGAAATATGTTCAAAATAAAACAAGTCCAGTCGATTGTTGTTCAAATTAAAAGACACCAGCTCTTTTCTATCACACAAATCACCAAAAGTTGCATACTGTCTGTAGGCTTCATCACATACCAAGCTCGGTAGTTCGTTTGCCGCAAGCACAACTTCCAAGCAAATTTTCAATAATTCGTTGCACTTATTTGGATGTTTGGTTATCTTTTTGGGTGACAAAGCGGTAACTGTTCTTGCCAACCAGAACTTCAAAGGACTTCGTTCAATAAGCTTATTAACCGCTCCTATTATAAAAGACCAACATTCGACTAAAAACTACATTTTTTGAACCTCCAACGCTTTTGAGCATTTCAATGCGTTGCTTACATATATGTCGACGTCCGTCTTCTGAGCAACCATCAAGTTCTAATCATCTGCTAGTTCAATTTTGGTTAAATCAAAAGGTTTGTCCAGAGATGGCATTTTTTCGGGTTTTATGACACGTCCCATCAAATCAAACAAAATAGCAACCATCTCATCATAAAGAAAAGGAATCATTGGCTTCGATGTTTGGAAAATCGTCAGAAATGGTACCATAATAGAAGCCATCAAAATGAAAAACTTCAGTTTTGCCTCTAACAGCAATATTGATGGATCAAATGTTGATCCAACCCTCTTTTCACCGCATCCTCTTTTACCGCACTTGTTTCGAAACTGAAAACATATTTACATAAATAGGGCAATATCTCAACTAATCTCGATACAACAGATTCATTTTCCAACCTTCGGCAAATAAAATACTTCTGAGGAAACACATTACAGTTTGTTACTTGAGTGAACTTCGACCGCCTAGCAGGGGAGTTCTTAAAAAGCTGATAATCTTTCAAAAACATTTCCAAGTTCCACTTAGTCTGTTTGTGGCCTTCCTGGAATGTGCCATGAACAACATGAAGACCGCAAGTTCCGACACCTAAAGGATCAGGGCTTTCTTCCTTGCCATGATTCAACTCAGACTTGACTAATTTTAAAAAAGCCAAGTTCACATTAGGGCCATCCGTAGATATTTGTAAAAGTTTTTTTTTGTAATGTTGAGTCCATAACTTTTAAAAAACCCTGGAAGAGATCCGTTGAACGTGTAAGACCCAAAAACGCTGAATCAAAATAGTAGCTCACTAACTTCATCTTTTCCATTATCCCAAAAACGCAGAACAATATCCATCTGTTCGTTTTGCATATAGTTATTCAAACATTCATCAAAACATGCTACATGTTCAGTTTCATTGAGTTTTTAATGCATTTTCTCTCAAAAATATGGTGCTAAAAAATGGGTTACAAGATATGTGGACTTGGTCCTGCATAACTGCATTCCTTCTGTGATTTTACTGTCTGGGAACATTCTACAAAAAAACTTCGAGATTCCCTCATCTGATCAAGAACTACTCTTTTTCATGACGGAATGCATGACCCAATACAAGCTTCAGTCGCTGCTGTGTCAGACATAAAACCTAGCGTTCCTTTTTTAAAGGACGTTGCAGGTTGCTTCACTGGTTCACGTTTTGAAGAGCTCTCAACGGCGGTTTCGAGAACCGATTTCTGGACAAAATAACAAAGTAGAGGTCTATTTTGGACAGAAGAAAGCAAATTTCTCTGATGAACAGCAGAGCTTTCATGACTTATCACAGCACGCTTTCCCATGTTGCTCAAAGAAAATGTTTTTGCACAAAGTAGGCACTTGGCATCATGCGGCTTATTTTTCACAGGCACTAGCCATTTCAACCTTCCTTAATTAAGCGCGATGTCAATCCAGTCAATGTTAAAACCAACATCGCCAAATGATTGCTATTAATAAAGCACAATTACATACTATACAATATACTCTAGTCAAAACAAGAAAAAACGTGTTCACTGTTCACTAAAAAACACCAAATGAATGCATGACTTATTGTTATGGTGCACAGTGCAGCCTGGTGCTAAGATCAGCATCAACGCGGCACGAAATTTCAACTGTTTTAATTTTTGATATTTAATTTTTTGTATTAAAAAGTCAAATTTAAAGTAGTTTTGCATGGTTTATATTTTATCATTTATTCTCGACTTGAACAATATTATGCCATGAATGGCGATAACTTCTCAAAAATAAAGAATAATTTTTCAAAAAACGAACAAAAAATGGACAACATGGTGGAATTCCCTGTGATTTCCCTGAATCTTTTTTAACTTTCTGAAACCCAGCATTTTCCCTGTTTTCCAGACCATTGGGCACCCCAAGTCTCGTGTAAATGCTGTATGACACAAATCTAAAATCTAGATCATTGTCTGATGCATGTTACAGCACTTCACACATTAACCCTAGACAGCTAATCAGTAGTCTGTGAGATTACCACAAACGTCAAGAAATTGTGGTTTTGGTAGTTTAGCAAAACACTAGGTTTCAAATATTTGTGTATTTTCCTATTAATGCCAATGGATCATTTCTGCACGTTGTTCATTGATTTTTCAATGATTTCAGCACGTTTTTCATTTATTTTTCATTCATTTCTGCACGTTTTTCATTTATTTTTCATTCATTTATTTCTCGTTTATTTAGTTTTCTTGAACTTGGCAGTCTCCAGACAGACTACTGGTTCGCTGTAACACTGTAATAAAAATGTACTCGGGTATCGAAGTATCTTCAATATTGAAGATTCTTCAGTATTGAAGGTCAGTCAATTCTTGAGTAGTGCAGGTCATTAGGTATTGGAAACAGGAATTCATGCAGGAATACATAGGCAAGTAGACAGGGATTTGGAAGAAACACCTGATGCAATGTGGGAAGGGTTCTCCAGAAAATATGGGGAGACCATTTTAGGTTAGGCTAGAGTAGAAGGGGCATTCCAGGACAGGCAGCCATGGTAGTGGAATAATGTATACTGGCCACGACCAGAGATAATGCTATTAAAGATTTATTCTGAGCAATAACAGTGAAGGATAGAAAATTTAGAGTCCTGTGTCCTCCTTAGGTAAAGGAATGGGGATAGTATTTCTGCAGTCTGTCCAATTCCTGCCGAGAGAGAGGATATAGTGCATTTCTTTTAATTAACAGTGCCCTCTAATAAATGGCGCCCTCCAATAACCAGCACACCTTTCAGGTGAAAAAATAATAAACCACACTGTTTATTTCAAAACTCTCTGGAAGTGATTAATGCTACACAGAGGTACTGGTGTCATTATCATCACACCCTTATACAGCCTGTGGCAGGGTTGGGTCTGTGGGTCCATTGAACATGACTGGGAACACCCCAGTCAGGTGTCTGTAACCTGCAGGAATATTGCCTGGTTGTGTGTGGGGGGGGTGCCAGCCTACCCTACTGTTCCAACACCACATTTCACTACCGAAATATAACTTTTGGCAGGTCAATTAATGCTTTGTCAGTTTTAATATTGCATGGTGTCAGACCTGTTGCACCATAACTATAATGCAATAAGGAATCAGGCTCATGCCTGAACAGAGGTGCTGGTGTGCCCCAGGGGCTTCTCTGGGTTACCCGGGTGCAATGTGATTTACAGCGGTTTTCACATGATAGGTTGAACTTCCTAATAAGTCACAGATGGACATTAATTGCTTTTCATTGTTCAAATAAGGATGGATGGGGTACTCCTGTACCCCTGTGTAGCAACTGTGTAAGTTTAAATGGCCATACGAAGTGCAGGAAAAGCCATATGCAGTGCATAAGGAGCAAAAAATTCATTTGCTTTAACCACGACATTAAAATTGCTCAAATTGTTTATAATGATAAGTTTCTTACTGTTGTTATTGTAGTTTGTGTATTGTAGTTACTGTAGTATGTTAGTTACTATAGTTTGGCAAGGTATAGGGCTCCACTTTATCAGTGCATATGCCGCCAAGCAGGCCTATATGACACAATAAAAGATTTTTGGAAGGATTTTGTTAAGGTGGTTCAGTCAGTAGACAGCACAATTAGGCAGGGCAGGGGACATGAGTGGATAATGATTGGGGGCGACTTTAATGCTCACGTGAGAAACGATGGTTGGGAATATGCAGAGGTACATGGAGGAAGTGGGTATGGGAAGATCAGAAGGGCAGAAGGTCCTGGATACAGCAAGAGTGCATGGCCTCACATTAGCCAATACATGGTTTAAGAAGAGGGAAAAGCACCTAATCACATTCCAGTCACCACAGGGGAGATCCCAAATAGACCTTTTCATGGTTAGGAAGCAGCACAGGGCAGAGATCCACGATTGCTGGGTACTACCCAATGAGGATTTTCAGAAGGAAAGTGGCCATTAGCTCCTTATGCAAGAATTACCAGTGAAGGGGACAGTTAGGAGACATACCTGGAAAGGAGAATCAATTATTAGGTGGTGGATGCTGTCCACCAAGGCAGAAGAATTCCAGCAGGAGGTTCTCAGCAAGGTCGACCGGGATGGGTTAGCCAATGCCATGTGGGACAGGGTTGCCAGGAAGATTAGGAGATGTGGTGAGGCATTGTTAGGTAGGGGTATAGTAGGAGGAACTTATCAGGGTAGGCAGTTGTTTGTTGGTGTTTAAGGTGCCATCAACTACAAGGTCATTAGAGACCCGTCCACTGCATAGATCTAATGCATAGAGTGCACAGACACTACACTAATGTGACGATTATTGGGTATTAGCAGTACCCAGCTTTCCCAAGCGACCACCCATGTCAGTACTAACTGGGCTTGCATTGCATTACTTCAGTGATCAGACGAGTACTGGTGTCCAATGCAACTCACCACTCCCAGAGGGCAGGCAGACATGGTGGTGGCATGAGGAGGTGGAAGCTGCCATCAAACTAAAGAAGGTAGCTTTCCAAAGGTGGAGGGAATTAGGGGATCACGTTTCCAAACAGACTATGTCCAGGCAAAGAAAACTGCCAGGAGGACCATTGCTCTGGCCAAGTATCAGAAGTATGAGGGCTTATATGAAAAGTTGGGGACAAGGGAAGGAGAAAACGCAGTCCTTAGACTGGCCAAGGCCAGGGAAAGAACTAGTAAGGATGTTACCAGGGTTATAACAGTCAAGGATACCAATGGTAGGGTCCTGTTCCAACCAGCAGAGGTAATCAAAAGGTCGGAGGAATACTGCCATAGATTTCAATTTTAGCGGCCAGGGGAAAGCTGGATGGCTGAAGTGGAGGCAGGCAAGTGAGGGTCCTGTGTGACCGCCAGGTCCCAATAAAGGTAAAGGGCAAAGTTTACAGAACGGTCGTGAGGCCCGCTTTGTTTTATGGCTCAGAGTGTTGGGCACTTAGGAAGAACCATGAAAGGAGAATGCAAGTGGCTGAGATGTGAATGCTGCGCTACATGACTGGGGTGTCTCAAGCCAACAAGGTCCGGAGCAGGGAGCGGCGAGTTGCGTTGGACACACCAGTTCTCGTCTGATCACTGAAGTTAAGCAACGCAAGCCCAGTTAGTACTGACATGGGTGGTCGCTCGGGAAAGCTGGGTACTGCTAATACCCAATAATCGTCTCATTAGTGTAGTGTCTGTGCAGTATATGCATTAGAACTATACAGTGGACGGGTCTCTAATGACCTCGTAGTTGACGGGAACTTAAACTCCAACCAACAAACAACAAAAAAAAAAAAATCCGGAATGATCATGTTAGAGGTAGCTTGGGGGTGGGAGGCATCGCTGAAAAGATGAGGGAGAAGCGGTTGAGGTGGTATGGGCATGTGATGAGGAGAGAGGAGGAGGAACTTATAAGGTCCATTAAGCGGCCCACAGACGGTCAACTTGGTTGTCAACCTTGTAGTCAACTTGTTTGCCACAGACAGAACAACCAAGTTGACAACCTTGTGATCAACATCAGTTTTTCGAAAAATTTGCAGCGAAAAGGTGTAGCACAGCTTCCTCAAACTATGGTGCGGCCGAATTGCATTGGAGTGCGGCCGAATTGCATTGGAGTGCGGCCGAGTTGCATTGGAGTGCGGCCGAGTTGCA
>JAAFCE010009125.1:8034444-8076925 GCA_013389805.1 Trigoniulus corallinus | reverse complement strand
TGCGGCCGAGTTGCATTGGAGTGCGGCCGAGTTGCATTGGAGTGCGGGCCGAGTTGCATTGGAGTGCGGGCCGAGTTGCATTGGAGTGCGGGCCAAGTTGCATTGGAGTGCGGCCGAATTGCATTGGAGTGCAGCCGAGTTGCGTTGGACACTCCAGTTCTCGGCAGACAACATTACATTAGTTTTGGTGGTGTCAAATATTTAAATTAAAGCTTTAATACAAATCAACACCTAACTTAGTTTTTGCGGTGGTGGCAGATGCCCAGGCACCCTGTATTACGGTTGTGAGGTCTGTAATTTTGCACTATTCGAGCGTTGACTGTAGGATGTTGTGTGTATTTATTAATATGTATTCAAGGTTTGTATATGTTTTGTAATTAGTACCCAGGTGGGCATGTAATTAAAATAATAATAATAACCCCTTTTTCGCCTATGGCAGGGTTGGGTACCCACCTTGTCTCTCTGAATTGACACAACGGTGATGTATTCGACGGTGCTTATTTACCGTCGGTCTACTGTTCGTTGGAAAATTCCACCGGCGCCAGGGGGGAACTCCTGCATAGCTGAAGGTTCTTTTTCATGCAAATTCCATAGTACACCACACAGGACCTCGGTTTTTCCTCTCATCCAAAGGAAGGCGCACTTGGGGTATCTCTATCGTCCGAAGGGGCCCACCAACTTCAGTCCGGTATCTAACCTAGAACTACTGACAGAGTTATCAAGTCACCATGGTAGGATCTTAGCTTCTCATACTGTGAACGAATTGTACCCCTTTAATAATTTTATACTTCACTTTTGGACACTGTATCTAGATCATTCCACACCAACTTCACTCAAAAATTTTTGAAGTGCACTTGGTTGACAACAATAGGCTTCTCCCATGAAAAATCTAATGTTTTTGAATTTACTTCAACCGTTACCTCAACTTGACCTTTCAACCTTCAACCTACCCACAGACGATCAATTTTGTCGTCAACATGGCAAGTTGACGACACGGTTGACAACCAAGTTGACCGTCTGTGGGCCGCTTTACGGGTATACATGTGATTGGGGGCACCAGGAGTAGGGGAAGACCAAAACGGACGTGGGAGCAGGTGGTCCAGAAGGACATGGAGACGTGTGGGGTGGAGAGGGACTCGGTGGGGGACAGGCTGGGGTGGAGGATGAGAACCCGTAGACCCGACCCTGCCGCAGGCGGGAGGATGGTGTAATGATGATGATTTGAGCATCACAAGCAAGCAATCACACTATCCATTATATGGTGCAAACATCAGTGCAATAACTTGCTGGCAAGTGCGCTCCAGATACGGTAGTTTTTTTCAGACACTACTTGCACACATTTTTGCTAATCATATAAACGCTTGCACAAGTTACCATCAGAAGTACTTGCGCAAGTTGTTTGCTCGAGTAAACTAAGCCTTAGTGCAGATATTGTTGAAAGAAAAGTTTTGAAGAGAAAGTATTCTTTAGCATTTAAATTGTTGGGAATTTCTGCAGCTGAGAATGATGGTAATCGTCCTGTTGCTAAACCTCTACAGTTATCTGAATATAGGGTCAGGATTTAAATTTTAAATGAACCATTGATTATTTTTCTCTATTTTAATTTGCCAATAAATTCAGATTCGAGAGTGGCGTCTGCAAAAATTAATGGAATCAACTTGCCGGCTAAAAAGTTTCCATTTATAAATTGAAAAAAAAAATAATAAACAGCGCCGTCTAATAAACGCCGTTTATTAAAAAAATCTTTTGGGAGATTGGCAGGTGTGCAAGGCTAGAACCTGCATACCCGACCCTGCCAAAGGCGGGATAAGAGTATGGTGATTTCTTAGATTAGATGTTGTAATCTTCTCGTTGGTCAATGTGCATATTTTTGGCTTAGTTAACATTACTATGGTGGATACGGTAGTTATGTTTTTTATAACCACAATTCATTTAAATTGAAGCAAAATCCAATCATTGAGAATTTGCTCAAATGTGGAGGCTGGAACTCATGAAACCCTAAATCACAATGCATCTCAGAAGCAGAAAATTACCATGATTATTGAGGATTTCAATAATAAATATTTTGGAAGAAACTCTCCTAGGGGAAATCCCACGCACCTCTAGGACAAGAAAAAGCAGGATTTGTGCATTCTGCTCCAGTAAAGTAGTAAGACAAGGTATTCCTGCCAGTGGTGTTCAATTCATTATGTGGTGACCATATTTAATTATTACTTTAACATAAATAGGTTTTGGATATGTCTAATAACGTTTTAGTCTAATAATATGTCTAATTTATTTGATTTGCGATTTGCTAACTACTGGTTAGCTACAGTGTAACAGCAATAGGATGGTGAGCTCTCTAGGGTTAACACACATTAACATGGGCACATGGCAATGGGCACATTACCATTCAACGGGTAGAGTATTTTTAACATGTGTTGTGGCGTGTTAACACGTCACGTGAGAGTCGTGTGTATGCAGCTTGAGATGCTGAATTTCAAAGAAAAACCCCAGAGCAACATATGACCTCACCTTTCAGGGTTAACGCTTGAAAAGACAACACGTATTTGAGGAATTCCCTGAACAAATTCAGGCCTCTAATCCCTATCGTCATATCGTCACGTCACAGATCTACGGCTACAAAACGCCCAAAATCAAACTTCTGCCACGTAGTAATTATTAACTTCAATACTCGCGCCACATATTTTACGTGTCTATTGAATCATTTTGGAAGGGATGAGGGAATTTCAAAATATAACACGCCTACCTTGGCCAATTTCCTTCTTCGGATTCGCACATCGTTCATGAATTCTTAAATGACGATACTACAGTATCCACAGTTTAAATTGTGATTCACTAATCCAACCATTTACGTAACAACCGTTATCATATACTGATATCATCTTTGAGTCCTAAACTCATACATCACAACTATCACGAAATTAAAATAAAAAAAAAAGAAAATTACTTACCATTAAAAATCTTTAAAGTATATCTTTAGATTATGAGTGATTCGAATAGAAACTGTGTTATATGAAATTCTTAATCAGTAAAATCATACAACCCAATTAAACGTTCTATGTTATCAAATATTAAAAGAAAATTTGAATTCTAAACACCAAAATATATTTTACACAATTGTTAGATCACCTCTCTCAAAAAATCTTGCCAAAAGAAAATTAAAGTCTTCCAAACTTCAAAACGCGTAAGTAATGTAAAACTATAAACTACTCGGCACAATTGCACAATTCAACTCCGCTGCTCCGTCAAATAAGCAAAACTACGGAAACATAGAAGTCACTACTCACCGATTGTATCTTTCCTCGATGTTCCTAAAGTTATCTAAACAGACCCAATTTTCCAGATTACTCTTAAAATAAAAACATTAAAAATTAATTCCTGTGCTTATTAACTATGACACTTTTCAATAGAATAACTATGGGAGATTGGACCAAAATTGTGGTAACTATAGAGGTATTAAGCTAATGTGGCATTCCATGAAGCTCTGGGAGACAGTAATAGAATGTTGGTAATCTTATTCTTCAAGTGTGCAAATGGTTGCGTAGTTTTTAGCAGACGATTCCCTGGACGAAATTGTACGATATACAGTACATGATGCGGGGCCGCTGTCACACGCCAAATCACAAGCCGGCACAACAAGTGAACAAAGTCGTCAATCGAAATAACTATACGGAAGACATTACGGTTTAACTTTATGAAAGACATTGAAAATGTTTGATTTAAAAAGATTTATGAAATGTAGCCGAAATGCATTGACGGCTACATTTCATATTAAATAAATTCTCCAGGGAGGATATGTTTAGTACTATTTTGAGGATTCTTTCGGAAAATTACCCTGTCTTGCACGGTAATTTGTTGCAATGTGACTAATCGTGAGTTTGATGTGTAACCCTGAATTTCTGTTCATTGTGATTGCGGTACCTGTGATTGATTGCTTCGGATAATTCGATTGACGACTTTGTTCATTTGTTGTGTCTGCTTGTGATTTCACGTGGTGACCTCTTTTGATTTCGCATGTTACATCGGCCCCGCATCATGTATATCATACAATTTCGTCCATGGAATCGTCTACTAAAAACTATGCAACCATTTGCACTCTTGAAGAACAAGATTACCGTTCTGTTGTATAATGTATAAGTTTTTCTGCTGATGGTGTACACTGCACTTCCATGCACTTCAAAATATTCCAATATAGTATGCACTCCATGGTAAGTCTGAATTGTGGCAAGTGCTGTCGTCAATCAGGTGTTGTGGTCAATCCACTGGCAGGTGTTGTCGTTTTCTGCTCTTCCTTGCACTTGTGAGATTTATTTATAATCTCGCTAGATTTTAACACAATATGTCTAGGGGCCTAACACCAATATGTTGATGTGGAAAAAAATATTGCTTGTCTTTTATTTCTGCAATTTGCACTTCTCAAAGAAACTACTGGAAAAGCAATTGCATTCTTATGGTTCAGGCTTGGGTGAAATGAGAGGTAAAGGTTATGATTGAGCTGCATCCACGAATGGGCAATTCAGTGTTGTCCAAACACACATTAAATCTCAAATACCAACATCAATATCTACCCAAAGTTCTGCCCACAGCACAATTCTTGCAATTTCAAATGCCTGTGAGATACATTCTGTCCACAATTGTTGGGAAGCAACAACTTTCTTCCACACTTGAAAAAGACAAATTGGCTGATCCTTTGCAATAACTAGAGCAGCGATTCTTACCCTTTTTTGTCATAGTACACTTTGATAATTTAAAAATTTGGCAACACACTAAGGCACATTATTGGAAAGGAGAGCAGGTCTTCAGGTGGTGGAAACTTCCCACCAAGACAGAGGAATTCATACAAGAGGGTCACAGGCACGTAGACTGGGAATGGGAAGGGACAACAGATGCCACGTGGGACAGGGTTGCCTGCAAAATTAGAGCCTGTGGGAAAACCATCTTCGGGCAGCGTAGAGTGGGTCGCACAGTCCATGGTAACAGGCAGTCATGGTGGTGGCAACCGGCCCTCACCGTGGCAGGTGAGCAGGGACCAGGAGTCAAAGACAATTGTCCTGGCCAAGAACCAGAAGTATGAGGCCCTCTATGAGCAGTTAGGGACAAAGGAAGGGGAGAGAGAAGTTTTCAAACTGGCCAAGGCTAGAGATAGGGCAGCAAAAGATATACCCTATATATATTAGGCAGGGTTCTGCTCTCTCCAACAAAGGTAAAGATGAGGTGGGAGGAATGAAGCAGGGGGAGATGAGGACACTGCCCACAATCCTCAACCAGCAGGGGCTGTGGACCATGTAACTGAGGAGGAAATAGCCAGGGCACTTAGGAAGATGAAAGGGCAGAAAGCTTTAGGTCCAGTTGGAATCCCCATTCAAGTATGGCATAGCCTAAGGATGACAGGTACCAAGTGGTTAGGGAAACGTTTCAATAAGATAGCTATTGGAGATAGAATGCCATCTGCATGGTGAGAGAGTTGGATAGTACCACTCTACAAGGGTAAAGGGGATGTCCAAGACTGTAGCAACTGTAGAGGTATAAAGCTAATGAGCCATTCCATGAAGCTATGGGAGAGAGTAATGGAACGTCGCCTCCGAGATACAACTAGTGTCCATGGAAATCAGTTTGGTTTTATGCCGGGTAGGTCCACAATGGAGCCCATCTTCATTCTGAGGCAGATGGTAGAAAAGTATAGAGCAGCAAAGAAAGACCTACATGCCATCTTTATCGACCTGGAGAAGGCCTTCGACAGTGTCCAACGACAGATAGTTTAGAGGGTATTAAGAAAAAGGGGGTAGACAAAGGGTTTATTAGAATAAACCACGATATGTATAATGGCTCCATTGCTAGGGGAAGAACACCTTGGGGAAACACTGGGGGCTTTCCAGCGAAAGTTGGGGTGCACCAAGGTTCAGCACTTAGTCCATATCTTTTCATCCTGATTTTGAACGAGCTGCTTACAGGTGTAGGAGAATGGGCCCCCCCCCCAGTGCCTGGCATTTGCTGATATAGGGAAAGTTAGTGACACCAGAGAGCAGATAGAGAAGGGACTAAACGACATAAGAGGAGCATTGGAAAAGGGAGGGCTAAGGATTAATGTGAAGAAGACAGAGTATTTAGCTTTCAATTGGGATGGTCAGGAAAACATTGGAGACATATGCTAGAGGAGCGAACTGGTGAAAAAGGTGCAGGAGGTAAAGTATTTAGGATCAACATTTCAATGCAATTGGGAGATAGACTCAGATGTGACCCATAGAATCAATGCCGGGTGGTTAAAATGGAGACAGGCAAGTGGAGTCCTGTGCGATAGGAGGGTCCCAATCAAGTTGAAAGGGAAGTTTTACAGGACAGTGGTTAGGCCAGCATGGCCAGCTATGCTGTATAGATCAGAGTGCTGGGCAGTGAAGAAAAGCCATGTAAATAGAATGCAAGTAGCCGAGATGCGAATGCTGCGGTACACGAGTGGTGTGTCGAGAGCTGATATTATTAGGAATGCATATATTAGAGATAATGTGGGGGTGGTGGACATAGCCCGAAAAGATGAGGGAGAATAGGCTGAGGTGGTATGGACATGTTATGAGAAGAGGGGAAGAGGTGCTCATTAGGTGCATCCCAGAATGCAGGTGGTTGGCAGCGTCCATGGTAGGGGGAGACCAAAGCTGACATGGGGGCAGGTTGTTTGCAGAGACATGGCAGTGTTTGGGATGGACAGGGACCTGGTGGGAAACAGACGGGAGTGGAGGGCTAGAACCCACAGACCCGACCCCACCACAGGTGGGATGAGGGTATGATGATGATGATGATGACTAACAACAACACATTTTGGGGCACAGGAATGCCAAAGGAAATACACTCCAACTCCAATAATGAAGACCCCCTAAGGCAGTGTCTGCTACCTTTTCACACCTATGGCACAGCAAAGTTCTTCCTAGAATTCCATGGCACATCAAAAGCTAAAATATACAGCAATGACATGGCTAGGGTGGGGTCACATCCCACTCCAAGCACCAACTAGTTAGGGGCGACCAAACTATGGGAGTTTCCTTTTTTTGTTCCTTGAGGAGGTGCAAAAAATATTTCTTTTAGCTTTGGAGCATCAAATTTTTCACCATCCTGGACAACATGAACACCAATTTATTTTTCAGCTTTAGGGCTTCAAATTTTTTTCCATCCAGAGCAACATTATCTCCAGCTATGCCACTGATATATAGATATTAAATAAATAAACAAATTTAAAATAAATTTTAGAAGGCTAAAACATGAATATTTCATTGCAAGTATTTTCGTTATTGTGTTTGATCTGTTGAATCTATTGAAATATTATTCAGTTAGAAAATTATCTTGTTTTGTTGTTGTTGGCATAGTGGTTAGTATCCTCAGCAATTATGCCAGTAGTTCTAGGTTCGATACTGTCCCTTGGTGGGTCGGCTTCTTTCGGGCGAAAGAGAGGCTTTGAGTGGGCCTTCTTTCGGATGAGAAGTAAAACCGAGGTCCCATGTGGGTGTACGATGGCACTTGCACGTAAAAGAACCCTCTCTACTACGCAACGGGTAGATTGAGGCAAAATTTTCAGGTGTAGGAGCTCGCCCCCTGGCGTTGGTAGCATTCCCCATCGAACACTAGACCGACGATGAAATAAATGTAGGGTTGCAGCTTTGGCGGGTGTCACGCATCAAAGTGTCCGGTACCTCAAAGTGTCCACCATTTAGATATGAATGCTGTTGCCCGAATTAGTATCTTTTCTGCATAGCACATATGCATTGCAGAGAAGATATACAACTTGAATCAAGGCGTAATTTATATCAAATGTTAACTTACCATCTCGTAGATCACTGGTTCTCAATCCTATTGAAGCCAGGGAACGCTACACTGTGACATTTTTCTTGCACGGAACATTTACAATTCAACATAAACTTTAACCTTCAAGCGCTCACTTTACTTCGAAAAACATTCAAGCTCGCAAGGTGGCAAGCTGGCCACCTCTCATTTTTCTTTGCATTTGGCAGTTTACTAGATGTTTATAGAAAGCATCATGACAAATCTAGTTAATTAAACAGATATAAACGAAATTAAATGAGAAACTAAACTAGATGTGACCTAGTGTGACCCTGATTCTGGTACCCTGATACTGGAACCATGATACCTTAACCCTGATACTCAGACCCTGATACTCAGGCCCTGACACTGGGACCCTGATTCTTGGACTCTGACCCTAAGACTATGATAGTGGGACAATGATAGTAGGACCCTGATAGTGGGACCCTAATTCTGGAACCCTACTCCTGGGACCCTGATACTGGGCCCTTAATACCTTGACTCTGATACTGAGAAAATGATACTGGGACCATGATAGTCAGACCCTGATACTTGGGCCCTGATACTGGGATCCTGACACTTGGATTCTGATACTGGGACTCTGACAGTGGGCCCCTGCTAGTTGGACCCTGATGGTAAAACCCCAATAGCGGGATCCTGATTTTGGGACCCTGATAGTTGAACCGTGGATCTGCAGTGCTTTCTGCCATGGAGCCCCAAAAATCCTGCTATGGGGAACCACTTTCCTATGCACTTGTGAGGCAGCAGAACGACCGTTTGTGTAACCCTCCACAATCCCAGCTACTTTTGACAACGAATTGCTCCAAATTGACATGAGTTGGAAAAAACAATTTTAATTGCAAGTTGTGACCAAGTATACAACTTGAGAATACTAGGTGGTCCCAATCATTTAATCAGTCCTGCTACAGTGGGACGAAATTTTGTTTAATTTGGTGGCCAATTTGCCACCCATGTGAGCACTTGAAGGTTAAGTCAGCTTGTACACTTTCTACCCTTGGTAGGGGAAGTCTGCTTATTATCACCTATTATGCCAGTCCTGTGAGGGCATTGTTTAGATTAGCAGTTGCATTTAGCATGCATTAATTTTTGAAAGTTTTGAGAAAGCCAAAAGTTTTTGACGACTACATCACGCACTGATCAATCTTCTTAAAGGTCAGTGATATTCTTAATCATTATAACGTAAATTCAACTACATGGTTATGTAGTGTAAGTAGATATAGCTGTAACGTTTTGTCTATCATTAGTTTAGCCTGTAGGGTAAGCCATATTGGAAAGTTGTGTTGTTCCTAATATCACACCCCTACTGTAATCCTAATATCACTCTGTGCAATATTATGCACACTGTTCCACTGATTATAAAACATATATTTTTGATTTCGGTTTGAACAGCTAATTCCTATAAACATGTGAACTATGGCAATATATAGCCTCTCTTCTTTGTAATATCACAATGGTGATAATGATAAATAATTAATGATAAACAACTATCTTTAAATTATTTTGCCTTCTATATTCTCTTTTATGGTTATTGGAAATAGCATTCATAATATTACACAGGGAGATAGTAGGAACACCCCTGGTGTGATATTAGGAAAACATTTTTTGTAACTACTAAAATGTACTCATTGTGGTTTTACATGTTTAAAATATTTTATTCTTTGAGGTATTAGATTTACTTTTTTTAGGCATGAAACGGCAATAATAAGTCTTCTAAAATCACATGAAAGTAATTTGTTAACTTGACAAATAACATAAATACAGTAAAGCCTGTCTAAAACGGAACCTGATCATTCCCATATTTTTTTTCCTTATTTTACAAAGTTTCAATATTTTCCATATTTTACAAAGGGCTGTGTTTTAATGAAACAAAGTACAGAAAATATGATAACCTTTTATTAGGATGATGAAATTTATAATAAAAGTCCATAAACTAAAAAAATTACTCTGCCCCCACACAGGGGCTGATCCAGAAGCAGGTCGGGGAGCACTTCAAAAAATTGCTTAGTATAAATCTAGCTAGCAATTACAATAGGTCCTCCACTGCCCCTTAGACAATGCCCTATGTTCAGTGGTTTAGCCAACTGCAGATTGTACTGGCAGAATAGAAATGGGAATAGCAAATACAAAAATGCCTCATCCGTTGCAGAGTTGAACCATGCGCAGTGAGGCACTGAGAGGGGAACAATGGCTGCATTGCCTCCCCCCCACCGATCTGCCCCTGCCACCACATGTCTTTTAAAGTACATTGTCGTTGCATAACTATTGGGTAGCTCTGTGTGTATATGGCGGTAATGGTCCCTAGAACTTCGGTGCATGTAAAGTCACACTCAAAATTAATGCCTGCATTGTAGTGTTATGCATAAAATAATCCGTCTTAGTCAGGTTATTTATGCAAACGGTTCCCAAAACTTATTCCGTTTCCGCGTTAGGCAGTTTTCCGGTTTAGGGTAGTATTTTAAATGGGAAATCATTCCGTTCCGAAATTTATTTTCCGTTTGGCCAGGTTTCCGGTTTATACAAGGTCCAGTTTAGGCAGGTTTTACTGTATATCAAATTTTAAAAAGGTGTGCGATATTAGGCACATTTCCCCTACTTACTACTTCATATAACAATAACACGAACAACTATGTCGTTTGCTGATTACAATCCCATCCAAAAATTATTTTAAATTGTACCAATTTTTTTCCAACGCCTTTAATTCTGCATTTAATTTGTTTGCAGAACACACATTGAGAAAAACTGTTGTAGATGATGCAATGTTCTTTCATTTTTGGAGTATGCTTTCCATTTTACTGGGTTATTAATATTACCCAAGGGGTCTTGTGCGACCGACGGGTCCCAATTAAGCTGAAGGGCAAAGTGTATAGAACTGTCGTTAGGCCCGCTATGTTGTATGGCTCAGAGTGTTGGGCAGCTAGGAAGAACCATGAAAGGCAAATGCAAGTGGCAGAGATGCGAATGCTGCGCTACATGAGTGGGGTGTCAAGAGCCGACAGAATCCGAAACACCTACGTTAGAGGTAGCCTGGGAGTGGGGGACATTGCAGAAAAGATGAGGGAGAATCGCCTGAGGTGGTATGGGCATGTTATGAGGAGGGGAGAGGAGGAGCTTACTAGGGCCATTATGGGACTGAGGGTGATGGGGGCACCAGGGGTAGAGGAAGACCAAAGCGGACATGGGCGGAGGTGGTGCAGAGGGACATGGAGGCGTGCGGGGTGGATGGGGACCTGGTGTGGAATAGGCGGGAGTGGAGGATCAGAACCCGCAGACCCGACCCTGCCTCAGGCGGGAGAAGGGTGAGATGATGATGATTAATATTACCCAGCGATTGAGGTGAAAGATGAAGGTGATGAATTGTCTTTGGTATATACCATTTCAATGATCTCTATTTTTGGTCCCCTGCCCATCTCCCCACGAACAAGATACATATCGATTAGATCTAATATGGATTCTGTGAATGATATCGTGTAGCCACGAATATTCCAATTGTACGAATCTCATTTTTCTAGACACAGAAAAATCTTAATTCTGCTTTCCTTCTGCCTTGCCTCAACGTCACCAAATTCAAGCTGCAATTCTGTCATTACAACAATATTGTTTATTTATAAAAATACTTGATTTTGGCAACCCCCAACCGAAAACCCCGAACGCCCGAAAACCCCCAACAAACCAAAAATAACTAACCGGGTAAAATGGAAACGGTCGGGACACTTTGATGTGTCACTTTGAGGTATGTGTTTAATTACCTCATGGAGGTAATTAAGATGCCATTCATACCTGAATGGACACATTGAGGTACCTCGAAGTCACTTTGACGCGTAACACCAGCAACCGGCTGCAGAAAAATCTATGACCAATCTATCACCCTGTGTCCATTCAGATGGACAAATGGGTACCCGACCCTGCCATAGGTGGGAAAAGGGTTAGGAGTTGCTTTGTTTGTTGTTTTTGTTTTAGGGCCCTTGAACTACAAACGTCATTAGAGCCCCATCCATAGCATAGTTCTTATGCAGAGACTGCACAGACACTATGCAAATGAGACGATTTTTCAATATTAGCAGTACCCAGTTTTCCCATGCAGCCACCCATTTCAGTACTAGCTCGGGTTTGTGCTGCTTAACTTCAGTGGTCAGACGAGAACTGGTGTGTGCAACACAATTTGCCACTCCCAGAAAATTATCTTATTTGACTGTGTCACACCTGTATTGGCTCAAGCCACACCAGTGTGCTGTAGCACACAGGTTGTGGAGCACTGCCCAATGGGACCCACAATAAGTGTCTTCTATAAACCAAGTGTTTTCATTATCCCTATGCTCATGATAGCTAGTTAGCATTTGTTTTTTTTTTCCACTTAAAACTCACAACATAACATTTCTAAATGACATTATAATAAACAAATAGATAAATTTAATGATAAGAAATCAGCATATACTAAATGTAAAAGACTGGACTTTTACAAATGTGACCAGCTGTCTAAACACAAGGGCAGGTCAAAGTAATGCTGTACACCCTTTACTAAAACCTCTACTACTCAGTAGTGGACTTAAAGGTTCTTATATAGTGACTACTTAATTAAAGAGTTAAATAACACGAGTGTAGGAAAGGGTATGCTGACGTTCTTCTTTGACCAAGATGGCCCCCTTCTGATACACATCATGCCACGTGGGACAACAGTGAATGCCCAGCGTTACTCACAAATCTTGACCACCCTTCACCAAGCGGTCAAAACAAAATGACCAGGCAATCTCACCCGTGGGGTCATTCTGCTCCACGACAATGCAAGACCTCATATGGCCAACACAGTTGTGGCACTCCTGCAGAAATTTAAATGGGAGGTTCTCGGCCACCCTCCATGCAGTCCAGACCTCTCTACCTGTGATTATGCCATGTTTGCTCCCCTGAAAAGGGCTCTGAGGGGCCACCGATTCACCTTGGATGCCAACATCGAGCTGTATGTGTGGAACTGGTTTCCATCAC
This sequence comes from Trigoniulus corallinus, assembly GCA_013389805.1. Classification (NCBI taxonomy): domain Eukaryota; kingdom Metazoa; phylum Arthropoda; class Diplopoda; order Spirobolida; family Trigoniulidae; genus Trigoniulus; species Trigoniulus corallinus. Next base: position 8,064,121 of record JAAFCE010009125.1, on the reverse strand, counting down.
AGCCCAGGGAATTTTATGAGACAGCCATTCACCACCTCGTGTCACAGTGGGACAAGTGCCTCAACAGCCAGGGCCAATACTTCTAATATACAGGTACTGGTTTCCATCATTATGCTTCTGGCTCATAACTTTTCGAACGCCCCTTATATATAACATTGGTGAATTATGTTTATAACTAACTGGGAAATACAATTGAATAAAGTTGCATAATTAAGAATATTTCATAATATTATGTTAAAAATGCCATTGAGAAATGTTCAGCACCAGTCAGAAGCTTTACTCTTGTGGGCAAAAACAGATTAACCCTCAAATGACTAGTCTGTGTCATGTGTGACACCTACAGTCTTTATTTGCACCTATGTTCTCTGAATCACCTCTGACACAATTTCACACGTTATATACCCTCCAACCCACTCTTGAGCTACATATATAGGTAGTTGATTTTGTCCCCACTTTTCAATTCTTCAGCCTGGAACATCCCAATCGTCATGAGGGTTGGAAAAATTTGCATTCCGTGATTACAAAAAAATCGCAAAGATGAATCTGTGGTGAACATATAAAGTACTTTGGTTGTCCAGATTGCTTTGGAAATGAAGAATCATGAAGTTAACAGCTGATTTGTCTTCACCCTTGTTCATGATTTTGTATGGACCAAGTTGCAATTAAACTTTATTTCATTGAAAAATTGTATCCATTTTAAGCATTTTAAAATAGGATAATGTTGTCTGCAATCATTCAAACTATTTTTGTGAAAATGTAATTAATTTTGGGTTTCTTTGTTTGGGTTTTAGGGCCCATCAACTACAAAGGTCATTAGGGCCCAAAAAGATAGTCACCATGGTGGGGGTGTAAACAGCCATCCCACCATGATGACAATACATAACGGCAAAAAACCCCTAAAGATAATGGGAATAAAGAGGCGATAGCCTAATAAATATGCAGAAAATAAATAAAGGCAAAAGCCAAAACAGACATATAAATAAAAGCAGCGAAAGTCAAAACAGACATAACAATACAAGCGGCAAAAGCCAAAACGGACATAACAATAAAACTGGCAAAAGCCAATAAGGACATAACAATAAAAGCAGCAAAAGCCAAAACCAACATAGACATAAAAGGCAAAAGCCATAACGATACAAGAATATAGAAAATAAATTTTGTGAAAGAGGCCAGCCTCCTTCAGAAATACAAGTGAGCTCTCCACCTCCTGGGAATTATCCCCAAGTGATGTGGAGAGCTCTGGACTGACTCCCAGTCACCATCTAAGTTCTCGGTATCTCTCACAGTGACTAAAGATGTGTGCCACTGTGAGAGGCTCCCAACAGAAGTCACACCATGGCTGATCCTCACCCCATAGAATGTAGGAGTGGGTGAGGAACGCGTGACCGAGTGGGTGAGGAACGTGTGACTGAGTGGGTGAGGAACGTGTGACCAAGTTGGTGAGGAACGTGTGACCGAGTGGGTGAGGAACGTGTGAGACGAAGACACCCAGTGCTTTGGTCTCCACAAACCACTGGGACCACCATTGGTCATGGACAGCCTGCCGCACCATCAGGAGAGCATCGGAGGTGGGGACAGCAGTGTTCAGTATATCTGGCAAGTGGGCCACCTGACAGGCATGGGCATCTGCCCTCTCATTGCCCATGATGCCAACATGCCCCAGGACCCACATAAACAACACTGTTTTGCTCTGCTTACAAATCACAAGCAGCAATCTGTGCACACCCTTGACGATGGCATGTCTGCTATATAGGGTGTGCAACAGATAAAGGGAGGATAGGGAGTCAGTCGAAACAACAAAGTGTCTGTCATTCAATACTTGGATGACTTCTAGTGCCCTGTTCAGCTGTGAGTTCTGCAGTTAAGACACTGGCAATGCCTGGAAGGCGGCCCCCTTTGAGATGACCAGTTGTAAAGACTGACCAACCCACCGAGGAGCTATTCTTTGACCCATCCGTGTAAATAAAAACATAGCCTCGATAGGTCCAAGAGAGAGCGTCCAAACTCTTGTTGGTACACTGACCTATCGGTACTGGTTTTGGGTAAGGCTGTAAGCAATAAATCTAAACTTGGCTCTGGCAATGTCCAGGGTGGTACAGAGGCCGGCAGTACAGGCTGCACCCTAGGCAGAGTCACACCCAGGCCGCTAAGACCGTCCATCCACCGCACACCGAATGGAGGGGGAACCCCAGGCGGCGGTCAAATGGACGTCTCATAGTGTTACTAAAGACGGCTGGATGTGTAGGGTGCTGCAGCTGACCTTTCAGTCGCAAAATCTATGCCGCTACCAAGTACTGCCGCCACACAGCCACTTGTATGGAACGCCCCAATGGACAACCGGATGCCAGCGTGATGAACACTGTCCAGCATCTGGAGAATAGATGTAATGGCCAGGCCATACATGCCACAGCCATAATCCATACGTGATCGAACGAATGATCTGTCGAGCCAAAGCATCACCAATTGATCTGCCCCAAAAACAGTTAGTTCCCTGCAGGCACCGCCGAGTATTCAGGGAGCGAAGGCACTTAGCCTTCAGCTTCTTCAAGTGCAGGACAAAACGGAGACCAAGAAACTGGGCTGCCTCTACAACTGGGACATGGTGGCCTTCCAGGGTAAGCTGAGGCTCAGAGTGAAGCCCTCACTTATGACAGAAGTGCATGACAGTTGTTTTGTCAGGGGAGAACTTATAGCCATGAGAGGTGGCAAACTCGTTGGCACTGTTGAGCACCAGTTGCATGTTTGTTGGAGTTTAAGGTCTCGTCAACTAAAAGGTCATTAGAGACTCATCCACTGTATAGTTCTAATGCATTTACTGCACAGACACTACACTAATGCAACGAATATTGGGTATTAGCAGTACCCAGCTTTCTCGAGCGACCACCCATGTGAGTACTAACTGGTCTTGCGTTGCTTAACTTCAGTGATCAGACGGGAACTGGTGTGTCCAATGCAACTCGCTGCTCCCATGCCAGTTGCAGCTGACGCTCAATGCTGTGCATCAAGGCAGCCTGGTACCTGATAGAGAATTTGTCCACCAATAGGGACGACTTTACCGGGGGGGTTCCGGGGGGGGGGATACCATTCACCGCAACAGCAAAGAGCGTCACACTCAAGTGGGACACCATTCTCCTGCAGGGAGTCCAAGGAGTAGATGTTACCCACACGCACTCTAAAGGTCTGGTCAGAGAGAAAGCTGTGGAGGAAGATGGGCAGATTACACCTCAGCCCCCACCGGTGCAAGGTCTCCAATATGCCATGGCACGACGTGGTAACATATGCCTTCTCCACATCAAAGAATACAGCCACCAGGTGCTGTCTGTGGAGAAAGGCCTCACGTATTGCAGCCTTCAGTGAGATCAGATGATCCACCAGAGACCTGCCAGCTCGGAAGCGCCATTCGGCATCGGCAAGAAGGTGGTGCCATTCCAGACACTACGCCAAGCAACAATTCACCATTCATTCCATTGTTTTGCAAAGACAGCTCATCAATGAAATGGGTCTATAATTAATCAGAAGGCTACTGTCCTTCCCAGGTTTTGGGAGTGGGATTACAGTAGCCTCCCGCCAGCCTGCAGGGACTTCATGCTACAGCCAAATGTTATTAAATACCTGAAGGATGTAACTAATGCCTTTTTCTGGTAGGTGTCAAAGCATTTGATAGTGGATGCTAGCTGGTCCAGGGGCAGTGTCCCTGGCTCTTGCTGGAGCTACCCGCAGCTCTCAAGGGGTAAATGGATTGTTATACCCCTCGGCGACACCACCAGTGAAGTTCAGTGGATGGCATTCTGCAGCCTGCTTCTTTTGTAGAAATGTTGCCGTGTAGTGCTGGGAACTGGAGACAGCTGCAAACGTCCTTGCCAGTTCCTCAGCCACCTCACACGGGAGAAGGACATGTCCCCCTTGTACAAGGAGACCGGAGCCACATGATGGTAAATCTCTGCCTCAGCTTTTCCCAGACTTTCTTGGAGGGCGTGTGACGGGTAAGTGAGGAGACATGCTAACTCCATGAGGAGCGTTTGGCCTCCTTGATCACCCGTCGTGCATATGCTCGGGCTCAGAGATAGTCGATATGATTGGCCTTGGTAGGACGAGATTTGCAGCTGCGAAGGGCTTGTCAGCGATCCCAAATTGCATTCCAACAATCCTCCATCCACCATGGCACCCGTGCTCGTGGTGCATTAGACGAGCTCTGGGTGATGGATGCCAATGCTGCCCCGACTACCACCTCTGTGAAGTGACTCACTAGGTCATTGACCCCATCAAAATCACACAGTAGGCAAAAGTAGATACGGTGGGCATACTCCTTCCAGTCCGCCCAAGGCATTCACCACCGTGGTGGGTGTTGGGGTAATCCCTCATCTCCACTCCTAATCTTGATGGGGAAGTGATCACTTCCACAAGCGTCTGACAAGACCTCCCACTGCAAACCTGGTGCCAACCCAGGGGAGCAGATGGATAGGTCTATACATGAGAGACCACCAGAGGCAGTCATCATATCGACACCTTCCCGGTAAAACATCGTAAGTGCCATTTATTAAATTTTTCAGGAAAGAGTTAAAACGTCTTATTTGCCTAATTATTGCTCTTTCTGGAAACTTTAAATTTTATTGGAATGTGTGGTACATAATTTTTAAATAACATTTAAATTTAAAAAAATTTGCATTTTTAATAAATTTTAAAAGAAATGTCACGATTTTTTGTTGGCCCCAGTTTTGAGAGTTCGACGCTTAGGATTTGGGGTTTGTGATGATTTGACCAGCAAGAAATCATAGTGGTGTTTATTAATGAAATCTTTGACAATGCAAATTATTTCACTTACTATTACAACAATCTGTTTTTGACGTTCCCTCACTATATTTAGTGCATTGTGTGCCATTTATTATTTAAAAGGTTAAACCACATAAATTATAATAAATAAGAATCGGTTGAGGTGGTATCGGCATGTTATGAGGAGGGGAGAAGAGTAGCTCATTAGGTCCATTGTGGAACTGCAGGTGATTGGAGGCACCAGTGGTAGAGAAAGACCAAAACAAACGTCAGTACAGGCGGACATTGAGGTGTGTGGCGTGCAGAGGGACCTGGTGGGGGATAGGCAGGAGTGGAGGATTAGAACCTCCAGACCAGACCCTGCCTCAGGCAAGAGAAGGGTGAAATGATGATGAAAAAATGGAAGCACTTGTACAATAAGTTCAATAAGGCAGTGGTTCTCAAAGCGTGTTCTGCAAAACCACTTCAAGTGTTCCACAAAAAATTTAATGCACAAATAAAGCAATGGAGAGATACTCTGATGTGACCCGCAGAATCAATGGGGGAGGGGGTCACTGAAGTGGCGACAGGCAAGCGGAGTTCTGGGTGATAGGAGGATCCCAATCTAGTTGAAAAGCACTTTCTACAGGACAGTGGTTAGACCAGCTATGCTATATGGATCAGAGTGCTGCGCAATGAGGACGAGCTACGTAATTAGAATGCAAGTAGCAGAGATGCCAATGCTGTGGCACATGTGTGGCATGTCAGAGCTGACAGAATTAGGAATGAGCACATTAGAGGTAACCTGGGGTGGTGGACATCGCCAAAAAAATGAGGGAGAATAGGTTGAGGTGGTATGGGCATGTGAGGGGTGGATGGGGAACTGGGGGAGAGATAGACAAGAGTGGAGGGCTAGAACCCACGGACCCGATCCTGCCACAGGCGGGATAAGGGTATGATGATGATGTAGTAAATACTAAGTGTAGAAGGTGTACAACCTGCTTTAAAGTTTATATTGAATTTTAAGTGTTCCGTGCTAGTAAAATGTCAGTTTAGTGTTCCCCATCTTCAAAAAGATTGAAAACCATTGCAATAAGGCCATGTTAACAACAGGTTTAAGGCTCATGGGAACGTTCCAGGAGGGGAGGGGCTGACTGCAGGACTGTGCTACACAATTGTAGACCTTTCATATATGGATTAAATATATTTTTGGGCCAGATCTTTTTTAAAAAAAATAAAAAAGTTCGCTAAAAAGCTCATCATATGAAGGGATATTGTAAGCGCCAACTTCTATCGTAAGCACCATATAAATTGTCGCTTAAAATTATAGGTTGACGCTTAAACACAGCCAAAAGTTGTCACGATAAATTTCGACAAAAAAGGGGCGCTTACGATGATATTTAATATTTTTAAACATTAAAATATAAAATAACTATTTAATGAATGATAAAAATGATTACACCATTAATTGATATTCAATGTGCAGAATATAATGATGCAAAAAAGTGAAAATCTCAAAAAATGTCGTTTACGATGTTTTACCGGGAAGGTGACGATATGCATGGGGCACATGTGTTAAGAACAATGAGGCCATTGTCTGACACCCATTGTTCCACAAGTCGCCCTCGGGGGTTGTGACTGTCCGAGCCCCATTGAGGATTATGGGCAGTATAATCACCCATAATCAGGAAGGGTCTTGGAAACTGGGCACTGAAGGAATCGAGGTCTGCCCATGGGATATCAATCCCAGGAGGCATGTAGAGGGAACAAAGAGTGGTGGGCACATCCAGTGGCAATGAAACCGCCACTGCTTGCAGAGGCGTCTGCAAAGCCACTGGCACATGCATGCACCCATTCTGGATAAGAATAGCCACCCCTTCCACAGGGTGGCTTCTCTGCATATGTAGTGCACCCCCGTATTGAAATTGGAGTATCACCACGACACAGGATCTCCTGGAGGGAGATGCAGATAGGGTTGTGCCTGGAGATCAGCAGTGGAACCAAGGACATCAGACGAACCAAGGCATCAGACGAACGAAGGACACGCACCCCATGGCAGTAGTGGGAGGTGTCCCTAGTTTCTTTCCACCTGTCTCACCCACCACCCTTCCCGTGGAGGAGGCTGGCTGGGCTGAGACAGAGGGAGGCCTTCAAAGGAGGTGCCTCTCTTTGATAAGAGGCATCGTGGGCCTCCAAAGAAACTGGCACCGCCATTATTGGGGGGCCCATGCATGGGCCAGAGGCGGTGGTGGAGCCAGAAGAAGCCATGGAAATGGGGTCGGAGTCCATCTAAAAGCTTAGATGCAGGAACATGCTTTGCATCAGCGGTGGAGCCCTGCACCTTAAGGCTAAGAGGTCGTTGCCTCTTGTTAAGGGCAGGTGCCGATGTATTAGATGCCACAGGTGCGTTCCCTGATCCAGTTTGATGGCTTGGGGAACACGGCCTCTTAGTTGGAGCAGTGTTTGTCTTCATTAACTCAATGGCAGCTGGCCCACTCTGTTGGGTGGGACCAAGCCCGCCATCTTCTGGCTCAACACAAGTCACTAAAAAAGAAGGGGGAGGGGTGGGGTTATTTGATAAGGCCCCCATCCTGTTTGTTTGTTGCCATAATTTTAAATAATTATGTATTCGCTGCCCGCAAGTCTTACCCACCACACGGAGCCCTACACGGGGACGCCCATTCGGGTCGTCAAGACTACTCGGACAGGACACTGTTAGGGTGGAATAATCCCCAATTACTGCCGGTCCACTTACAGCAACCCTAGGGGACATAACTTATGCACCCCTGGCCGATTGACCAACACCAGGTATCCACCTTGGCCGCCCGTTTTCCCTGGAAGCTGTGGCTAAAGGGATCTTTTGGATACTGTCGGTGGCAACCTTAGTCCTCGATGTCTGTCAGCCACCTCACCAGTGTGGAGTGGCCAAGAGACATCGCACGTCATACGCCTCCTAAACCACCAGGATCCGCTTTTCCCAGGGGTGCAGGGCTCCATGCATGGCTAACATGTGGGTAGGCGGTTATTTACGGTCACCTCAGTGAGGAGCCTTCATCCACCGAGAACAAGTCAGTCATCCAGCAAAGTACAAAATAAGGACACAAGCAACCATGATGTTAGTATCGTCCTGTCCAGAACATGTCATAGGCAAGGACGACAGTGGTGTTGTCCTGACTGGGGCAAGAAAAAGTCACCCCTTTTAGTCGCCTCTTATGACATGCAGGTATGCAGTATGCCTATTCTACCCCGGGCACACACGGGTATTAATTTTGGGTAACAAAGAAACCAAAAAGAGATAGGTGTCATACATGACACCTACTTGCTTCACTTGTCCTATTGCACAAAAGAAACCATTCATATCCATAAAACAAAAAAAATCGCTTGGTTACCATCTGCCTGAGAACATTTAAATTGGACATCTCAACAATGGAAAAATGTGCTGTGGTCCGATGAATCTAGGTTCTACTTATTCGGTAGTGATGGCAGAAAATATGTGTGGTGACGAAAACGTGAGGAATTTCATCCTAAGTGTTTACATCCAACTTCAAGTTCCAAGGTGGAAGTGTGATGGTGTGGGAATATTTTTCTGGGAGAGGTACTGGGTGATTTCATGAATTAGCTGGCATTATGAACAGATTTGTTTATAAAAATATACTTTCAGCAATAATGGAGCCATATCCTGATGACAACTTGCCTTTAACATGGATCTTCCAGCAGGATAATGGAAAACTTTGTCCCCTACTGCAAGTCGAGTGTAGAATGAGGATGGATAACTGCTTTAATACTGGGTACTGCTCACCCCAAAATCGTTGTAACAGTGTGGTGCTTATACAGGCCCCACATTACTACTACTCCAATCTGGGCCCTAACAATCAATGTAGTTGTTGACCTTAAAAACAACACAAAGCAAAAGATGTGTTCTGAAAACCTGATTCTCAGAATTGCTTCTGTATTCCTAACAGGCATATGGTCAAAAGAAAGACATTTCCTAGAATCAGGTACAAAAATACAGTTCAAAATTCATCAATGGCATATTACTGATTCAATTAAGTTACAATAAAATTACATCATATGGAATACCAGACATTCACATGTTCACAAATAGGACTCGTGTCTGAATGTGTACAATTAACAATTCACATCAGAACTAAAATCAATCATATCAGTTTCTAATGCACTTTGAACACGAACGTTATTCCTCTCAACTTCGGTATCACTATCGTCAGTCAACAGTTGTGATGTCTCGTTCCATGCCAGAGTTTGTGATGCCTTCTTGACATTCTGAACTTGAGGTCTCCTCTGGTTGATGTGCTGGGTTTCGTTCATGTCGTTTGATTGCCCTTGTGGCATGGACTGTAAGAGTCGAGTTCGCTCATCAACTTCACCATCATTTGGGATATGTTTATTTCTTGTAACAGACCTTTGAACTGTAGAACCTGTATTGTGAAGAAGGATGTAGCATCTAATGTTAGACCAAACTACAAGCAGTGGTGAAGGAATGCAGTGTGAACTACTTCTGAGTGGGGTAATATAGGGAAATTTAATAATCTTACTTTTTTTGTAAATTCAAAGGTAGTATAGAAGGGAAAGTGTTCTAATGACTTTCATTCATCATCAACTGGAAAGAGTTCATCTTCTCCCAGAAAAATACAGTCACCATTTTATCCTCACACACTTAAAATTTAGATAAGCGTTTCAATGAATAACATGTGTGATGTGATTGAAAGGAAAACTAATATTCAGGTTACCTGATGACATCAATTAAAAGTATGGAAGTTTCGTTTTTCATTATGTGTTTTCAAACATTTGTTCACTGAAGCTATTCTGCTTCGGATTGCATATTTTAAATTAAGACAGGTTTTCATGTTTCTATTGAAAATGGAATTTCTAACATTTTTGTATTTGCATTGCTCTACTCTCAGTGATTGTTCACATAAATAAATAAATATTTTGCAAGAGAGATTGCCTTAGGTAAGATAGCTATTTAATTTCCAATGCGAGGCATTCTGCAAAGAAACTGTCACTCTGTCATATACTATAAAATCTCTCATACAGTCTGCACTTCAAATGTAATTTGCATCCGTATATAGTCCTCACATCAAATTCCTACTGTAGCCAGTGGTGTAACTTCTAAAGCCAATTTGGTCAAATAAATATGTACATGAAACGTTAGATTCCTCTCACTATGAAAGTGAAATATGAAAGATTTTTATGTTCCAATATCATATAAATAAGAACATACTGCAGACTCTAGGTGAGATATTATGGTATTAATGCTTTGCTGTTGTCTTCTAAGACTTACTTCTGCCCAGGGCTGGCCTTCTCTATAAAGGGGCCCGGGTGCAAACATCCTTTTGGGGCCCCAAAATATTTTTCCAAAAGTAAAAATAAAAGCATTCAGAGTAAATGGACTCCTTTTAGATGCCATCCTATCCCATTCTGAGATCCTTCCTAATTTTGGAAGGTATTACGTTTTTGGATGATGCCATGTGTCCTAATATGTCACCATTGCATTTATGAGTTGGTCTGAAAACGTATGTGGACGTCCAACCCCTGAAACATTTTCATTTGGACCTGTGTCATTATATTTTTTTATTACACTTCTGATTACACTGAGGAACAAATTTTTACTTTGGAAAAAATACATTTCTCACTTAGTGCTAGATTTATTGGATAAGTTATGCTGATTATTTATCTCTTCTCCATTTTGCCCTAGGACGTAAGATTCTCTGGTAATTCATAGGGCTGCAGTTCCATTAAAACATTAATTGCGAATGGACATCATACCTCAGATATCATACTCTATATAATTTATGTTAATAATATAGGACTTGACATGATATATAGCATTTATGTTAATGACTTAGGGCTATCTGCAGATGCCACCTGCATTGCAAGGGTGGTGGATGAAGGGTTATCTTCCTGTACAGAATTGCAACAGGACCTAAACAAGATGTATACCTGGAGCATAAAGTGGGAGTCACTGTCATTAGACCTGCACAAATGTAGCTTTCTTATGATAAGCAGGTCCTGAAGGCGATTTGATCTTGCTTATTGCATAGGTGGTGTGAGGGTTAAGATGGTTGAGATCCAAAAGTTCCTTGGAATTATTCTAAATACTATGGTCACCTGGAGGGAGCACACTGACAAATTGATTGGGAATACTGGGCATGCCCTCTTTTTGGTTAGTAGATTTCTAGGGGACAGCACAAAGGAAAGTTTTTCACTGGTATGGCCAATTGTAGAGTATTGTAGTCCAATTTGGTATCCCTTTTAGGCAGGGTTTATCAAGGGAAATTGAAATGATTCAATAGGAGGGCAGCAAGAATTGTGTTACATCACTTCTCTCCAAGATTCAGTGTGTCACACATGATCACAGAGAGTCTTTGGCAGCTTATCCCTTGCAGAGTATAGAGGGAGAAAGGATCATCCATTCAAATTGAAGGGGATCAGTGCACAAACAGACTTGTATTACTGGTCTTTTTCCAAGGTTCATTTGGCTATTGGAATGCTCTCGGTGCAGATAATGTGGCAAACTTTCTGCAAGAAAGTGCCATTACAGCAGGTGGGCAATGCATGACAATAGATGCTATGCTTCAGGTGGGTTACAAATTAGGAATGGGAGTCATTTTCTCCACTGCCAATTTGACGTATAAGGGCTGCTTGCAGTGTATTCAATTAAATTAGAATACAATCATGTTCCCAGTGGCTCACTAATCTGTCAGGGAAACAAAACTCCACTATCAACTGGATCACTAATAGCTGGCCAGTGACAATAGGTTGGCTAAAGTACAGCCAGATTTCTTTCATACTGTATGTCATTTACTGCTTTATTGACAACTGTCACTAAAATTTTAAAAAAAAGGGAATTACAAAAAATCTGAGGGTCGCACAGCAAAACAAAAGTCATTTTCGTGAACAGCATACAAAAATACATAAAATACCTCTATTGGTGTTTCTGTATTTTTTTGGCTGTTCCACAGTGTTATTAAAGGTATTTTGGTTTTAACAACCCCAAAATAATAGCATTATTAAATTATTGACTCTTAACCTCTAATTCTGGGTTGTCCAACCTGTGGCCCATTGAGGCTTGTAATGTGGCCCATGGTGCATCATTTCTAATTATGAATTATAGCCTATCTGCTATGTAACAACTAACGTTATCGTCAACCGTTATGGTTTTGACAGTCTGTGGCTGGCAATCAGTTCATGGAGCAGCCGAGTGACCTACAACACCAGAAAGGTTGTACAACCCTGGTGTAGTTCAATGGCAGGGTTGTTAGGTTACGTTTAGGTTATGTTGCATTGACAGGGTCGAATGAGGGACGTTGGCCCTACAATGACGTATTAAACTTTTAATATTAGCAATGATCTGAGCCCTGATGGGTACTGATGATGGGGCCCCCCTCAATCGTGGGGCCCGGGTCAATGCACCCTGGGCACCCCCCGGATGGCCGGCCCTGCTTCTGCCTCAAAATAGGCTTGAAGTCCCATCCTCTAACAAACTAACCATGTCAACTAAGAAACTGTCTCCAGTTTGCCTTACGAATTACCAAACCCTGCTTAGTTACACAATGAACAGTGCGTTACATGTAGGAAGTGGATATTTTGGACTTTCACTGCCGATATAATCATAGAAGCATAGGAGTATATAGGCGTCATTGCCTGTTAGTGCTAAGAAACTAACTACATACAAATGACCATCACCACAATTGTCAAAAAAAAAACAGATCTACCAATAACAATTTGTTGTACGGTGCAGTGCTGTGCTGAGCGAAAGTCATTTACAGTTAAAAGAGCAACCCCTCACCAGAATTAAGAGAAAAATCTCATAAAATGTGTTTTAAATCAGCATATCCATATATACATACCCACTACTCGAAAATGATCAGAAACATCTTGTCTTACATCAGATACATCCCACATGGAAAGGAAGGATTGCCAACATGAAGGCGGTTCGTCGGTTGGATCAACATATGGTTTATAGTGGAATGCATACAGATGGGCTAGAGCTGCTATAAACATTTCGATGCAAATCAGGAAATCCTAAAAACAAAATTTTTCAGGCACAATGTTGATTATCAGATTATGATGCTAATGTAAAGAATAATGTATTAAAATCGTAATTTTTTTTTCCATCAATATGCTGTTTATTGAAGATTCAAAAAACAATCTACTATATCTGTTTGAAAAAAAAATTCATTCACGGCCACTGCAAGCAGGAATAATGTAATCACTACAGATGGTAATTAAGAACGGGTTACAGCAGAATAGTACTAATCGTTGCAATTCTAAGTAAGCTGTAGATCTTTCTTCATAGAAGAAATCATTGTATCCACTTACTTGTAAACTGCTAGCGACAGCCTTAATCACCTTGTCATCTTTCGTAGTAAATGACTCCGATATCACTCCAGTGTTGACCAATATCGAAATGATTACCGATTGACTTAAAGATATAAAAAAACCCATTAACTTAGAAATGAAACTTATAGAAACATCACATTATTATATATCAAACAGTTAATTCTCGAGATGACGTACAAGAATGCAAAAAATACGACGGATTTAATGCACAAGAATTTTGATAGCGGATGCATTGGCGCCAATTCTTCAGCATGAGCTTTATAAAACAAGATTAAACTGTACATGGCAACCTGAAAAAATTCAAACAAAACAAGCCATTAATTGAAATGTGTAAATGCCAAGAATTGCATAAATTATTAAAGGCTAAACTTACAACAATGAAATTTACTATAGCAGACAGTCAATTCACAATATTGCACACAAACTTCTGCTTTGCCCAGTTCTACAAGCCTTTCTAGTTCATTATATCACTGTTATACTATTGTCCTGCCCGAGCCAGGGTCGCGCCTATGGGTTCTAGCCCTCCACTTTTGCCTCTTTACCACCAGGTCCCCATCCACCCTAGACACTACCATCCTTACATAAACTCTGCTCCACATCTGCTTAGGTCTTCTCCAGTCCTGAGTGCATCCAAACATCTGCATTCAGCTAATGGTACTGATGCACTACTGCTCCCTTCGTCTCATTACATATCAATACCAACTCAATCTACTCTCCATTATCTGGCAACAAATGGAAGTGGTTTTAGAGCATTGTAAGGCAAATATTCAGTTTATTTTGGTTATTTTTGGTGGGATTTTTGTAGGTAGCTATTAGGTATATAATCTTTTGAACTAAATTAAAAAGATTTATGCTGATTAATTTTATTATTAAGGGATTCCTCAAGATTGTATGTGATATTCATACACGTTCTATGGGGCTAGTGTGCAGTGCCATTGTCCAAACCACGTGGTGTATTTTAGGTGTGGCACAATTTGAAGGAAATTCCATATTTAGTTTTCTTTTATTAATTGTGTAGCAGGTCACTTACACCTGCCATCTTGCATAGACATCATCAGATGGTGATGCTTTTCCAATTTACAGCATCAGCCAGAGTGACGTCATCTATTTCTATTTTATTTTGAATTAAAAAACTTTTAGAATGCTTTGAGTTTAGATCGTCAGAGGACAAACATAGAAGCACACAGTATATACCATACAGTGTGTCCCTAGCTGAGTAAGGGGGAGAAAGGACCATCCATACAAATTGAAAGAAATTAGGGCACAAACAGACTCATTTTACTGGTCATTTTTGCCAAGGGTCATTCAACAATGGAATGGCCTTCGAGCCCACCATTGCTAGTATTGTGAAGGGGAAAGGCACCTGAATTATAGCTTATGGTTTTAGGAGTATTAGAGTATCTTAAGTAGTATTGAGAGCTAGTATCTCCACTGCCATATTGGCCTAAGAAAAGGCTACTTGCAGTGTAGTAAATTAGAATTGGAATGGGGAATTGTTTTGGGGAAGTTTATTGTTCCCTCATGGGGATATTAGTTTTGTGTGACTATTTTTTAAAATAATAAGTTAGTTGGGTCATTCAATGTCACTCCAAATCTGATGAAATTTGGCAATAAAGTAACCCTAGGCCCCACATGAAACTGTATGAAATATTAGAGCTGAATGTGCTTTAGTTCAGAAGTTACAGCATATGTTCAATGGGCTACCAGGTTGTAAGCATGCTCATGCTACAAAAAAAGACCCCTTGTTAAGTTAGTTCTAGTTTCTAGATAAGTATGAAATTTGGCATACTAGGTTAACGTTTAGGGCAGGATGTAGTAGTATGTTCAAGAAAGTAGTACTATTGGCCATTCAGCTATCTATCCAAGCCAAAGTCACAACAAAATTTTATCATGACAAATTTCAACCCAAGTTTGGACACTAGTTGCTCAGCAGCAAGATGTAAATATGTCTTGATATTTTGCAATTATGTACAACGCACACTATATTAATCTTGGTAGAAATTGCAACCTTTTTGTATTTATATATCCAGAGATGTTCTACATGAAAGTGGCTGAAAAACATTTTGCATGGAAAACTAGCCAACTTTCAGGCCAAAATATCTCAGAATGCATCATTTCCAATTTGGTTTTTAATGGTACCATTGGAAAGAGCAGGTTTTTTCATAAAGAATGATATTTATTTACGTTGGGATCTAAGTTCCCAGGGGCAGCCACAGGGCTCTGCATATGATGCACTTTGCTGTGGTATTCCAATGGTTACATTAGGGTACATCCAGTTACTTCATCATGTCATCCGTATTTCGGCTTTCCAACACAGCACATAGGCAATGAGGAGCATGCAGTTGACATGATGAATTATGATTTGATCCATTGGATACCACAGCAAAGTGCATCATATTCAGAGTCCTGTGGCTGCCCCTAGGAACTTAGATCCCAACGGAAATAAGGGGGTGACACTATTGTAAAGCCTCAGTTCCATCCTTTTTCTACAAAACTAATTGAATTTTAGTTTCAATGAATGCAAATTTTGTATGGGACACAGTCCAGCTAGTGGATTCACATAAACTGATTTGGTTCGTTGGTGTTTTATTGCCCTTCAACTACAAGGTCATTATCCAGAAGGAGAGTGGCCATAAGTGGCTCATGGCAGAAATCCTAATGGCATGGGTAGTTAGGAAACATACCTGGAAAGCAGAATCCGTTATTAGATGGTGGAAGCTGCCCACCAAGGCGGAGGAATTCAGGCAGGAGGCTCTCAGCCAGGTCGACTGGGACTGGGATGAGTCAGCCAACGCCATGTGGGACAGGGTGGCTAGGAAAATTAGGAGATGTGGGGAGGCGCTGTTTGGCATGGGTAAGCAGACATGGTGGTGGAATGAGGAGGTGGAAGCTGCCATCAAACTAAAGAAGTCAGCTTTCCATAGATGGAGGGAAATAGGAAATCAGGTTTCCAAGACAGACTACATTCAAGCAAGGAAACATGCCAGGAGGACCATTGCCATAGTTAAGTACCAGAAGTATGAGGCTCTAAATGAAACGCTGGGGACAAGGGAAGGAGAGAATGCAGTTTCCAATGAATGGATTCCAATGGTAGGGTCCTGTTCCAACCAGCAGAGGTAATCAAAAGGTGGGAGGAGTACTACCACAGACTCTTAAAAGCAGTCACATGTGCAGGAGTTGCAGACAGCAATCCATGCACTCCACAGGCAGTGGGCAGGGTGAGTGATGATGAAATAGTCAGAGCCCTTCAAAAGATGAAAGGTCAAAAAGCAGTAGGCAACTCTGCAAGCTTCAACGTGCAGGTTGGTGTGCATCAAGGGTCAGCACTTAGCCCATACCTATTCACTCTGGTAATGGATGAGCTGCTGATGGGAATAGGGGAATGGGCCCCCTCGGTGCCTGGTGTTTGCAGATGATGTGGGAAGGCTTGAGGAGTCCAAGGAGGATGCACAAAAGGGCCTACAAGGCATTAAAACAGCAATGGCAGGAGGCCTTCAGGTGAACATGAGGAAGACTGAGTACCTAGCTTTCAATTTTAGTGGCCAGGGGCAAGAGGAGGAGTTACGTTGCGGGGGAGAGGGGATCTCAGTGGTGCAGGAATTTCGCTATCTAGGATCAGTTTTCCAGAGAAATAAGGGAGATTGATTCTGACGTGACCAGTCGGATTAATGCAGGATGGCTGAAGTGCAGACAGGCAAGTGGGGTCCTGTGTGACTGCAGGGTCCCAGTAAAGTTGAAGGGCAAAGTTTCCAGAACTGTCGTTTGGCCCGCTATGCTGTGCAGTTAGGAAGAACCATGAAAGGCAAATGCAAGTGGCAGAGATGCGAATACTGCACTACATGTGTGGGGTGTGACGTTCCGACAGAATCCGAAATAATTACGTTAGAGGTAGCTTGGGGGTGAGAGACATTGCAGAGAAGATGAGAGAAAAGCGTCTGAGGTGGTATGGCCATGTGATGAGGAGGGGAGAGGGGGAACTTGTTAGGTCTATTGTGGGACTGCAGGTGATTGGGGGCAGTAGGGGTAGAGGACGACCAAAACGGACATGGGAACAGGTGTGTGGGGAGACATGGAGGCGTGTGGGGTGGAGTGGGACTTGGTGGGGGATAGGTGGGAGTGGAGGATTAGAGCCCGCAGACCTAACCCTGCCTTAGGCGGGAGAAGGGTGAGATGATGACAATGATGAACTACAAGGTCATTAGAGCCTCGTGCATAGTTTTTAGTGGTGCAAAGGCTAGTGGCTGCACAGCCACTACACTAATGGGACTATTTTTAGGTATTAGCACACTGTCATAAGCTTTCTCCAAGTCAATTAAGAATGCTTATGACAGTGTTCTATGACAGGTAGTTTGGGAGGTATTACAAAATTGGGTTATAAGAAGGGTTTATTCAAATAGTTCAGGATATGCATGATGGTTCCATAGCCAGGGTAAGGACACTTTGGATATACTGGGGGCTTCCCAGTAAAGGTGGGGGTTTACCATGGTTAAGCATTTTATCTGCTCATTCTGGTTATGGACGAGCTGCTGATGAGAGTAGGACAATGGGCCCCCAATCCATGGGATTTGCTGATGATACTGCAAAACTTCCAGAGAACTTTCCAGAGAACAAGTAGAGAAAGGCCTAAATAATATTTGAGGAGCGATATAAAAGGGAGAGCTAAAGATAAACACGAATTGGGAAGGACAAGAAAGCAGTGGTGACGTGATCACTTGGGGCCAACTGGTGAAAAAGGTGCAAGAGTTAAAGTACTTAGGATCAACGTTCCAAAGCAATGGGGAGATAGACTCAGATATGACCCATAGAATCAATGGGGTGGAAAAAATTGAGACATTCAAGCAGAGTCCTGTGTGTAGGAGGTACCAATCAAGTTGAAAGGGAAGTTGTACAGTACAGTGGTTAGACCAGCTATGCTATGAATAGGTTGAGGGAGGGAGGTCATTCCTATGAGGGATTTACTCATAGGAATAAGGGAGAATGGGTTGAAGTCGTTCAATGGGTTCAGGAATGCAGATGGTTGAAAGCATTTGAGGCAGGGGGAGACCAAAGCAGACGTGGAACATCGTGGTGTGTGGGGTTGAAGGGGATCTGGTGGTAGATAGGCAGTAGTGAAGGACTGGAACCCACAGACCCGGCCTTGCTACGGGTGGGATAAGGGTATGATGATGCTGAATATGATATCAAAATTTCCCATATCTTTTTAGAGGTATCTATCAATGAAAAAAATGTCAGTTTGCATTTCCAAACTATTTCAGGAAATGAATGTCAGCCTCCATCAGCTATAACATTTTCCTCAAGATGTATCCTCAACATGTCTCTCTACTGTCATATTGGCCAATTCACGGCCAATCGACCTTGACCAAGACCATTAGAATTAGAATTACCCCGCCTTTGTCAGGGCAGGGTCTCCTCGACCGCCTATTTCATACCAAGTCCCCGTCCCCCCAACCCACTACCATATCCTTAATGAATTACACTGCTCAGCATCATTTTTGATGTCTTTATGATGTTATCTGATTTGAAACCAGTGTTTTATGCTGATTTCAAATATGGAATTAGTTTTTTTTCCATCACATATAGTTTTTCAACAAATCTGTTTTAACGATGTGCTGAGATATGCTATATTTCGAGATTATTGATTCGCGTCTGAGTTTACAACAGGTAGAAGGCCACATTTCTGGGTTGAATTTGAAGAATAAAAGGCTGTGAAATAAAGTTACTTGCATGAAGTTGGGAGATGTCACAGCATTTGGCACCATGGTGAAGTTTTTGGGCCCAAATAACCCATCTATTCATGCAGGCAGAACTTAATGATTTGGTGAGAGATTTGAACTTGTCTAATTCTTCGTTGGTGTTTAAGGTCCCATCAACTACAAGGTCATTACATAGTATATACAGGCAAAGAAACATGCTAGGAGGACCATTGCCCAGGCAAAACACCAGAAGTATGAGACTTTATGTGAAAGATTAGGGACTAAGGAAGGTAAGCAAGAAGTTTTTCGACTAGCCAAGACCCGAGACAGAAGTAGTAAGGATGTCACCAGGGCCATAACAATCAAGGATAGGAATGGTAGGGTCCTATTCCAGGCAGAAGAAGTAATTAAGAGGTGGGAGGAATATTACAACAATCTCATGAACAACACTCCTGCCACCTCAGTAGCTCTGGACTTGGTTAGTGAGGCAGAAATAGTCAGGGCCCTCCACAAGATGAAAGGTCACAAAGCTGTAGGCCCTGATAAGATTCCCATTGATGCTTGGCATAGCTTGTGGATCACAGGAATTACATGGCTGGGGAGGCTTTTTAATAAAATCACCAGTGGTGACCGAATGCCATTGGCATGGTGGGAGAGTTGGATCGTCCCACTGTACAAGGGCTAAGGTGACGTCCAGGGCTGTGGGAACTATAGAGGTATTAAGCTAATGAGCCATTCTATGAAGCTGTGGGAGAGGGTCATAGAATGTCGCCTCAGAAATCGTACTAGTGTCTGAGGAAACCAGTTTGGGTTTATGCCAGGTAGGTCAAAAATGGAACCTATCTTTATTCTCTGACAGATGGTTGAAAAGCATAGAGCAGTAAAGAAGGACCTGCATGCAATCTTTGTAGACCTAGAGAAGGCCTATGATAGTGTCCCACGACAGGTAGTATGGGAAGTTCTGAAGAAAAGGGGAGTGGATGATGGGCATATCAGAATAACACAGGATATTTATGATGGTTCCACAACTAGGGTAAGGACGGCATGGGGGAATACCAGTGGCTTCAAGGTGAAGGTAGGGCTTCATCAAGGATCACCTCTCAGCCCATACCTATTTGTTTTGGCAATGGATGACCTGCTGACAGGAATAGGGGAATGGGCCTCCAGTGTTTGGTATTTGCTGACAATGTAGGAAGGGTAGAGGAGTCCCAAGAGGAGGTTCAACAGTGCTTACAGGACATTAGGACAGCAATGGCAAAGGGGGGCCTGAAGGTGAAAATGAAGAAAACAAAGTACTTAGCATTCAGTTGGAGTGGCCAGGACCCAGGGGGTGTGGTTCGCTGTGGTGATGAGGTGCTACCAGCAGTGAAGGAGTTTAGGTATCTGGGATCAGTGATTCAGAGTACTATCAACAGCCACAGCACAGTCAAGTCCAACTAAGAGATATTATTTAAAAAACAACTTAACTTTTTCATTGTCCTCGGTGAGTTGTCCTTCCTTCCTTCTGAGTGGCTGGCTGGTGATGGGTCCTTGGTAAGGTTTGCACCTGTTGAAAAGAGTTCTTTTTCTGTAGGTAGGCACTGACGTTTCACAAGAAGGGTCTTGCTTTCCTTGAAAAAGCAAAGATAAGGGTGTGATGATGACAACTACAAGGTCATTAGAGACCCGTCCACTGCTTAGTTCTAATGCATACACTGCACAGACACTACACTAATGCGACGATTATTGGGTATTAGCAGTACCCAGCTTTCCCGAGCGACCACCCATGTCAGCACTAACTGGGCTTGCATTGCTTTTCAACTTATCTAAAGGGCATCTGGAAAGGAGGGGACTTTGCTTTTCCTTGAAAAAGCAAGACCCTTCTTGCAAAACGTCAGTGCCTACCTACATAAAAAGAACTCTTTTCAACAGGTACAAACCTTACCAAGGACCATCACCAACTAGCCACTCAGATGGAAGGAAGGACAACTCACTGAGGACAACGAAAAAGTTAAGTTGTTTTTTAAATAATTTCTCTAAGTTTGACTTGTTAGTACAGTCTTATTTTAAATTTTAGATATATTGGTTTTGTTATCTTTTATTCTTCTATATACATGTGTGCCTGAAACAAGCATTAATCTAACAACATTTGAAATTTTGGTGACTCAGTGGGGCACATGGCAAAATAAAGTGTTTATGTGAAGATCAGTGGTGGGGGTGACACCACGCCTAGGTACGCCTCTGCCTGATAGGTCCGAGAGAGGCTTGGTTCACTGACATGTCAGTACAGGCTTTGGCTAAGGCTGCAAGCATCCAGTCAAAACTGGGATCTGGCACTGTCCATGGTGGAACAGAAGCTGGCAGTACAGGATGCACCCCAGGAATTCACACCCAGGCTCAAAAGTTAGAGGGGACCCCGGGGTGGTGATCAAAAATGGCTGTTGCAAAGTGCGACTAAAAATGGCTGGATGTGTAGGGTGCTGTGGCTGACCCTTTACCCACAAAATATATGCGGCCACCAGGTACACCTTCTGCACGTACAAGGGAGGTTCGACAGCTTCATCATAAAGGCTGAGCCAAGGACTAGAGTGGAAAGAGCCAAGGACTAGTGGGACTAGAGCCCCAATGGACAGCTGAATGAATGCATGATGGAGGCTATCCAGCATCTGGATGGAAGATGGGGCACCCAGGTCATGTACGCCATTGCCTTACTCCAGACAAAATTGAACGAGTGATCTGTAAAGCAGAAGCCTCACTATTCGATCTGCCCCAAAGCCAGTTCTCTGCAGGCACCTCATGATAGTGAGGCAGCGAAGGCACTTAGCCTTCAGCTCCTTCAAATGTGGGACCCATGTCAGATGGCTATCAAAGCGGACAACCAGAAACCAGGCTGCCTCTACCACTGGTAGGAGGCCACATGGTGGCTTCGTGGCTGCTGGGTGTCTGCCCAACAAGGTGTACCCCCACAATTAAATTGGGGCATCATTACGGCACACAATTTTATGGAGGGAGCTGAAGACAGGGTTGTGCCGTGAGATCAGCATTGTGATCTCATCTCTCTTGTGGGAAAAACCTAGACAGTTCCATTGTAGGAGATTTACCATCAGTTGGTCTAGGAGGCTTGTTTCTATTCCTCCCTTTTCTCGTTTTCACTGTAGAAAAGGGAGGGGTTCCTACAATTGGGTCGTCCTCCTCCATCTTGAAGGAGGAATCCCCATCATGCCCTACTGCAGGAGTGGAGGATGTCCCCAGTTTCTTTCCTTCTGTCTCACCCCCAACCCCCTCTGTGGAGAGGGTTGGCTGGGGTAAACCAGGGAGGGGGACCTTCAATGCAGGTTGAAGTGCCATGGCGAATGCATGGGCCACTGGTGGTGGTGGAGCAGGAAGAAGGCACTGAAATGGGGTAAGGTCTCATCCAGCAGCCAATGCTAGCATAGACTGGCACCCCATGCAACTGAGTGGGCAAGAAATGGATGAGAGGGGGGGAGTTTAGGTAGCGTGCCCCTCTGGGTGCAGACAGATGACATAGTAGCTACCTTTGGAGCACCTGAATAGGACACCCCACAACTGGGAGTTCCTGGCAAGGCCAGAAGTCACTGCACATCCTGAAAGCTGCCTGAAAGCTGCAGGAACGTGCAATTCAAGAGTGGACATGCAACTCTTGAATTGCACGTTCCTGCAACCAAGTGAAGGAATCCCGAGAAGAGGCAGGGTTGAAACAACAAGAAGCAGTCTGACATGGCTCAGGAGAGTGGTCATTAGAGGTCTACGAGGTCATTAGAGACCCGTCCACTGTATAGTTCTAATGCATATGCTGCACAGACACTACACTAATGCGACGATTATTGGATATTAGTAGTACCCAGCTTTCCCGAGCGACCACCCATGTCAGTACTAACTGGGCGTGTGTTGCTTAACTTCAGTGATCAGATGAGAACTGGTGTGTCCAACGCAACTCGCGAGGTATCCCAAAGTATCCTCCCCAACTGATCCTTGACTAGCAATCTCCTGCATGGCATAATGTACTGACAAGCTCTTTCTTTTGGTTGAAGCTTCCATTTTGTCAACTCTCCATGGATCATAGCAATGGTTACTTCAGATTTGAATTCACTCTTCAGCCATTTCATAAGGGTAGTCCATCCACGAATGTTGGGTTCGTACGACTCAAACTTTTTAGCCAATGATTTCAACATTCTTTTTGCTCCTACAATTTCTGTAATTCATCCAAGTGCAACACCATTGCTAAAACTTCAAAATCATTGAGCATATTTTGGTTGGCACGTTATCTTCCATGTAGTAGCAAAGCTCTTCTCTTCTCTTATAGCTACTTCTCTTATTGAGAACCTTGATACTGCTTCAGTCTTGGGTGTTTCATCATGGCAATATTCTATGCTGTGGCTTGCTTGTCATTTCCTGTAGATCCCCATTGCTATCAGCATTACTACTTCTGCCACTATCATCACCATCATCCTCACATTCATCTTAGTTCTCCATTGACGTTTCCACATCGCTTATTTCAAAACTCTTCATCCCTGTCTGCCCCCTTTGATGATACACCATATCTTCAATCTTTCTCTGAGAATCACCTTTTTGGCATCCATTGGCAAGTTTAAGGATTCCACTCTTCTTTGGTTACCGGCATTGGCATCTTTTTTGTCATCCTTCTTTTGTCTGGCATTGTGCTACTGCCTTGCTCCCTCTCCTTTCCTTCCACAATGTTATCATCAGTATCTCCCATGCTATCAACTGTAGTCATCTTGGAATTACCTCGAATAAACTGTACATGTTGATGAAATCACTTGAACAGCCTGATGGAATCAACTGAACGTTGTGACAGTCTCACCACAACTAGATGTGCCAACCACACTTGTTCATCTACATGCCTCCTGGGACTGCTATCCCATGGGCAGGCCTTGACTCCCTTTCTGATTATGGGTGATTTTAATGCCCATAATCCTCAAAGGGGCTTGGGTAGTCACAACCCCTGAGGGCACATCTTTGACCAATGGGTGAAACAAAAATGGTCTCATGTTCTAAGCAGAAGTGTCCCCATGCATCTGATGACTGCCACTGGAGGTCTGTCATGTACTGTGAGCAGCTCTAGCTAGCTAGGTTCTGATAACATCCATTATCAAGTGCTATGACATTACCAGAGAAGGTGCTCACACAATCAATCTGACACCAATCCCACACAGAATGATGAAAATTTCAAATTATTTAAAAATCTGCCATTCTGGTGTCATTCAGACCACAGTCATGGACTGAACTGATGCCAGGTTGAGCGTGTAACACCTGCGTATAAGTGATATCTGAATGCATTCCCCCTGGTAATTGATACACCCTTCGACACTCAGCCTCCACTGATTACACAACAATTTGAAAGCAAAATATTATTTGTTTCATGTTACCTATTAACCACCTTTTTAAAAAGTTGTCCTATGGTCCTTCATACCCTACTCTACACCCATTCTCCTATTTATAGTGTGAAGTAGTTTAATTATCCATTGAGGCAATTAAGGCAATAATGCATTTAAATTTTTAGTATTGTATTATCTCGAGTATAATATGCACCCGTGCATATTTAAAGATGTAAGTTTATGTAAAAATCTTAATTCCAATGTATAACACAGGCCTGCAAAAAATACTTTTTAAAAATTGTTTTACTTTTGATAACTGATTTTCATATTATTAGGTTTGCTGATTCCAAAAACGCAATTCATTTTTTTCTATCACATAAGGTTTTCTCTCAAAACATTTTCATAGTTTGGAAGAAATAAAGGAAATTGTAGTATTTTGATGTTTAAATTTTCATTTTATCACTCCACAAATACATACCTTACATTTATGTTATAGGTCTAGTAATGATTGAATACATAATGATTTAATTTTCCTGATGTGGAGTTCCTTGAGATCACTTTTTAATGCTTATGTCAATTCCCAGAAAGTTCCACATTGTTCAATAACAAGGATACCCATATTGAATGAAATGGAATTGAGGCACACACATGTTTTGACATGCAGGTATTTCTGAAGTTAAATATTTCTTGATGCATGATGGCCCATGGATGGTCTTTATCTATTATTTTACTATAATCTTTCAACCATAGGCAGCCAGCCTTGTTAATAAAATAAAAGAAAAGAACTCAGAAAGGGGTGAGGGTTGAAAATTAAAGTCAATCACCAT
The DNA here is from genome assembly GCA_013389805.1 of Trigoniulus corallinus. Classification (NCBI taxonomy): domain Eukaryota; kingdom Metazoa; phylum Arthropoda; class Diplopoda; order Spirobolida; family Trigoniulidae; genus Trigoniulus; species Trigoniulus corallinus. Next base: position 8,039,152 of record JAAFCE010009125.1, on the reverse strand, counting down.
TGACACTCTTTCTAAGAAGATCATTTGTCAAGGTGACCTACAAGACAAAGGACCCTTATCTACACCACAAAGGGCCGGATGTAGCATCAACTAAAACAAAGCTGAAGAAGAGATCCTTTGAGGTTTTTTATTGTTTCTACTATGTTATATATATATATATATAAATGTGTAAATTTTGTAAATAAAGTCTTGTCTTCTTGTTTTAACTGAGAAAAGGACGAATTTTAGCAGTATCTTTAATTCTTCATTATTAAATGCACGATCTGGTATTCTGATTTAACGTTTAAATCTGAAACCAGAGGAAGAATTTGAACATTTTGGTGCCAAAACCTGGGAATCAGCCTTTAGATGGATTGTGCAATGAGAAGGAGAGCAGTTTTCAGAGCTGCCATAACCAGGATCTCCAATAGAATCAATGAAGAACTTAAGAAACCAGATAATGCAACCGTTTTAGTGGAACTGAAGGACAAACTCATCATAAAGGAAGAAAATCTGAGACAGGCCAACAGTGAAATTGAGGAACAGACTCCAGATCATGGTGTTTAAGAAGAATTAGAATCAGTGCTGCATTATGATGACGTGATTTCAGAATCAAAATCGCGAGTTAAGTGGTATGTGAATGGTGGTAATACCAGCAATGGCAACAACTGTGCTACAGTTATAAATGGACCCAGACAAACTTCTGAAGGTAATACAAGTTTTGTATCTTCTAATTTGAGAGCAGTCAGGTTACCCAAAGTCAAGTTTGAAGGGGACATTTGCCACTGACAAGAATTTTGGGACGAATTTGACAGCTCCATTCATTCAAATGAGGCCTTGGAAGACGTTGACAAGTTCAACTATTTGAAGATGTACCTTTCAGTAAGAGCCTTGGCAGCAGTTAGTGGAATTCCTCTTACTGCACAAAATTATGTACAAGCAGTGCAACTGCTAAAGGACAGATATCGGCAAGCACAACTTCAGATAAATGAGTCAAAGTAGTAGAATTTACACTGCAAAGCAGATTTGATAATCAGGCTTTAAGCACTCAAGCCTGTGTTACTCCAAACATCTGCCTTGATGACCTGAAAATCCCTGCTGAAGACAACCTCATGGCAGGGCAAACACAATGATATTTGCTTGCAGATGACAACAACCACCAGGAGACGAAGGACGTATCAGTTTTAATAGTGGCCAATGCCTACTGGGAGGTAGTCATTGGCAGGACCACGAAGTTTTCCAACAATTTGAGAGGAGTGGAGACTATTTTTGGCTGGACTGCACATGGACCATTAAGACCAGGGCACAGATTAGCCTCAGCCCATTTGGTGAGTGTGATGCAAGTAACTACATTATGGTCATCATTAAAGAAGCCACCACAGGAGTTGTCAGCTTTCTGGGAGTTGGAACACTTAGGAATCCAAGATTCAGAAGAAATGACAGCCAATGAGATCTACAAGAATTTGGAGTCAACCATACACAGGAGAGAAGATGGCCAATACCAGGTTCCTCTACCATGGAAGAGTGCTGACGTTCCGGTGGATAACAACAAGAATGTCACAGTGAGACGGTTACAGGCCTTACTCCGAATGCTGTCCAAGAATGTGATCCATATGACAGATTACGCAGCAGCCATCAATGAATACCTGATCAGAGGCCATGCTGAGATGTTGGATGACACCACCCAAAGGCATGTGACAGTACTACATGCCTCACCAGGCAGTCATTAGAGAGGACAAGGCCATTACCGAGATAAGAGTAGTGTTTGATGCCTCCTCTCATGGTCCAGAGGCCCAGTCCCTGAATGACAACCTCCTCATTGGTCCAAACCTTAACCCCCAGTTACTAACAGGGCCCATCAACTTCAATGGTCATTAGGGCCAAGAAAGACTATCACCATGGTGGGGGGTGTAAGTGGCCATCCCACCATGGTGAAAATAAAAAAGGGCAAAAGCCCAATAAAATTAACAAAACAAAAGGCAACAGCCAAACAAATAACAGACAAAAAGTAAGGGCAAAGGCCAACAACAAACACAAAAAAGTAGGCAAAAGCCTAAAAAGACAAAAAATACAAAGAAGGCAAAAGCCAAAAAAGGACAAAGATAAAACAGGCAAAAGCCAAACAAACAGATAAAAAGCAAAAGCCAAAACGGATACAAACATAAAGAGGCAAAAGCCAAAACACACAAAAGGAAAATGCAAAAGCATTTGTATTAGATTTTGTGAAAGAGGCCAGTCTCTTTCACAAATACGAGAGAGTTCTCAACTCCCTGGGGGTTATCCCCAAGGGAGTTAGAGAGCTCTGGACTGACCCCCAGTTGGTGTTTAAGTTCACGGTATCTCTCACAGTAACTGAAGATGTGTGCCACTGTGAGAGGCTCCCAACAGCAGTCACACCATGGTTCATCCTCACCCCGTAATATGTAGGAGTGGGTGAGGAACGTGTGACCAATTCGCAGATGAGCAAGCACAACCTCCTTCCTCCGTGACAGACGGCATGAGGACGCCCAGTGCACTGGGGTGTCCTTCAGGGTGCAGAGTTTGCTGGTGGTCTCCGCAAACCACTGGGACCGCCATTGCCCATGGACAGCCAGCCGCACTATCGGGAGAGCATCAGAGGAGGGGACTGTAGTGTCAGGAACATCTGGTAGGTGGGCCACATGACGGGCATGGGCATCAGCCCTCTCATTCCCCATGATGCCAACATGCCCCAGGACCCACATAAACAAAACTGTCTTGCCCTGCTGACGAATCATGAGCAGCAAACTGTGCACACCCTGGACGATGGTATTCCTGCTATACAGGGTGTGCAATAGCTGTAGGGAGGATAGGGAGTCAGTCACAACCACAAAGTGTCGGTGGTTCAAAAATTGGATGAGTTCCAGTGCCCTGTGCAGAGCAGTAAGCTCTACAGTTAAGACACTGGTGATGCCTGGAAGGCAGCCCCCTATGAGATGACCAGTTGTAAAGACTGACCAACCCACAGAGGTGCCATCCTTCAACCCATCTGTCTAAACAAAAACATGGCTCCGATAGGTCAGAGAGAGGCGTCCAAACTCTTGCTGGTACACTGACCTATCGGTACTGGCTTTGGGGAAGGCAGTGAAGGCAGGGTCACACCCAGGCCAGTAAGACCATCCATCCGCCGCATGCCAAATGGAGGGGGAACCCCTGGCCGGTGATAGAATGGTCGTTGCAGAGTGCGCCTAAAAACAACTGGGTGTGTAGGGTGCTGTGGCTGACCTTTCAGCCGCAAAATATATGCAGCTGCTAAGCACTGCCGCCTTACAGTCAGTGGCGGCTCACCGGATTCAGCATAAAGGCTGAGCACAGGACTTGTGCGGAAAGCCCCAATGGACAACCGGATGCCAGCATGATGAACACTGTCCAGTGTGGAGTTCTGAACATTGGTGACGTTCAGAGAGCATACTCTGAATGACGTCACCAACGTTCCTATGTTTTAAATTTTCAACTTTGAAAATTAGAATACATTACTTGTATTCTTTTTGTTTGAATTTTTGGAATGTTAACCTCCGTTTAGGGAGATTCAGTTTTGAAGAGACAATAGTTCAGACGTGTGAATTGGAGGTTCCGTTTAATTACTAATTCAATCCGTTTAAGTATTAATTCAATTGTATAAGATATAAAATAATCTATAGTTAATATTAAAAGAACTGTTATTGTTAAAGTTATCCATGTAAGAAGATTTATTTAGTTAGGACTGTAATTTACATATTTGACGAGGGATACACTTTTAAGATTTACTGGTCACTATATTGCAACGTCATTTTAGGATGTGACCAGTATCATACATCAGTCTTCACAACTTATGGTGACCCGGACGTGATTTTTTTTTTTAGGAATCAGAAGACTATGTGATTATACTAGTGATTTACTTTCCTTTTGTGATATGATCCATCATATACAGTGAATTATTTTAATATATAAAAAAAATCTTCATCTGGATAAAACAGCTCAAATAACACAGTGGTTCCTTACAACTAAAATTGGATTATTTGTGAAAGATTACATTTTTTTTTGACAAGTTACGGTGACTCATTACTCTTAAATAATCAAAATAAGTTAAGTTAACGTGACCTACGGTAAGGTAAACTTTATACTTCTTTTAATTCCCCATGATGGAAGGCCCTAGCCAGTTTGCAGATCCAGGATACTCAAACAATATACAGGTCAATAATAATAATTCCGGAGATGAGGGTAATTTAAATGCGATACAACATGGCCTGAAATCCTTTAAGTTACCTCCGTTTTGGGTACATGATCCGGAAACCTGGTTTGCAGTTATTGAACACCGTTTCAGTGTGTATCAAGTGAGAAGCGATACCAGGAAATTTGACCTTGCTATAGATGCCTTGCCACCAGAAATCATCGCAGATGTAAGGGACCTTATTCTAAGTCCACCAGTTTTAGATGCGTATGAAGCCTTGAAATCTGCTGGAAGACAGCTGGCCGGAAGTACAGCCTCTACTCCAGATAATGTGCCACTCCTGAAGGAGTTATTCATATCAAGGCTTCCCAAACAGTTTCGTGTTATCTTGGCTACTGCAGACACTGGAACACCACTAGATAGATTGGCTGACATGGCCAATAAAATACTGGAGGTGCTAGATCCTTCAGTACATCAACTTAGTTCTGTCTCCTTGGCAGCGGATCCAGCTACGGTTCCTTCACCCAACAGCACGTTTCTTCAGCAACTTGATGACAGATT
>JAAFCE010009125.1:7953575-8020231 GCA_013389805.1 Trigoniulus corallinus | reverse complement strand
TGATACTGGGATTCTGATACTGGGATTCTGATACTGGGATTCTGATAGGGGGCCTCTGTTAGTCAGACCCTGATAGTTGACCCATGATAGTGGGCCCTGATTTTGGGGCCATGGATGTGCAGTGCTTTGTGCCATGGAGCCTCAGTTGAGAACCACTGTCCTATGCACTTGCAAGGTGGCAGAATGGCCGTTTGTGTAACCCTCCACAATCCCAGCTACTTTGACAATGAAATGCTCCAAATTCACATGAGTTAGGAAAAGAAATATGAATTGCATGTTGTGACCAAATATACAACTTGAGAATACTAAGTGGTCCCATTCATTTAATCAGTCCTGCCACAGTGGGATAAAATTTTGTTTAATTTGGTGGCCAATTTGCCGCCCATGCGAGCGCTTGAAGGTTAAGCAACACAACCTCAGTTAGTAATAACATGGATGTTCGCATAGGAACACTGGGTACTGCAAATACCTAAAAACCATTGTAACAGCATAGGGTCTGTGCAGCCTGCATTAGAACTATGCATAGGATGAGGCTCAAATGAACAGTGTAGTTGAAGGACCCTTAAACACTTATCAAATCAATCAAAACCTGAATTATTGCATCCAATGTTTGTGCCGTCCAATGTTTAGTGAAGGATAAATCCTACACATGTTTCCTCACAATAAACAATATACAGTAATAAATTTATTGCTGCCTTCAAAGAGTACCAGGCACTGTATGATACTGCATCTAAAGATTATTCCTACCGGGATGCACACGTGAGAGCATGGAAAGGCCCTTTTCATAAAAAAAAAAGGTGGGGGTATGGCCTCGTGATTTGGACTCACTGAAGTTTAGCAATGCAACCCCAGCTAGTACTAACATGGGTGACCTTTTGGAAGTGGGAAAACTGGGTACTGTGGGAAAATCGTTGCATTAGTGTAGTGCCTGTGTGCTCTGCATTAGAACTACACAGTGGATGGGGCTCTAACGACCATGTTGTTGAAAGGCCCTAAAACACTAATGAACAAATCAAATTCATAAAAAATATAGAATATTAATGAAAAAAAATTATTTTTACTCTGATTTCTATATACAGTTGTGGTCAGCTAATTAGCACATCTATGACTGAGTTTAGAATTCATCTTACATATTCAAAATTGTAACCTAAACTTAATATATTTTTCCACATATAATCAACATCAGATAGTAATTTTATTATTTATTTAAAGAAGTTGACAAAATTCACCAGGTTAATTGTATATTTCAAAATTCATGAACATGTCTGAAAGTTATTTGGACTTTTATTTAGCACACTTGAATATTCATATTTTAATACTAATATTTTTAAATGAATTATTTTTTAATTTCATTTAGGTTATTTAATATTTTGTTGGATGACCCTTTGCTGCTATTACAGCTGCACAACGTCTACCCGTTGACTTGACCAAGTCTGCACATTGCTTGGTGGTGATTTTATGCCATTCTGGCTGGATGATTCTCCACAAATTTTCCAGTTTTTGGTTTACTTGCTGCTACCTGCCGTTTAACAATAGCCCATAAATTCTCTGTAGGATTCAAGTCAGAAATTTGTGGTGGCCAACACAAAGACTGAATTTTTTGGTCTTTCAGCCACTGTTGAACTAAACGTGATGTGTGCTTAGGATCATTGTCTTGCTGGAACTGCCAATTTTTCCAAGCACTGAGTGGCATATTCTCAGAATATTTTACCAAATGGTTTGCCAAGATATCCTGATACATAGCAGCATTCATTCTCCCATGGATCCTGTGGATTGGACCTATCCCATATGCACTAAAACATCCCCACACCATCACACTACCACCACCAAATTTTAAAGTTTTTTTAGTGTACTTAGGATTTAATTTTTGACCCACAGGGCGTCTTACATATTGTTTACCATCATTTCCAAATAAATTAAATTTGGATTCATCACTCCAAACAACTAAATCCCAATAAGATTGTTCCTTAGACAAATGCTGTTTAGCAAAGTCCAATCTCATCATTCTGTTACCCTTCTTTAGAAGTGGTTTTTTGCTACTCATGCCACCCATCAGTCCACGTTCGTTTAGACGTCTTCTTACTGTTCTAGCAGATACATTAATTTGATAATGTTCTTTAATAGCAGCCTTAATACTAGTTGAGCTGGCCAATGGGTCAAGTTTTGATTGTCTAGCAATTAAATTGTCCTCCTTTTTAGATGTTTTCCGTTGTCTAAATCTACATACAGTTTCACATGTCCCATGCATTTTGATATGCTGTAATGCAATTTGAACTTTTTTTCGAGAAATAGCCAGAATTTCTGCAACTTTTGACACATTTTTGTGTTTATTGTACATCTGTTCAATAATTTTTCTTTCAGCTGGTGTTGTACTTTTTCCTTTACCCATTTTCCTATAAAATCATATATTATTTTCAGAAATGTTAAATGCCCATTTTTTAAATCAAAATTAAATTTTAAATGTAATAGTTATGTATGCTATTTGCAACATTTACTTACTGTGCTAATTAAATGTCCAATGTATTTTTACAAAAACGTAATTATTTTAATAATTTGTAAGATGAAATGTCACTACTGTCCTTCACTAGTAAAAGTGAGGAATGTAGTTGGTGATTTCACTTTTTAGTTTCATTTTTTATGAACTTTACCCTCTGAAAAATTGATTTATTCCATTTTATAAATGGGTGTGCTAATTAGCTGACTACAACTGTACATCGGGTAGAAGTGGACGGAATATGCAGGCACCATATGCCTCTTTCGTATGAAGCATGATTCTCCAAGGAATGCGACACTAATGCCTCCTGGGATCCAGGAGGCACGTGTCTTGTCTCTTACATGTTTGGTATTAAAGCCGCCTAAGATTTCTTAATTAACCTTCAAGCGCTTGCATTATTTTGAAAGACAATCAAGCTCGCAAGGTGGCAAACTGGCCGCCTCTCATTCTTCTTTGCATATGGCAGTTTACTAGATGTTTATGGAAATCATCATGACAAATCTAGTTAATTAAACAGATATAAACGAAATTAAATGAGAAACTAAAATAGATGTGACCTAGTGTGACCCTGATTCTGGTACCTTGATACTGGGACCATGATATCTTAACCCTGATACTCAGACCCTGATACTCGGGCCCTGACACTGGGGCCCTGACACTTGGACTCTTACCCTAGGACTATGATAGTGGGACCATGATAGTAGGACCCTGATAGTGGGACCCTGATTCTGAGACCCTAATCCTGGGACCCTGATACTGGGACCCCGATACTGGGACCTTGATACCTTCACTCTGATACTGAGAAAATGATACTAGGACCACAATAGTCGGACCCTGATACTTGGGCGCTGATAATGGGGCCATGATAGTCGGACCCTGATACTTGGGCACTGATACTGGGACGCTGGCAGTGGGCCCTGCTAGTTGGAGCACAATGGTCAAACCCCAATAGTGGGACCGTGATAGTCGGACCATGGATCTGCAGTGCTTTGTAGCATGGAGCCCCAAAAATCCTGCTATGGGGAACCACTTTCCTATGAACTTGCAAGGCAGCAGAATGGCCGTTTGTGTAATCCTCCACAACCCCAGCTACTTTGAAAACGAATTGCTCCAAAATGACATGAGTTGGAAAAAAAATTTTAATTGCAAGTTGTGACCAAATATACAACTTGAGAATACTAGGTGGTCCCAATCATTTATTCAGTCCTGCTACAGTGGCACAAAATTTTATTTAATTTGGCGGTCAATTTGCCGCCCATGCGAGCACTTGAAGGTTAGTATAAAAACCAAGGAAAATCCGACTTAGTGGCTTTTAAAGGAAGGTGACAATATGCAAGCTGATTAAAAAAGTGATGCGGCTGATAGCAAATTTGAAGTAGTAAAACAAACATCTATTTATTACAAAATTGTTTTATGAGTTATGAAACCTCACATCTTTTGCTACTAACTTCATATGATAAACCAACATTCAAAAAAATCGTTTGAAGTCATTCAAGTTTGTTAGGAAAAATGTTGTGGCAAAATAAGTTCTCATAAGCTAAGAATAGCTTGTGACAATGGTTTGCCAACAACAGCTCTACACACACACCCCGCACCACATACCACACACCCTGGACACACATACCACACACCCTGTACACACATACCACACACACACCACACGCACACCGCACACACACACACATACCACACATCCTGTACACAGATACCATGCACACACACGCACACACACACACACACATATATATATATATTGTGTGAAAAGCTTTGTAGTTTTAAACCACTGACATGGTAATGTTTTAAAGAAGAGTATCCATGAATCTACAATTTCTCTAATATGTTTAAACTGCACAATTTGAAAAGTATCCCTCTCTGCAAGTTTTCCACACACACACACACATACGCACCTGGAGCCTAGGTTGGCAGTCATTCAATTTCTTTTCTTTTGTTGGTGTTTAAGGGTCCTTCAACTACAAGGCCAGTCCACTGCTTAGGTCTAATGCAGTAACTGCACAGACAGTACACTAATGTGACGTTTTTTGCTATTAGCGGTACCCAGTTTTCCCAAGCAGTCACCCATGTTAGTACTAGCTGTGGTTGCATTGCTGAACTTCAGTGATCAGACGAGAACTCGTATGTCCAACGCAATACAGCCACTCCACACATTCAGGTGTGATGAGCCAGGTTGTCGACAAAAGAGGATATTAGAGGCATCAGATAGCCATATGTGTATAATACTTTTATATACTGCAAGCATTGTAAGTGTACACATATGAATTAAAACATTAAATATAGAGATGAAAATTATATTTTAAAATCAGTACCATATTTGACAGCATATAAGGTGCACTTTTTTCCCTAAATTTGGTCACCAAAAAGTTGCCTGCATCTTATACATGAAGGACACAGGTTAACTTTCAATACTGAATGCTATTTTTAGCCTGGATAAAGGTCTAGACACATATGACTTTTTCTACATCTGCCATAATTATTTTATCAGGTTTAACTAAATTTTTGCCAACAAAAGTGAACAAAACTAGTAGCGCTCGCTTTGCCCTCCATGCGGAGAAGCGGGGAGTAGCACATAGTCAACGTTGTACCACTCATACTCTAATTCTAATATTATACACCGCAAGCAGCCTTTTTGCCAATATGGCAGTGGAGAGACTAACTCTCAATCCTACTGATGATATCATAATACTCCTAAAACCCTAAGCTATAATTCAGGAGCCTCCCCTAATACAATACCAGCTATGTTGGATTTCCTTGGATGAAGCCCTCCACCCTATCCTCACCAAGGCTATTCCATTGTCAAATGACTCTTGGCAAAAATGACCAGTAGTATGAGTCTGTCTGTGCCCTAACCTCTTTCAATTTATATGGATGATCCTTTCTGCCTTTATACTCAGCTGGGGACACACTTCCAGCCAATGGTCCATTACATCCTAGCAGCAGCAGTCTTATAAAAAGGCTAATGCTGTGAGATATATGCCTCTGGCTTAATATATCCCACCCTAGTTCCTTAATCAGGGCAGATACACTCTGTGTGAGAAAACCTATTAAGTACTATTCTTGCTGCCCTCCTTTGGATCCTTTCAACCTCCTAAGATAAGTCCTGCCTGAAGGGGAACCAAATTGGACTGCCATACTCCAAAATTGGGTGTACCATAGAAATATATGCTGTTTCCTTTACCTCTTTTGTGCTATCTCTAACGACCCTATTAATCAGACGGAGAAATTGACCGGCCCTCCCAATCACTTTACCAACGTGATCCTTCCAATTACCCTCACTACTTAAGACAATGCCCAGATGTTTATGGGTTACAAACCTATCAACCCTAACTCCACCTATGTGATAATCAAAATCAAGTTGCTTTCTAGATCTGCATATTGTTAGGATCCTACACTTCCTCAAGTTTAATGGCAATTCCCATTTTACACACCAATTGCAAATCCTATCTAGATCCTGTTGTAATTGCACACAGGATGATAACCCATCATCTAGTACCCGAGCAGCACATGTGTCATCTGCAAATAGTTCAAGGACGGAATCAATATCAAGCCCCATGTCGTTCACATAGAGAATGTACAACAAAGGACCCAATACACTTCCCTGAGGGACCCCTGACGTGACTGGTTTCCACTGAGATCCACAACCCTTGAAAATGACTCTCCATTTTCTATCAAGCAGATAGGACCTTACCCATTCAACAACATTTCTATGTATCCCTAAGTAGGACATTTTAGAGACCAGCTTATCATGGGGCACCATGACAAAAGCCTGTTCAAAGTCCAAGAATACAATATTAACCTGCTTTCTGCTATCTAAAGCCTTTTGAACATGATTCATCAAGCAAGCCATTTGGGTGCCTTTCCTAAACCCATGTTGGTTATTTCTAAGGATGCCCTTCCTTTCCAGATATCCCATTATAAATGAGAATAAGATGTGCTCAAATATCGTGGATACAGCACTTGTTAATGAAACTGGTCTATATCACTTAGGGTCTGTCATGTCCCCAGACTTGAAAATGGGCACCACATTTGCCAGTTTCCAATATGCTGGAACAATGCTTGTGGCTAATGACTTTTTAAAAATTTCTACCAAGTAACAGCTAATAATCCCAGAAAGCCATTGCAGAATAAATAGTGAAACACCATCAGGGCCCATGGCCTTATATTCTGGTAATTTACTCAGTAGCTGCTCAATTCGTGCCCTAGTGATAATAACCTCATCCATTCCTCCTGGCAAAACCCTAACAAATTCTGGCTGGGAGTTGTTTCTACTGGTTGCAAAGCATTTTGCAAATGTATTATTAAAAACGTTGGCAATCATGAGACTATCCTTGACTAAATTTCCTGACCCATTGTTAACCACTATATCCATATCTCCCTCCTTCCTACACCTCTTTATATATCCCCAGAATGCCTTTGGATTTTTCCTAAGCCTATCTCCCAAAATGTTCTCATGAAAGTTCTTGTAAGCTTCCTTCATGAACCCTTTAACCATTTTGCGGGCCTCCTTATAGACCACCTCACTATTGACGTCCCTCCCTCTCCTAAGTGCATTCCTAGCCTTTTGCTGGTTTCGCAAAGCTACCTTCACCTCTTTATTATACCATTCTGGAACAGAATTTTTCCTTATAATCTTGGTGGGGACAGCTAGTTGTGTACCCTCTTCTAATAGGGCTAGGAATCTATTCCAAGATTCCTCAATGCCACAGGTATTAGCAATGGTGTAAAAATCATTTAATTCACATTCCAGATAAGACTTGAAATACTCCCAATTAGCATTATTATATTGGTATGCCACCCTCCTTTCTGCCACCTGTCTAGGTAACCTTTTCACTATCTCCACCTTAACCACTGCATGATCACTAATTTCTTCAATACACTCTACATTATTTATAGAGTTGGCCACATTTGTGAATACTAAATCTAATATTCCCCCTTTCTCGTGTGTAGGCATGGTTACAATCTGTTCCAATCCATTACAGTACATTTGATCAAAAAAGAGATTTAGAGCCCCTGATATACTTGAATTTGTATTGGGCTGCATACTACCCCAATCCAACCCTGGTAAATCGAAGTCCCTACGAAGAATTACCATTGGGACCTTTTTTCTTAGATGCAGAAGCTCCAGCAATTGTGATAGTCTGATCAGTGGTTGTTGATCATCACCAGGAGGACGATAGAACCCGACAACATAAATCCCCCCACCACAAGAGTCAGCAACACGACAACATAGCATTTCACAATCTTCTTCATAACTCAATTCCCTAGAGCTTTCCAGGGATTTATCTATGTCCAAAAAGACTCCACCCCCTCTACCTGTTTTCCTATCTTTTCTGTAAACTATATACTTGTCTGCAAAAATCTCTGCTGATTTAATATCTCCCCTCAACCAGGATTCAGTACCAATTATGATATCAGCATCTGATGTTGCAGCCAGGGCATTGAACTCAACCACTTTATTTACTATGCTTCTGCAGTTAACCACAAGCAAAGTCAATGGGTTAGTTACTGCTGGAAGCCTACCTACCCCTTCCTTATTACTACCTAGTAGCCCTTTCCTATGAGAATTGTGTTTTAGCCTGGAATGAGATGACCTGGTACCTTTCCTAAAAATCAGCAATAAACTCATTAAATTTTGTACCTATCCTCAAAGCAGCCTTTGCATTGAAATGAAATCCATCCATAGCAAACCTCTGCTGGAGATCTGAGAGACAAGCCCTATAATCAAGTAGTTTTGTCCCAATAGCTCTACCTTCTGAGAATAACTTATCATTTATCCATTTGGCCTTAGCTGTAGTTAGACTTCCTTTATCAATTCTCTCAATAATAGGACACACCATTACTCTAGCCTTAGGTCTCAATCTCCTAACCTCCTTAGCTATATCAATAACTCCCTGAAGAACTTCAATAGCAGGTTTATCCTGGGTTATGTAATTTGACCCTAGTTGTAAAACTGTCATACAATCTTCCTTTTCCTCTTTCAATATACTGCCAATCCTATCCCTTATGTCCATTAGTCTGGCATCAGGGAGAGATGCAACACTAACACATGCTCTATCTTGCCGTTATTGTAGTGCCCAAGTATCAACACCCCTTAAATCTGTGTCCCCAATAATAACGACAGATTTACCAGGTAAAGGGTGTTGCACCACCACAGCACCCCCATCACTGACCTGAGCTAACCCCTCCAAAGTAAAACCCTGTGGCATAGAGACAGGCATATTGCAATTCCCTGCTTCCTTTTCTTTGGCCAGCTTTCCATGCAATTCAGGAGCAACTTTTATACCATCCTGCTGCATTATTTCCCTCTTGCCCTTGAGAGCCTTAGGTGTTACCCTCAGGGATGTACTATCTGTTTTTAAGACCGTTTTGTCACCTGATGCCATCACCAATGTACTAGGTGAACTTGGTGATGGAGTTATAGAACCTGCACTACCCTTGGGTTTCCCAGCTACTGGGGAACTGGGGTTCAAGATGGCATCCTTCGACATACATATCTCAGCTTTCATCTGAGCCAGCTCTAATCTTAAGAGCTTACAACCCCCACACTCTGCAGCTTTCTTTGGAGGCATTTTAATATACTGAGCTCTCAAAGTAGTGCACAACTTAAGTAAGTAAGTGATATAAATATCAAAATGGGGTCCCTTAAACATTTTAAAATGCCCAACAATTTTATAGAACACTCAAAACCTATAAACTATAAACCAGAGATCAATAGAAATCTTTTGTCAATAAAAACCAAACATTCAACTAGAAAACAAAAACGTTTCAAGAACCACTCCCTGTTACTTGGACAAGTCCGTCAAAAACGTGTGATGAGTCACCTCACGTGACTAACACTGGTAAGCAACACTAACACACAAACTCACAATCACCACAATCCCTAAAATACAATAGCAACAACAAAGACAGACAACCCATTCTAATATTTTGTATAAAAAGAATCTTAATCAATATAAGATCTTAGTCAATAGAATATTATAAACCCAGATTTTAAATATATTAAAAACAAGAATAAGGAAAACTAAATAAAAAAATTTCGTTAGGTTAAGCCTAAACATGCAAAAAACACACCACGTGGCGACCCCTAGGACGAGTACAAAAACAACTTAAAATCGTCAGGAATCCCGTTATAACAAACGAAATCTAAAGAAAATTTTTAAATCTATCCAAAAGAAGATATTCCTAATATCTCTCTAAAAAAAACCCACTAAAAATGATTAAAACTACCCAAAATTAACCAAAAAATTCTCTTACCAAGCAGGAGTTCAAAACAACACATCCACACTCCAATGCTGCCAGATAAAAATGGCGTGTGTAAAATACTCGTGTCAGTATCGATGCTACTCTGTACAAACATGTCATATTGGTGCTTAAACCTATTTGTTTAAAAAATACCATGAAAAATATGACTACAGGAAACAAGAGATTAAGCTATACAATGCAGTATAAACTAGGAGTGTTAAATTACACCTAAGTGCATGGAAACAGAGCAGCAGCAAGGCATTTCGGTCCACCACCTACCGAAAAAATGATACGTACTTGGCGACTGCAAGAAGATCAACTGAGGACTGCTAAAAAACAAAAACATAACCTTTGATGCCAAGCTCCATCTTGGCCTGAACTTCAAAATGCCATAAAAATGTGGGTGATAGATAAGAGGAATTCTGGGATAAGTGTTTCAACCAAAATGATAATCAATGAGGCCAAAGGATTTGCAGAAAAACAGGGGAATCAACTTTTCAGGGTCTGAGGGCTGGTGCTACAGGTTCATGAAAAGGCAAGGCTTATCAATGTGCACAAAAACAACTATTGCACAGAAAATGCCAGCAGATTATGAAGAAAAAATACTAGCATTTCATAGGTTTGTTATAAATGCATGCAAGAAAACTTCTTTTGAGCTCAGTCAAATAGGAAATATGGATGAAATTCCACTCACATTTGATGTACTATCCAACAAGACTGTGAGTATTAATGGGTCTAAATCAATAACCAATAAAACCACAGGCCATGAAAAAACCCGGTATAAGGTAGTTCTAACATGTTGTGCTGATGGCACAAAACTACTGCTGTTTTTCATATTCAAAAGAAAAACTCATCAGAAAGAAAAACTTCCAACGGGTGTAATTGTTCATGTTCATCTGAAAGGCTGGATGGACGAAGCTGGGATGAAACTGTGGTTACAGAACGTATGGGCAAGCCGACCTGGTGGGCTCTTAAGAAAACCCTCTCTTTTGGTTTTGGATCAGTTTAGAGCTCACAGAACTGAAACCATAAAGAATAAAGCGAGAGAATTAAAAACCCAGATAGCTATCATTCATGGTGGACTAACTAGCCAATTGCAGCCTTTAGATGTTTCGGTGAATAAGCCCTTTAAGGAAAAAGTGCGAGAACAATGGAACAAGTGGATAGGAGAGCCACATCATGCCCTCACACCCTCAGGTAGAGTGAAGCGGCCTTCTATTTCACAAGTGTGCGAGTGGGTAAAAAGATCTTGGGAAGATGTAAAGGTTGAAGTAATTGTTAAGTCCTTTAAGAAGTGCGGAATCGGTAATACTATTGATGGAACAGAAGATGAAGTAGGTGATACTAGCGATGACAAAAAAATAGTGATGATGATATTCTCATTTTTGATGATGATGATAGTGAAAAGGATTTTTATGGTTTTGAAAGCGACTAAAGTCTAATTTCATCATGGCAACGTTTTCCTTGAATCTGTGTTTTTTGTTGATTCTGCTTTATTTTGTATTATGTTCAATTGCTTGCCATTCATTCATTTATTCATTATTGAAATTGCTGTTTGTTAATTTTCCTTAATAAAAATATGTTTAGTAATTGCATTCAATTTTTGTTTATTTGGCCTTTACGAAACGTGAGAACTAAAAGAGACCACATTTTAAGTTATTTTGGTACCGTGCCATCACACAGACTATTGAAACTTTTTTTCCTGGTGTGTGGCCTCCTAAATAAGGATGCGTCTTATATGCCAGTGCGTCTTATATGCTGTCAAATACAGTAATCTCTTTTCTTTTATCATCACCATTGACGTGATGGGAATCAGTGTCCTGAGAATCCTGAAAATTTAATAATCTGCATTGAAAATAGGCTAACTGAATAGAATCCTGATTTTCATCATTTGTTTTGAGCAGTAATCCGGTATTTTAATGGTCAGAATTATTTCTTCATTCTTATGCCTAGTTCCATGGCATGCGACATGAGAGAGAGTAGCGCCTGAGCAGACAACAAAATAATGACGTCAACCGCAGGTGCTAGGCAAAATTGTGCCTGTAGTAGTTCCATGGCTGGCGAGAAATTATGTGAAGTGTAAATGTTTCCAAAATGCCTGTGAGGGGGCGCCCACAGCACAAAAATCCAACAGCCAATAAAATTTAAATAGCTAACATTGTTCAAAAAGTAATAGCCAATGAAACGCATGTGACAGTTGCAAGCAAGAAATGCAGTTGACTACCTCTCAACTCCACTTTTCAGTTTATTCTGTGCTACAGTGCTAAAAAAGTTGAGTTTCTATGTCATCAGTTTCTGTGGCATTTCACCTGCTCGAACGTGATTTGCGTCGGTGTCGTGTACCATGGAGCCAGGCTTTAGCAGATGAAATGCGGTGCTTCAGTTAGTATAACTTTGTAAAACTACTTGTTCCAGGGCAAGCTGCCCATATTGCTGAGATATTCCTCGTTGTTTTAACTGGAAGTTTTCGATTTATGCAATGTTTTTCATGAATTTTATGAATTTATTTAATGAATTTAATTCTCATTATTTTAACTGGAAGCTTTCAATTTATGCAATACTTTTCATCTTGATTTTACTATCGCATATTTTACATTTCGTAATATTCGTCTAGTAAAAAAGAAATTCATCGGCCTGTTAACATTGTTTTCATAGCAGGCCCTGGAATGAGTATTTGTACGAAGTTATACTAACTGAAGCGCCACATTTCATCTGCTAAGAATGTCGAAATAATTCCAACTATTAAAATACAGGACTACGAAAACGGTATATGGATATGAATTTTTAGATTACAAAAAGTGAGAAGTTTAAAGCCTCCTTCACATGCAGCGATTAACGTTGCGTTTAGCGCTGCGTTACAACCTTTCACATGAAAGCGATTTTGAGGTGGACCGCCCACGTGGTGGCTTCTCTGTAATGCTATTCCCTCTTTCAAAAAATGAAAACCTACAGTGAAAACGCGCGGTGATATGAAAAGGTCCATTGGGTTCCTTGCATTTCAAGGCGCACGCTAACGCTAGAAAATCGCTGAACTGTCGAATCGTGCGTTGCTACGCACGTTAGCCAAAATCACGCGTTTCCATGTAAAAGCAGCTATTCACCTCTGTGTCTTCCCCAACGCGTGTTGCAAAATCGCGCGGTAGCTAACGCTGCATTTGAAAGAGGCCTAAGATTTCTTTTGTTAAAAATTTAGCTAGAATGGAGAATTTGCATCACATTTGACAGCTTTGTGGTGTTTGGCAAGTTTTCTGGCTTATTTTCACATAGAAATGAAATAGGATTTGATATCTAAAGGCTGGTTTAGTGGCAGGTGCAACAGCATCAGGTATTGCATGAGCAGACGAAGTGACACAGAAACGGATGACGTTGGCATGCAATTATGTAGGGAGGGAGTTGAGGAATGGGTGTAAAAGTGCAGTTCACTAGCAGTAAACTCCTTTCAGAACGTAGTGCTCCCGCAAACATATGATTGGCTGGTTGTACTGTAGACGACGCCCATTATGCCATTACACCATTGTTCACTCATTATGCCACCTAGCGGACATTGTCAAAATCAACCTGGTGTGCGTCCTTTCTGCCACCCACCACTGAAAGAGTACACGTGCAGTTCATCTTGGTGATGACGCTTTATGTCACTATTTTGTTGGTTGCATGTGTGCCTTTTTGCTCATAGCGCTTGCCACTGAACTAGTTCCTAGTTCCTTGGCATACGACACCGACGAGAATGGTGCTTGAGCAGACAGTATAATTATGATGTAAACTACAGACGGTAACAGAAATTGGGCCTGGTTTGATTCCCTGGCATGAGCGAATTCATGTAAGCGACTAACAGTTTTCAATATGAACGTTTGGTGGCGCCAAAACCGAAAAAATAAATAAACCAATGAAAAGTAAACCGAAGCCTATTTAAAAATTCAAACAGCCAATCAAATTCAAACGACTAGACTATTTAAAAATTCACAGACTATTTAAAAATTCAAACTAAAATTCAAAAAATTCACGGACTATTTAAAAATTCAAACAAAAATTCAAAAAATTCACAGACTATTTAAAAATTCAAACAAAAATTCAAAAAATTCAAATTTAAAAATTCACAAGACTATTTAAAAATTCAAACAGGCAATCAAATTCAAACAACGCATTCCATCAACAAATGCAATTAATTAACTCTCAACTCCACTTCACCATTGATTTCGTGCTTACTTCATAGAATGGTAGTGTAACTACATCATCAGTTTATGTGGATTGTCGTCTGCTAGAGCACTATTCTCGTCGGTGTCATGTGGCATTTGATCCCGGCACAAATCACACTCGAGCAGATGAAATGCCATATAAACTGATGATGTAGGAACTTTTTTTCAATGGTAGTGTGAAATCAGCCAACAAGTGCAGTTGAGAGGTAGTCAGTGTAGTTGAATGTGTCACACACATGTGATTGGCATTCCCACAGAATCACAAGAGAAGCAATTTCCCTAAAGCTAGGTTGACACGGTCAAAGTGCACTGTGATCAAGTAAATTTTTACGCCCTTCCTGCATCCCTTGGGTGCAACTTTGACCATGTGTACACTAGGTCAAAGTTCACTTGGACAGTTAGGACCCTTTCAAGTGGAGGACAGCTGCCAACTTAAAATGATCAAAGTATCACTTGGATATAATTTAAAATGGCTACCAACATGTAACACGTGGAGGGTGAATTGGATAATAATAATAAAAGAATTAGAAAACCAGCTAGGAATTGGACTGACAGAGAAAACATAATTTTTAGAATTATATGACACTGAGGAAGTGTTGTGGAATAGAAAGCTGCCCAAACTACATATGCAAAGATGTAAAATATGCTGCAATTGAATGGATTACGAATACAGTATAACCTCCCAAGTTGACCACCTCTTTATCTTGACCATGAATCATTGGAACCGAAATGCTCCCATAGGCATGCCATTGTGGATACACTCCATAAGTTGATCACCTCTGGATATTGACCACTGACCACCTACAGTTGGCACAACAGTCATCATCACCTCTCTATGTTGACCATTTAGGTGCAATCATGCTCCAATCAGCCAGCTGTGTACAAAATTCACTCTACCAGTCGCTCATAGGGGAAAACCCTTTTCATCTACCAGACACTCATAGGGGAAAACCCTTTTCACTATGCTTCTTGTTGTCAAAGTGAACAAGTGTATGTAACATTATGTCAAAGCGAAAAATAGTGGAGCTAACGTTAGAAAAGAAGGTGGAAGTTCTGGACCAAGTAAAGGCAGGGAAATCTCAGCGAAAGATAGCCGAAGATTTTGGGATTTTGAAAACAACAGTGGGGAATATTGTCAAGGCAAGGGACAAAATTTTGAAAGCATTTAATGAAAATTGTTCTAGCAGAAGGAAAAGGATTGTGGCTGATGATTTGGATCAAAAAGTTTTTCAGTTTTTCTCAAGATGTCGATCCAAGAACATTCCTTTAACTGGGCCACTGCTTCAGGAAAAAGCAAGAGTAGTCACCCAAGCACTGGGACGTGAAGATTTCACTGCCAGCAATGGTTGGCTGGAAAATTTCAAACTGCGGCATAACATTCAATGTTGTTCTTTAAGTGGCGAGTCAGCTGATGTGAATTTTGTTGCTGCTGATGACTGGAAATCAAAGCTGCCTACGTTGATTGCAGATTACAGTCTGACAGATATTTTTAATGCCGATGAAACGGCTGTGTTTTACAGACAGCTTACAACCTGTTCCCTTGTTCAGAAAGGCAATCGGTGCAAGGGTGGCAAACAAGCTACGGCAAACAAGCCTCTTTCACAAATACTAGCGAGCTCTCCACTGCCTGAGGGTTATCCCCAAGTGATGTGGAGAGCTCTGCACTGACTCCCAGTCGCCATCTAAGTTCTCCGCATCTCTCACAGTGACTAAAGATGTGCGCCACTGTGAGAGGCTCCCAACAGAAGTCACACCATGGCTGATCCTCACCCCGTAGAATGTAAGAGTGGGTGAGGAAGGTGTGACCAATTCGCAGCCGAGCAAGCACAACCTCCTCCCTCCGCGATTGGTGGCACGAGGACACCCAGTGCACTGGAGTGTCCTTCAGTGTGCGGAGTTTGTTCTTGGTCTCCGCAAACCACTGGGCCAGCCAGTGATCGTGGACGGCCCACCGCACCATCGGGAGAGTGTCGGAGGAGGGGACAGCAGTATCAGGTATTTCTGGCATCTGGGCCACCTGACAGGCATGGGCATCTGCCATCTCGTTGCCCACGATGCCAACATGCCCCGGGACCCACATAAACAACACTGTCTTGCCCTGCTTACGAATCACAAGCAGCAATCTGTGCACACCCTGGACGATGGCATGTCTGCCATACAGGGTGTGCAACAGCTGAAGGGAGCATAGGGAGTCAGTCACAACAACAAAGTGTCTGTTATGCAATATTTGGATGAGTTCCAGTGCCCTGTGCAGAGCTGTGAGCTCTGCAGTTAAGACACTGGCAACGCCTGGAAGGCGGCCCCCTATGAGATGACCAGTTGTCAAGACTGACCAACCCACATAGGAACCATCCTTCGACCCATCCGTGTAAATAAAAACATGGCCTCGATAGGTCCAAGAGAGGCGTCCGAACTCTTGTTGGTACAATGACCTATCGGTACTGGTTTTGGGTAAGGCTGCAAGCATTAAATTTAAACTTGGCTCTGGCACTGTCCAGGGCGGCACAGAGGCCGGCAGTACAGGCTGCACCCTAGGTAGAGTCACACCCAGGCCGGCAAGACAGTCCATCCAACGCACACCGAATGGAGGGGGAACCCCCTGGCGGCGGTTGAATGGCCGTCTCACAATGTCACTAAAGACGGCTGGGTGTGTAGGGTGCTGTGGCTGACCTTTCAGCCGCAAAATGTATGCAGCTGCCAGGCACTGCCGCCGCACAGTCAATGGTGGCTCACCAGCCTCAGCACAAAGGCTGAGTACTGGACTTGTGCGGAACGCCCCAATGGACAACCGGATGCCAGCGTGATGAACACTGTCCAGCATCCGGGATAGTCGAAGCATCAGTCGAGCATATAGTCGAAGCATCACCGTTCGACCTGCCCCAAAACCAGTTCCCTGCAGGCACCGCAGAATATTAAGGGAGCGAAGGCACTTAGCCTTCAGCTCCTTCAAGTGTGGGACCCATGTCAGACGGCTGTCAAAACGGAGACCGAGAAAGCGGGCCGCCTCTACAACTGGCAGGAGGCGGCCATCCAGGGTAAGCTGAGGCTCAGGGTGAAGCCCTCGCTTACGACAGAAATGCATGACAGTTGTTTTGTCAGGGGAGAACTTATAGCCACGTGAGGTGGCAAACTCATGCGCACTGTTTAGTGCGAGTTGCAACTGGCGCTCAATGCTGTGCATCGTGGCAGCCCAGTACCTGATTGAGAAGTCATCCACAAATAGGGACGACTTGACCGGGGGGTGAACAGAGGATGGTAGGCCGTTCACCGCAACAGCAAAAAGCGTCACACTCAAGACGCTCCCCTGTGGGACACCATTCTCCTGCAGAAAGGCAGAGGAGTAGGTGTTACCCACACACACTCTGAAGGTCCGTTCGGACAGAAAGCTTTGGAGGAAGAGGGGCAGATTACCCCTGAGCCTCCACTGGTGCAAGGTCTCCAATATACCGTGGCGCCAAGTGGTGTCATATGCCTTCTCCACATCAAAGAAGACAGCCACTAAGTGCTGTCTGTGGAGAAAGGCCTCACGTACTGCAGTCTCCAGGGAGATCAAATGATCCACCGGAGACCTACCAGCACGGAAGCCACATTGGGCATTGGCAAGGAGGTGGTGCCGCTCGAGATACCACACCAGGCGCCAATTTACCATTCGTTCCATTATTTTGCAAAGACAGCTCGTCAATGAAATGGGTCTGTAATTTATTGCAAGGCTACTATCCTTCCCAGGTTTTGGGAGTGGGATTATAGTAGCCTCTCGCCAGCCTGCAGGGACTTCATGCTGCTGCCATATCATGTTGAATACCTCAAGGAGGTATATAACGCCTTCCTCTGGTAGATGTCGTAGCATTTGATAGTGTAAGCTATCTGGTCCAGGGGCAGTGTCCCTGGCTCTTGCTAGAGCTGCTCGTAGCTCCCAAGGGGCAAATGGATTGTTATACCCCTCGGCGACACCACCAGTGAAGTTCAGTGGATGGCGTTCTGCAGCCTGCTTCGTTTGCAGGAATGTTGCCGTGTAGTGCCGGGAACTGGAGACGGCTGCAAACGTCCTTCCCAGTTCCTCAGCCACCTCACACGGCAGAAGGCAATGTCTTCCTTGCACAAGGAGACCTGAGCCACATGATGGTAAATATCTGCCTTGGATCTTTCTCAGCGTTTCCCAGACTTTCTTGGAGGGCGTGTGACGGGTAAGTGAGGAGACGTACTGACTCCATGAGGAGCGTTTGGCCTCCTTGATCACCCGTCGTGCATTTGCCCGGGCTCGGAGATAGTCAATACGATTGGCCTCGGTGGGACGAGATTGAAAGCTGCGAAGGGCTCGTCGGTGAGCCCGAATCGCACTCCGACAATCCTCCGTCCCCCATGGGGGTTGTGACTGTCCGAGCCCCATTGTGGATTATGGGCATTGAAGTCACCCAAAATCAAGAAGGGTCTTGGAAGCTGGGCACTGAGGGAGTCGAGGTCTGACCATGGGATATCGATCCCAGGAGGCATGTAGAGGGAACATAGAGTGGTATGCACATCCAGTTGCAATGAGACCGCCACTGCTTGAAGAGGCGTCTGCAAAGCAACCGGCACATGCATGCACCCATTCCGGATAAGGATAGCCACCCCTCCCACAGGGTGGCTTCCTTGCTGCCGGGTGTCTGCAAATGTTGTGTACCCCCGTAGTGAAATGGGGGTATCACTCTGACACAGAATCTCCTGGAGGGAGATGCAGACAGGGTTGTGCCGAGAGATCAGAAGTTTGATCTCGTCCCTCTTGTGGGAAAATCCTCGACAGTTCCATTGTAGGAAATTTACCATCAAGTGTTCTTTGGTGGCTTATTTTTATTCCTCCCTTTTCTCCGTCCCACTGCAGAAAAGGGAGGGATGCCTTCAATTGGTTCATCCTCCTCCATCTCGAAGGAGGAATCCCCATCTTTCCCCAGTTGGGGCATGAAACCACCCCTTGCTCTCTGCCGTTGGCTAGAGAGTTTGGGTGGACGAACCAAGGACACCCGCCCCACTGTGGAAGTGGTAGGTGTCCCTACTTTCTTTCCACCTGTCTCACCCACCACCCTCTCCGTGGAGGGGGCTGGCTGGACTGAGACAGGGAGGGAGGCCTTCACAGGAGATGCCTCTCTTTCATGAGCAGCATCTGGGGCCTCCAAAGAAACTGGCACCGCCATTATTGGGGGGCCCATGCATGGGCCAGAGGCGGTGGTGGAGCCGGAAATAGCCGTGGAAACGGGGTCGGGGTCCGTCTGGCAGCCAATGCTTGCACAGACCGGCACTCCATGGACCCCACGGGCCCGAGAGGGCGTCAAACGGATGAGAGGGGGGAGTTGAGGTAGTGTGTCCGTCTGGGTGCAGACAGACGACACAGCAGCTGCCTTGGCAGCACCTGCATAGGACACCGCACGACTGGGGGTCCCTGGCAAGGCTAGCAGCCGCCGCGCATCCGGAAAGCTGATACCCTTCTGGACACGCAACTCCCGGATTGTGCGCTCCTGCAACCAAGTAGGGCAGTCCCGAGAAGACGCGGGGTGGTTGCCCTTAAAGTTCACACAAAAAGGTGCAGTCTTACAAGACTCTAGGGAGTGGTCTCCCTGCCCACAAGTGCCACACATGGCCTTGGCAGAACAGGAATTCTGGCCATGGCCATAACGTTGGCACTTGAAACACCGAAGCGGGCTCGGTATGAAAGGACGCACAGGCAAGCGGAGGTAGCCAGCCATGATGTACTCTGGCACCTTGGGCCTACCAAAGGTCAGCACCAAGGTGTCAGATGGCCGGGATTCTCCATCCCGTTGGACAGAGGTGCGGCGGACAGCCACCTCACCCTGGTCCCTAAGCTCCTCCGCTATTTGCTCCTCTGACTCCCCACGCAGATCGGGGCACCGCACCACACCTCTGCTGGTGTTTAAAGTGCGATGCGGTTCGACCACAATGGGGATGTCACCGAGTTTCCGCATTTTCAATAACGCTTCGGTCTGGTGATTGGCAGATGCCTCCACCAACAAGGTGCCATTGCGCAGTTTCTTGACCGAGGTCACATCACCGGCAATGCCCTTGATGGCTTTGGCGATAAGGAAGGGCGACGCCTTCCCCAAGGATGCACCATCCTCCCCGGATATGGAAAGAAACCGGGGAGGGTAGGAAGAAGGAATAGAAGTGCTTTTGACTGCACCTGAGGCTTCCTTAGATGCAGGAACACGCTTTGCATCAGCGGTGGAGCCCTGCACCTTAAGGCTAAGAGGCCGTTGCCTCTTGTTAAGGGCAGGTGCTGATGTATTTGACACCACAGGGGCATTCCCTGATCCAGTTGGATGACTGGGGGAATGCGGCCTTTTAGTTGGAGCAGTGCTCGTCTCCATTAACTCACTGGCAGCTGGCCCACTCAGTTGAGTGGGACCGAGCCTGCCATCTTCCGGCTCAACACAAGTCATTGAAACTAAAGAAGGGGGAGGGGTGGGGTTTTTTGAAGAGGCCCCCAGCCTCTGGGTTATAGTTGCCATAATTGTTATTAATTATGATTTCGCTGCCCGCAGGTCTCACCCACCACCGAGCCCAACGAGGGGACGCCCATTCGGGTTGTCGAGACTACTCGGACAGGATACCGTTAGGGTGGCATAATCCCCGAGTACCGGACCATTGGCATCGGGGTTGACTGCCGGTCCACTTACGGTCACCCTAGGAGGCATAACCACTTATGCGCCCCCAGCCGATTGACCAAGACCGAGCTACTGCCTTGGCCTCCCGTTTTCCCTGGAAGCTGTGGCCAAAGTGATGTTTTGGAGGCTGTGGGTCGCAACGCTAGTCCCCGATGTCTGTCAGCCACCTCACCAGTGTGGAGTGGCCAAGAGATATCGCAGGGCATGCGCCTCCTCAACCACGAGGATCTGCTTTTCCCTGGGTATGGGTCTCCACGCACGGCAAACACGCGGGTAGGTGTTTGTTTACGGTCACCTCAGTGAGGAGCCTACGTCGACAGAGAACAAGTCAGACCGAACACTGGAACAACCACGATGTTGGTATCATCCTGTCCAGAACACGTCGTAGACAAAGACGATGGTGGTGTTGTCCAGTCAGGGGCAAGAAAAAGTCACCCCGTTTTGTCGCCTCTTACGACATGCAGGTATGCAGTGTTCCTATTCTACCCCGGGCACACACGGGTAGCAAACGACGTCAACGTAAAGCCCCTCTTCACAATAGTGAGTTTTCTTATAGCGTTTTTGCCGACGCACGCTACGTTAAGCAGATGTCAGGCTGTGCATGTGCAACTACTGCATGCAGTAACGTTACATTAGATTTCGCACGCATCGTGAATTTAGCATCAGACGCAAGCTAATTACGTTAGAGTACAGATGGAAATGGTGGACACCAAAAAAGTTGCAAAAAGAGTTCACTTCACTCCAAATATGAATATAGTTATGTTAAAGGAAGTGCTCCATCATAACCCAAGATTTGAAAATAATAAGTGGGATTTGGTGGCCAAAAAAATGTGGATGTGGTAATGTTGGTTGAATGACATGCATTGCTATGGCCAGTTCAATGTCTTCCACTGGCAAATCATTAATTAATCGAAAAATTATAATTTCCTCCATTTCTAATTAACCTTCAGACTCATCCCTCTGTCGGTTATATTTCAGTATGCTTATTTTATACCATGAGTCACTAGGGGCGCTCCTGAACCGCCCATTACATTTAGGACCGTTACAAGAAAATTGTTTTTTCCTTGGAAACAATCCGTTGGTCACGTGGTCTGCTAACGTCTTTGAGTGCGCCCGTTGATGCTGCAAGAAAACTCCCTAATAAAATCAGGGAACGAGAATGGCAACGGCCAGGAAATTCAACTTTCCCATTAAACGTAAGCCGTTTGACCAATAGGAGCACACCTCCACCACATGACGTACCCGTCGCCCCTCCCCTCTGCACAAAATACGTTTTACGTTCCCGTTGCTGTTGTGAAGCCTGTTTAAACTCAAAACGTAAAATTAACGTCATCAAAGTCCGCATAATCTTTTATGCTACGTATCATGCTATGTAGCAAAGAATACGAAAATTGCTGTTCAAAAAAGCTACGTAGCAACTTTGTAGCATAGGGATCGAATTCTTTTAAAACTGTAGCCAAAACTTCGTAGTGCAGTTGTAGTGCTACAAATGCTTCACCTTTTCGAGCAGGATTCTTTGCATAGTGCAACATGGCAGCCACCACAGAAGATATTGCAATTGAACATGATGGACTGCAATAGGGTAGTTATTAACAGTACCCAAAAATGAAGCAGAACAAATAAAAAATTGTATAATTTTCAATTAAAGAAATAATTTTATTTTAAAAACATTAAGAACATCATCATCATACCCTTATCCCGCCTGTGGCAGACTCGGGTCTGAGAGTCCACTGAACATACTATGACTGGGGTCACCCCAGCCAGGCATCTGGAATCCGTAGGAGTATTGGCAGCGTTTGTCTGTAGGGGTGCCAACATTAACCCATTAACTGCCATGATCCCCAATTGGGGATTGGTACTTTAACTGCTACAGTACTGCCAACTGTTGCTCAATTTTGGAACAAATAATCACGTGACTATTAACCACATTGTTTGCTATGACTGATAAGTTACGTTTATTATATTGATATATAATATAGCTTTGTTCTCTCAGTTTGAGCTAGCTTTTTGTTGTGGTGAATAACAGCACATTTCAAAATTCAAAAAATCATTTTCTGCTGTAATTAATTTTCAACTTAGGGGATTTTCTGGATCATTGGTGAGTTTCTAATACAATTATATCAATCTTATAAGAATAATGTTCTTTGGGTTCATGCAGTGGTCCAAGATATCTCAATCCTCATTTGGGGCTCATGGCTAATGCAGCTCTAAATTTAAGGAAACATTTTGAAATTCTATTATAGCAAATGACACAATACATGCTTCATTCTTTGAAAGAAGTTAATGAAATTGTAAATTCTGATGACTTTGTCCCTGCTGATGATAAGGAAGACCAGGGACCAATTGATATTGTAGAGATTCCACCAGAACAAGTTGATGAAGTCTCTGATAATGAAGATATTGATGACAATACTCTGGATGATCATGAACCATCAGATGTTCCAGGAATGGTGGAAATTGATTGCATTGAAATGCAGGATGATACAGAAACTCAAGATTTTCATGTACTCACATGTACAAGTATTCCCAAAGGGGGTGTAGCCTCCCCACCCACTAAAAAGAAAAAGTCATCATTGAAGACAAACTGGAGGAAAAAGCTTCCCAGTTATTCAAAAATCTACAAAAGTTCAGATGTTCTGGACAAAAGAAAAAATGATCTAATTAGTTTATTGAAGGGAAAAAGCCCCATTGAGTGCTTTGAGATGCTGTTGGATGATGGTATTGTCACTGACATTGTTCAACAATCATTGAAATATGCCAAACAAAAGAACGTCCATTCCTTCCAACTATTAAATGCATGCATAAGAAAGTTTTTAGGAATACTGTTATTCACTGGGTATCATTCCCTTCCTCAGGAACAGTTATATTGGTGTGAGGATGAGGATATGGATGTTCAGTGTGTCCGGAAATGTATGAGTAGAAACAGGTACATTGAAATCAAGCGTTATCTGCATTTCAATGATAATGCTGAGCTGCATCAAATCCTAGCCCATTAACGTGATAAACTCTTCAAGATTCGCCCATTTATGGAGAAATTGAATGCAAACTTTCAACAATTTGGAGTGTTCACAAAGAATTTGAGCATAGATGAGCAAATGGTACGATATTATGGGCACCATTACCTGAAACAATTTATTTGTGGCAAGCCTGTGAGGTTTGGATTCAAGCAATGGATCATTGCCTGCTCACTAAAAGGTTATTGCTTCAAAATGGAGGTGTATGAAGGAAAGGGAAGAAACAATCAGGTTGGCACTACAGTAACTGGACTTGGAGCATCTGTTGTTTTGAAAATGATTTCAATTGTAGATACACCTACCATGCACACAATATATTTTGACAATTTCTTCACTGGATATTCTCACATGAGTCATTTACAGAAAATTGACATGATAGCAACTGGAACTGTTCGATTCAACAGAATGAACAACTGCCCAATCCTACCTGACAAGGAGATGAAGAAGAAAGCTAGGGGGACATTTGACTACCGATTTGATCCACAGAATGAAATACTGGCTGTATCTTGGAATGACAACAGCTGTGTAAAGATGCTTACAAATCATGCCTCCATTGAGCCTATGTCAAATGTACGGAGATGGAGCAGAACTGAAAATAAAGATATTCAAGAGCCCCAACCAAAACTTATCACCAAATATAACAGGCATATGGGAGGTGTGGATAAACTAGACTGGAATGTCCAAAAGTATAGGATTAGAATTAGAGGAAAAAAGTGGTATTTCCCCCTTGTTACCAATGCCATTGACATTGCAGTGGTGAATGCATATGTGTTGTATTGCCTAGCAAATGGAAGAATACCTTTGATGGATTACAGAAGGATGATTGCTAGAGCATATCTTGAAATGTCATCAATATCTGACCCTAAGAAAGCAGGAAGGAAATGTTTTCCTAAGCCATCAGGCAGTCAGGTACGAAGTTGACATCAGAACTTCTGGATCTGGACATTATATTGAAAGAACAGAAATGGGAAAACAGAGAAAATGTGCAGTGTGCAAAAGGAATGCCCAAAAACAGTGTTCCAAATGCAATGTTGGTATACATATTGATTGTATGGAAGCATGGCATGAAAGGTAGATGGCATCTGCCATGATCCCCATTTGGGGATCATCATTATAATTCAATTTTTAAAAAAACTTTTATGTCCTACAGTGAATGTGTATTTTTTTCTTGTCAACATAATCAAAATAAACAAAATTAGCATAAAATTTTTAAAAAGAAAAATTTGGTAGTTAATGGGTTAAGAACACATAATTTAATTAAAGAAATTGAAATAGTTTAGTCATTTAAGTAGCATATACATGGCACCATGGAGGCCTCCATCTTTGTAGCACTACACAAGTTGTTCAAATAGCTGCTACTGGTAGTGCTCTACATGAATTTTCATGACGTCACCGTATGCACTACGTATGCGACGCTACAAGTATTTCCGTAGCTTAAAAGATTATGCGGAGTGTTTTAAGCGATGTTCGTCTGCTGAAGTGTACTTAAAAAATTGCGGCAGCGTCGATGCTTAAAACGACCAACATAAAATTTGGCGCATGCACGTGTCGCTCGCTACCTTATGTCCGAAAGTCAAACGGAGTCGGTAAACATATAGCCTAAAACGCGTGGATTTGTAGGGCACTAGTAGCACTAGTTTCAGTACAGGTGTCATGCAGAGCAAACGTGGTTTTAGGGGTAATTCATTATTCTCGCAAGTGTCACAGTGTTGCACACCAGACTGGCAATACGACATTAAATTGACATGCCGTAACTATAGCTACGTAAAACGTAAACGTAAAAAATTTAAGTATGCTCAGTTTTACGTTTACGTCATCAGTGCTACGTGCCATGTAACTAGGCATAAAGAGATGCAAACTCTCATGAAAAGACCCACAATTTTTTAATTTCGTTGGCGTTTTATGGCCCCTTAAATACAACGTCATTATGGCCCCATCAAATGCATTCTTCTAATGCAGGAACTGGACAGACACGATTATTGGGCATTGGCAATACCCAGTTTTCTCTAGCGGCCTCCCATTTTAGTACTAGCTGGGGTTTCATACCATAATTGTTTTTTTTTTCCTTTGCATGA
The DNA here is from genome assembly GCA_013389805.1 of Trigoniulus corallinus. Classification (NCBI taxonomy): domain Eukaryota; kingdom Metazoa; phylum Arthropoda; class Diplopoda; order Spirobolida; family Trigoniulidae; genus Trigoniulus; species Trigoniulus corallinus. The sequence goes on along the minus strand of JAAFCE010009125.1, from coordinate 7,994,545 downwards.
TTTCAAGACAGTACCACATTTAAATGGAAAAGGTGGCATATGGCCAAGTGTTAGGCCATACCTCTCTCAACTTACAAAATAAATATTTTACTGTTACCTACAGCCACCATTTTACAGTAATCCTGTAAAGCCACACATAAAATAACCCATAGGTCCTCTAAAAAAACGATCTCCAAAGCCGCACAGGTGTCATGCAAAGCTGCGCCTGCAATTAGGCTGCACCTATAGTCATACTGCAATGGACTGCACAGGTGTCATGCAGAGCTGCGTTACTACAAGAAAAGCTTTACAAACGTGGATGGTAAAGGTAGTCTGTCAATTACCAGCTACCAAAAAAATTAGATTGCAATTAATTTATAAGGAAATTATTGCTTGGATCGTTATTAATCAGAAAAAAATTAAGGTACTGAAAATTTCAGGGACATGACATGCTTAGACTACCCTTTACCATTCTAGGGTTAAAAGTGTGTTTCTCAAAAACCCATTTGGTCCTTAAAAGCATGGTAAATTAACAGAAAATTTACTTCATTAATTTATTAAAATTTCATTAAGGAGTCACTTTCTCTTAAGTGTATCCTTTATTTAAAACAACTGACTTACTGACACTAAATTTGTAAAATACTGATTTCTTTTAACACCTTGCTGGGTTTTCTATGTGGTCATGAATCTTGCGTTTTCTATCTGGCGTGGGGGGAGGGTGTAGATTTTGCGTCTTCTATCTGGTCATGATTTTTGAATCTTCCATCTAGGAGTGAATGTTGCGTCTGTGGTCTGGAGGTGGATTTTGCATCTTCTATCAGGGGTGGGGGTATATTTTGTGTCTTCTATCTGGTCGTAATATTTGAATCTTCCAACTGGTAGTGGATTTTGCGTCTTCTATGTGGGGTGGAGTTGGGGATAGATTTTGCGTCTTCTATATGGGGAGGTATATTTCACATCTTTCTGTCATTTTTGCATCTTCCATCTGCGGGTGGATGTTGTGTCCCCTGTCTAGGGTGTATGTTGTGCCTGCTGTCTGGGGATTGATTTTGTATCTTCAATGTGTTTTTTTTTATTTGGCATCCTATATCTGGTCGTGATTTTTGCATCTTCCATCTGGGGGTGGATTTTGCATCTTCTAACTCGTCGTGAATGTTACGTCTTCCATCTGGCCAGGAAGCTTCAATAAAGTCCGCCACACACGATCAGTGTGGTGTGTCACGTACTTACGTTCCTTTTCATTAAAGGTCATGTGACGTCATTTGATTGTCCGCATCAACCAGTAATTCTACCGTTACCATGGTGCAATTTTTTAATGATGACGTTTATCCATGTTTGGGCATGCGCAGAACAAAACCACAACAAAAACACTCCACCCATCCCCCACCAAGTCCCCCTTCACCCCACATGCCTCCATATCCCTTTGCACGAACTGCTCCCACATCCGTTTATTGTCTTCCTCCACTCCTGGTGCCCTCAATTACCTGAAGTCCCATAACGGACCTAATAACTCACTCCTCTCCCCTCCTAACATGCATATATCTCCTCAACCGATTCTCCGATCTTTTCTGCGATGTCTCCCACTCCCAAGCTACCTCTAACGTAATTATGTTGGGTTGTGTTGGGTCGTGACACCCCCAAATACAGTATGTTGCACAGCATTTGCATCTTGGTCTCTTGCATTTGCCTTTCATAGTTCTTCCATGAAAGGCAAATGCAAGAGGCATTTTTAACTGCGAGACCCATTTTTAACTAGAGGATTTTGTTTGAAAGAAACCAAAATGAAAATTTAGATAGCGACATTAGGCCCTAATGTATACAGTGCAATAATAAAGTTCTGAGACAGTCAATCACTACGAAACGAACCATTAATACTTTAGGTATCTGTTTAGTTGTATGAAAATTAATTCCCCTGCAACCCCAATGGGAGTACTAAATTATTTTGCTTTTCGGTTATTTATGAGAATAATAAAAGCTTCTTAAGAATAATTTTTATGGCAAATCCCAGCCTCGGGGAGTGTTCAGCTACTGCATCAGAGGTGGAGTGCTCAGCAACTGTATCAGTTGGTTTTATTTTACATCTTGCGCTAGTGGCTTCTTTCATCATCATCATCTCCCCCTTATCCCACCTGAGACAGGGTTGGGACTACAGATTCTACTCCTCCACTCCCACCTATCCCCCACAAAGTCCCCTCCCCCCCTACACCTCCATGCCCACATGCCTCCATTTGAACCACCTGCTCCCACGTTCGTTTTGTCTTCCTCTACCCCCAGTTCCCTGCAATCACCTGTCCCATAACGAACTTAATAAGTCAGTCCTCTCCCCTCCTCCTCAACTGATTGTCATCTTTTCTGTGATGTCTCCCCTCCCCATGCTACCTCTAAAGTAATCGTGTTGGGTTCCGTTGGGTGGTGACACCCCCAAACATGTTGCACAGCATTCACATCTCTGGGCCTCTTGCATTTACATTTCGTGGTTCTTCCTAGTGTGGTGTTATTTATATAAAAGATATTTATTTCAACACCTTAAAGGAATAGCAGTAAGGATAACAGCATCAGGCACAGGCTTGGCAGAAAGCACACATCAAGCAAGTTGGCAGCAGGGTAAACTCCATCAAATTACATGTCATCATCACGACAGCAACATGTCTTCCGATACAGACCATCACACAACACTAGAACGCCATCTCAGTCCCACATTCCATCACACAATGCTAGAACACTATCACAATACCTCACAGTCTCTTAAGCATCACTGGAACGCCATCACAACATCACACAGTCTATTACACGTCACTGCCCCATCTTGGACCCCAACAAGTCCCGCTCTTACATGCATCCTTATCCGTTCCCTCTTCCTTTGTTCTGCCTTTGCTTCCCGCCATTTACTCTCATTACCCTATTCCCATGCCACCTAGCAGAGGCGTCAGTGTGAATATTGCATGACCCATCAATGACGCCACCTAGTGGAGGCGTCTGGTGCAGGTAGAGTGCATCAACTAGTGAGGGTATCTGATGTGGATGGGGCGCCATCTAGTGAGAGCGTCTGGCAACCCGACACTAGCTAATCATCACTCTGAGTCATACAGCACAGCAAGCCTAGCAACAGTTCTGTAAAGTGGCAGTTGCACAGGACTCCACTTGTCTGTCTCCACTTCAGCCACCCTGCATTAATCCTATGGGTCTACCCATTGCCCTGGAAAACTGATCATAAATAACAAAACTGCCCCACCAGAATCACCTCTTCCCAACAACAAAAATCATGTAGGCCCTTTTGTGCATCAACTTTGGACTCAGTTGAGCCTTCCCACATCATCAGCAAATATATAGATAGGGGCTATGTGCTGACCCTTGATGTAAACCTGCCTGCACGTTGAAACATGCAGTATTCTCCCTTCTGTCCTCACCCTATCAATGGAACCATCATACATGCCCTGCACTATCTATATACGGCCTGTGGTTTGTATGTTGTTTGTTTATTGGTGTTTTAGGGCCCTTCAACTACAAGGTCAATGGAACGCCGTCACAGCATAGTTCTTATGCAGAGACTGTACAGACACTACACTAATGCGACGATTTTTGGGTATTAGCTGAACCCAGTTTTCTCAAGTGGCCACCCATGTCAGTACTAGGTGGGGTTGCACTGCTTAACTTCAGTGATCAGACGAGAACTGGTGTGTCCAACACAATTCGCCACTCCCCATATGGCATTCATCAACCCCTTTATTTCTTAAAATGCTCCATACTACCTGTCTAGGGACACTATCATATGTGTTCTCTAGGGTGATGAATATTACATGAAGGTTCCTAGCTGTTCTAGGCTTGTCTATGATCCCTCTTAGAATAAAGATTGGTTCCATGGTAGGAACAAAAATTGGTTTCCCCGGACACTAGTTTGGTCTCTGAGGCAACGATCCATGACTCTCTCACAGCTTCATAGAATGGCTCATCAGCCGTATGCCTCTCTAGTTTTGACAGTTCCATGCATCCCCTTTGCCCTTGAACAATGGGACTATTCTGCTCTATCTCCAAGTAGAAGGCACCCTGCCACCTTTTGTGAACTTAGTGAAGAGCTTCCATAGCAGTGTAGTTCCTGAGTTCCCAAGGTACATCAAACATCAGTGGGGATCTTATCAGGGCCTACTGATTTTTGACCTTTCATCTTTTGAATGGCTCTCACTATTTCTGTCTCCTTAACCCTGTCCACTGCCTGTGAGATGGTGGGGTACTGTCTGTGACCATTACCATCACATCTTACTGAAAAGTTACCCTAGCCATCTGGTACCTGTCCTCCCTAGGCTGTATGACATTTGAATGGGGATTTGTGTGGGTCTACAGCTTCTTGGCCTTTCATCTTCCTAAGTGCCCTGGCAACTTCCTCCTCTGTTACCACTCTCCACACCCCTGCTTATGCAGGGAAGGTGTAGAAGTCCTCATCTCCCTCCACTGCATTCAAGAGATTCTGGAAGCACTCCTCCCACAATCTTTTCCCCCTAGCAGGGAGAGCAGGATCCTACCCTCACTATCCTTCACTGTTATGGCTCAGGGTATATCTGTAGCTGCACTATCTCTAGCCTTGGGGAATTTGAAAACTTCTATCTCACCACTGAGTCTTTGACACCTGGTCCCCTATCTCTCCCCACTGAGTCTTTGACTCCTGGTCCCCTATCTCTCCCCACTGAGTCTTTGACTCCTGCTCCTATATCTCCCACCACCATTGGAAAGCAACCTTCTTTCGCTTGATGGCTGCTTCTACCTCCTCATTCCACCACCATGTCTGCCTGTTTCCTTGAACTGTGCCTCCTACTCTGCCCTGCCCCAAAATCGCTTTCCACTAGTTCTGATTTTTCTGGTGACCCTGTCCCACATGGCATCAGCTGTCCCTTCCCATTCTCAATTTACCTGCCTGTGCACTTCTTGAACAAATTCTCTCTTTTGATAGGTAGTTTCAACCATCTGATGACTGGCTCTCCTTTCCATGAATGTGCCTTGCCTGCCACTTTAACTAGGATTTCTAACATAAGTAGCTTTTGGCTACATTCCTTTTGGAAATTTTCACTGGGGAGTGCCCAGCAATCACAGACCTTTAACCTATGCTGTATGCTGCCCTCTAACCATGAAGAAATCCATCTGAGACATCCCTGTGGTGACTGGAATGTGATTAGATGCTTGTCCCTCTTCCTAAACCAGATATTTGCCAATGCAAGTCCTGGTGTGTTTGATGTGTCAAGAATTTCTTGATTTTCCACAAAGCCTGTTATTGTTCACATTGATTAATACATAAACTTTGGTATGTAAGGAGATAACTGAAAAAGACCTGAAATGGAAATTGGATATGGCCATGTAGCGAAGGCTTTAGTTAAGGTGGAAACTTTAAGATGTAGATAATAAATCCATATTAATTGTAATTTCCGACCTGATTGCATGTTCTTAATAATCCATGAATAATGTTCTGACTTCAATGAAAGGATGTAAATATTCCAAATTTTACAACAAGAAGAGATAATTTAATATTCAACTGGTTAATAATTGAATGAATAAACATTTTATAACATAAATAATACTGATAGAAGTAAAGTTATATGTCTTTTTACAATCAAATAACTGTTATAATGGAGAGGTAAAATTATGCATCTGACTTGTATCAAAGTTATTAGAGAACTCTTGTTTTTTGAAATTCAAAATTCAAAATTTTTAAATGTTTTTGTTTCTTTCTATTTTTTTGAATTGAATTGACAAATAGAATCATGTAGTGTTTTCTACTCTTTTTAAATGTCATGTGCTTTTGTGGACAGCATGTGCAGTACACCTGCTGTGTAGCACATGGAATTATATTTTGAATTCAACCATGTCAATGTTGAAGAGGGTGTCTCTAAAATATAAAAAGCATGTAAGTATATTTGTAAATGGAGAGGAATGTCTCCATAACGTCAAAAATTATGAGAATGAGTGGAGAGGTGAAGTCTCCACAAAAATGTAAGAATGGGTGGAGAGGGGAAGTCTCCACAGCCACTTTATCTAAATCCAGACTTTATGTATATTATATATAGGTACATATGGATAGATAGACATCATACTTAAATATTTCATTTATGATATAGGCCACAAGACTGGCTACTACTGATAGGGGTTTGCAAGTCAACCCCTGGCCACAGTCACCAGTGGCTGGCAATGCCATGGGGGGGTTGGGACCATGGACCCCATGGCAGGTAGCGCACCAAGTGTCCTCTGTGGGGTAGGCCAGCATCCCCCCACTGCAAGCAGCGCCAACATTCCTGTGGGTTTGAGACGCCCAGCTGGGGTGGCCCCAGCTGGAGTGCATTCAGATAGCATAAGGGCTAATCTTAGATTGGGAACTTGGAATGTGGGGACCCTTACAGGCAAAGCTGGGGAACTTGCAAATATCCTAAAGCAATGGAGGATCCAGGTAGCTTTCCTTCAAGAAACTAGGTGGAGGGGGAATAGATCAAGGGCCCTGGGTGAGGGGTACAATCTTATTTATACTGCCAGTGAAGGGGGGCAAAATGGGGTGGGCATAGTATTGGATAGTGAGCTTAAACAAGGGGTCACCCATGTAAAACAAGTCAATAGCAGGCTCATGTTAGTTACAGTGATTTGGAGAGGAGTAGTGCTTCACCTCAACAGTGCGTATGCCCCCCCCCCCCCCAGGCAGGTCTGGATGAACCCACAAAGGATGGCTTTTGGACAGAGTTCGAGGACTTGGTGCACTCACTGGAGGCGCCAGTAGGGCAATGCCAGGGTAATGAGCAATTAGTTATTGGGGGGACACGTAGGCAAGGACAACCAGGGCTATGGGGAGGTCCATGGGGGATGGGGGTATGGAACAGTAAGCACAGATGGGCAGCGAATTCTTGACACAGCAAATGCACTTGGCCTTGCATTGGCAAATACATGGTTTAGGAAGAGGGACAAGCACCTTATCACATACCAGTCACCACAAGGAATGTCACAAATAGATTTCTTTATGGTCAGAGGGCAGCATAGATCAGAGGTTCGTGATTACTGGACCCTCCCCAGTGAAAATTTCCAAAAGGAATGTGGCTATCGGCTACTAATGTTAGAACTATTAGTGAAAAAAGCAGGCAAGGCACATTCTTGGAAAGGAGAACAGGTTATCAGGTGGTGGAAACTACCCACCAAAACACAGGAATTTGCACCAGAAGTGCACAGGCAAGTAGACTGCGATTGGAAAGGGACAACAGTTGCCATGTGGGACAGGGTTGCCTGAAACATTAGAGCCAGTGGGAAAACCATCTTGGGGCAGGGTAGAGTGGGAGGCACAGTCCATGGTAACAGGCAGTCATGGTGGTGGAATGAGGAAGTAGAATCAGCCATCAAACAAAAAAAAGACTGCTTTCCACAGGTGGCAGGTGAGCAGGGACCAGGAGTCAAAGACACAGTATAGGCTGGCCAAGACCACTGCTAGGAGGAAGATTGCCCTGGCCAAGCACCAGAAGTATGAGGCCCTCTACAGGCAGTTAGAGACTAAGGAAGGGGAGAGAGAAGTTTTCAAACTGCCAAGGCTAAAGATAGGGCAGCAAAAGATATACCCCGAGGCATAACAGTGAAGGATGGCATAGGTAGGGTCCTGCTCTCTCCAACCATGGTCAAGAGGAGGTGAGAGGAGTACTTCCAAAACCTCTTGAATGAAGCAGGGGGAGATGAGGACATTGCCACCAATCCTGCACCGGCAGGGGCAGTGGACTGTGTAACTGAGGAGGAAGTAACCAGGGCACTCAGGAAGATGAAAGGTCGAAAAGCTGTAGGCCCAGATGGAATCCCCAATAAAGTTTGGCATAGCTTAGGGAGGGCAGGTACCAGGTGGCTAGCAAAACTCTTCAATAAGATAGCTAGTGGAGATAGAATGCCATCTGCATGGCATGAGAGTTGGATACTACCACTCTACAAGGGTAGAGGGGATGTCCAAGAGTGTGGCAACTATAGAGGTATAAAGCTAATGAGCCACTCCATGAAGCTATGGGAGAGAGTAATGGAACATCGCCTCTGGGATAGTACTAGTGTCCATGCAAGTCAGTTCAGGTTTATCCCAGGTAGGTCCACAATGGAGCCAATCTTCATTCTGAGGTAGATGATGGAAAAGTATAGGGCAGCAAAGAAAGATCTCCATGCCATCTTCATTGACCTGGATAAGACCTATGACAGTGTCCAAAAAAGGGGGTTTGAGAAGCATTATGGAAAGGGGGGGTAGAAGAAGGTTTTATTAGAACACTCCAGGATATGTACGATTGCTCCATAGCCAGGGTAAAGACACCTTGGGGAAACACTGGGGGCTTCCCAGTGAAAGTTGGGGTGCACCAAGGTTCAGCACTTAGTCCACACCATTTCATCCTGGTTATGGACGAACTGCTGACAGGTGTAGGAAAATGGGCCCCACAGTGCCTGGCATTTGCCGATGATATAGGGAAAATTAGTGACTGCAGAGAGCAGATAGAGAAGGGACTAAATGATATAAGAGGAGCAATGGAAAAGGGAGGGCTAAAGATTAACACGAATAAGACTGAGTATTTAGCTTTCAATTGGGAGGGCCAAGAAAATGATGGGGACATACGTTCAAGGGGCAAACTGGTGAAAAAGGTGCAGGAGGTAAAGTACCTAGGATCAACATTTCAAATCAATGGGGAGATAGACTCAGATGTGACCCATAGAATCAAGGGGGGGTGGTTGAAATGGAATCAGGCAAGTGGAGTCCTGTGTGATAGGAGGGTCCCAAACAAGTTGAAAGGGAAATTCTACAGGACAGTGGTTATGCCAGCTATGCTATACAGTTAACAGAGTGCTGGGCTGTGAGGAAAAGCCATGTATCTAGAATGCAAGTAGCAAAGATGCGAAGGCTGTGGTACACGAGTGGGGTGTCAAGAGCAGACAGAATTAGGAATGCATACATTAGAGGTAGCCTGGGGGTAGTGGACATTGCCGAAATGATGATGAAAAATAGGCTGAGGTGGTATAGTCACATAACGAGAAGAGGGGATGAGGAGCTTGTTAGGGCCATACCGGGAATGCAGGTGGTAGGGAGCACCCGGGGCAGGGGGAGGCCAAAATTAATGTGGGAGCAGGTCGTTTTTAAGAATTGGCTTTGTGGACAGGGACCTGGTGGGGGATAGACGGGAGTGGAGGGCTAGAACCTGCTGACCTGACACCACCACAGGCAGGATAATGGTGTGATGATGATGATGATGATATAGGCCACAAGAATATGCTAAACATTGATCAGGAGATTGAGCTGTCAATGGTAGTCAAGGAAATGGCAGATGCTGGAATTGCTCCTACACTGAAGCAAGTGCATAGTATTGCTGTAGAATATGCTAAGGTCAATGAGATAAAAGATCCCAACTATCATCCACAAACATCTCCATCCAAACAGCATCAGAATCAAATATGGCAGCCTACAAGGCGTTGGCTTAAGTGCTTCATGGACGAAACAGGTTGACAAGAAAGAATACTAAAGGAATGCATTGGAAGATTTAATAATATTAAAAATCCTTTCTTTATTAATGGGTTTCTATGAACTGTTGGGTGACCAAATTAAGAAACTGAATTTGGCAGATCGACCAGAGTGCATATGGAATCTGGATGAATCAGGCTTTCCAACAGATCCCAACAAAATAGTAACTGTTTCATGGAAAGGCCAATGGTTGAAAAACTTGTTGCTGGAACTGGCAGGGAGAACATTACTGTTCTTGCTGCCTGCAATGCAGCTGGGGAAGCTTTGCCACCCTTAATTGTGTACTCTTCCAAAGCATCCAGCCTTTGTTCCATACCACCAGAATGGGCTGGTGATCAGCAGTTTATAATCCCTGGCACATGGTATGGGTTAACTAATAAGGGATGGATGACAACAGAAGTACAGTATTTAGCAGTTGTTTAATGAATTTGCTGACAAAGTTCCACAGAGTCCATTACTGCTAATTCTGGGTGGTCACATCTCTCATTTGAGCATTGAGACACAAAGAAAAGCAATAAGAGAAGCAATTACAATAATCAAACTTCTTTCACACACAACAGCTAAGTTACAGCCTTTGGATATAGCCGATTTTGGACCACTTAAAACTTACTGGGCTGATCAAATGGACAACTGGATATTTGCAATGGTTTTCCAATAAAAGCAATGACAAAGAAACAGTTTGTAAACAATTTGTCTGGGATATGGGAAAAGGGACTTTCACCAGAAAATATAAAAAGTGGATTTTCATCAGTTGGCATATATCCATTCAATCCTGAACGATGTGAAAAGTCTATTTTGATGTGACTTTAATACAAAGGTATAACAAGTAGTTAGAGCAAGGACGTCCAGATAAAATGGATAATGATGAACCTCATGTTGAAGATGAAGATTTGGTGTCTTTCATTGACCTACCTGAGCCACCCCCTCCATTAGATGAAAATGGAAAATCAAGAAAAGCACTGTGGGTATAGAGCGATAATGAAAATGCTAGTCACAATTCATGTTTCCAATTTGCTCTATCATGGAAAACTATTTTTGGGCATTGTTGCTTCACACTTCAATACATGTCCAGTTCATCAAGGTGGTGCCAGAAAGAAGGGCCCAGAGTTAATATGAATTCATCACTTATAACAAAAGAAGATATAGAAATGGCATCCATGCTTCAGAGCATGCCAAAACATCAAGTGCCTAAACAAAATGCAATAAAGAATCTAGGGCTTCATCAGAGAGTGATGATGATGAATTAGAAAGTGAAGATATAATTGCTGTGGTGAAGATGAATAATTAGAAGAACAATTGTCCACCATTCAAAAATACTTAATGATGACGACTGGGAAGAGAAAGTTGGTGGGAAAATTCTACATTGGCCACTTAAACAAGGTATTCTGCAATGATGAAAACGAGCCAGTTAACCAAGCATCATTCTGATTTTTAGACTTTAGAAGAGATGGTCGTTTTATCAGTAAGCCCAACATTCCCATGGAATTTGGCCCAGCAGAGAACATTTTCTATGGTCCAATCCAAAATGAACTTGCAGGTTCAAATGCAATTTCAATTGAACCTAATGTGTACAAGGAGATCTTATCCATCTGGAAGAAATTTTGTGATGCATATGGGCATTAATGTATTTATACATAATAACTTGTGTCTAATGCAATCTTGTTGTATGAATAAATATTTGGTTTGGGCTCCAAGTTTTCTTGGAATCCATTAGTAGTCATTTCAAGATGAATGTTAATTAATAATAACTATGTTTGTAACTTTAAAAAAAAACCTCACCTAGACACATGGATATTTTAGGAACCAGAATTGGGGCTAAATGTGAAAAATGGGTTTCTTTAGAGGCCACAACTATACCTGTGAAGCCCTCATTATCAGTGACTGATATAATCAAATAGAAATGACATAATTACCATCACAGTTCCATTGATTTAATTACTTCACACAATCTTGTTACCCCTAATGACTGGGCCATATCACCTTATTTGTTTATGGTCTTCAATGGGTGTCTTTCTATAAACGAACAGATGTCAACTACCCCCTGTGACTCTTCCCACATTATTCCCCGCAACCCTCATTCATTATCAGATAAATCAACTACCCCTGTGGCTTTCCGAAATAATCCCACTCAGACCTCTCATCAAATTAATCCATCCTCTACCCCCACACCCCACAACCTTTCCCAAATGAAATTTATAATAAATCGTAAAGATTTTAAAGCACCTAAGGACCCCACCAAAATTATGGGATTATCCACTAGACCCAACTAGAGCATCAAACCTTCCATTGCCCCAACCAAATATGCTTAAAAACCTTCAAACATATAATAACCCATGTAAAATAAAAAATTATTACCCCAGACGACCACTATCTTATGATTAAAGTTGAAAAAACATTATACTTCCATTCAAGATAAATAGCCACCCTGATTAAAACCAATTTAATGGAAAAAAGCTGTAAACCACCCTTAATTAAGAAACCCCCCCCCCCTTGAACCCAATGGAAGGGAAATATAGGGAGTATGAAAGCAGAGCAGATGTTCTTGACATAGTGAGGAACGAATGCAGAGAGATACTGACATAGTGAGGAATGGATACAGAGAAGAGATACTGACATAGTAAGAAATGAATGGGGAGAAAGTTGCTGACATACTGAGGCACAGAGCATATGGATACAGACTTAGAGAGGAATGAGAGCAGACCTAGAGCAAACAGATGCTCTCCATGAAGAAGTTATTCCAATCACGTTCCTGCCTTAGGAGGAGGATGCCCCAGCAGAACATCTTCATGAAGAGGACCATCTACAACAATCCTGGAAGTCTCCAGTAGAAAGTAAGACTTGACAGAACAGCTCTGGAACCAACAGAACCAACATCCAAGGAAGAACTCATCACAGATAAGAAAACAATATTAATTTTTATATAGGACTTCCTCTTTTTACAAAAGCAATTGTGTTGGAACATGTGTGCTAGCATGGATTATTAATTACCATAATTATTCTAATAACCATAATTATGGACCGTAATTATTCTAATAATAGCAGCTGGTATAATCAAGGGTAAGGGTGGGATGCCAATGGCGTCACCATGTAGTTCACCTAGAATATTGGTGACGCCATCAGGTAATAAAGGGGGCATGAAGATTGGTAAGGCATCCCTCAGTGAAAAGTCAAAGAGCCTCAAGGTGGCAGGGGAATTTCAGATACTGGATAGTCAACAAATGACACCCACATTGCAAAAGAAGGGGGTTAGGGAATCAGATGCAGAGGATAGCTATCTGCCTGCCTCTATACCCCAGGTTTCTACCTGTGGAGGATTGGCAGAGGTTAGTGAAGAGGGCTCCACATGTGTACAAAACCCATCCCCTGGCAAATCCATTCTTGTACTTGGGGACACAAACGTAAGGGGTGTTGATAGCTGGGCTCTACCAGAAGGGCTACAGAGAGGGTGTGTTAGTGTTGCTTCCCTTCCTGAGGCAAAGTTGGAAGACATAAAGGGTAGGATTGAAGGTATTATGAAAGGGGAAAAGGAGGACTGCATGACGATTTTACATATAGGATCAAATGATATAACTCTTGATAAACCTGCAGTTGGAAGTTCTGAAGGGAATTATGGATATAGCTAAAGAGGTAAAAAGATTTAGGCCCAAGGCAAGAGGTATGAGGTCCTGTTGTGGAACGGCAGGATAAAGGCAGGTTAACTACAGCAAAGGCCAGATGGATCAATAATAGGATGTTTTCTGAAGGTCAGGCTATTGGGGCAAAACTACTGGATTACAGAGCATTTCTCTCAGATCTCCAACATTGGTTTGCTGTTGATGGGTTTCATTTTAATGCAAGGGCTGTCTCAAGGATTGGTACAAAAATGAAGGGGTTTATTGCCAATTTTTTAGGAAAGGTACCAAGTCATCTTATGCCAGGTTGCGTCAAAATATCAATAGGAAGGGTATTAATAGGGGAGGGATAGGTAAGTCTTTAGCAGTAAATGATCCATTGACTTTGCTTGTTGTGAATAGCAGAAGCATAGTCAATAAAGTGGTTGAGTTCAATACTCTTGCTGCCACATCAGATGCTGATATCATAATTGGCACTGAATCGTGGTTAAGGGGAGACATCAAATCAGCAGAGATCTTCTCAGATAAGTTTGTAGTTTATAGAAAGGATAGGGAAACAGGCAGAGGGGGTGGAGTCTTTATAGCAATAGATAAATCCCTGGAGAGCTCTAGGGAACATCAATATGAGGAAGATTGTGAAATGGTATGTTGTCCTGTTGCAAGCTCTCGTGGTGGGGGAATTTATGTAGTCGGCTTCTATCGTCCACCAGGTGATGATCCACTCCCACTTATAAGACTGTCACAAGCATTGGAGCATATATATCAAAAGAAGAAGGTACCACTAGTAATTCTTGCAGGGGACTTCAATTTACCAGGGTTGGATTGGGGGTGTGTGCAGCCTAATTCAAATTCCAGGTTATCAGGTGCTCTGAACCTGTTTTTGGAGCAGTTGTACTGTAATGGATTGGAACAGATTGTGACAAAGCCTACACATGATAAAGGAGGAATTTTAGATTTAGTATTTACAAATGTGCCCAGCTCAACAGATGATAGAGAAGCATAGAGCAGCAAAGAAGGATCTCCGTGCCACATTTGTTGACCTGGAGAAGGCATATGATAGTGTTCCCAGACAGGTACTTTGGAGTGTGTTAAGGAAGAAAGGGGTGGATGAAGGCCATATTAGTATAGTGCAGGATATGTATGAGGGTTCCATTGCTAGGGTGGAAACAGCATGGGGGAACACTGCATGCTTCAACGTGCAGGTAGGGGTGCATCAAGGGTCAGCACTTAGCCCATACCTATTCACTCTAGTAATGGATGAGCTGCTGACAGGAATAGGGGAATGGGCCCCCCAGTGTCTGGTATTTGCTGATGATGTGGGAAAGCTGGAGGAGTCCACAGAGGATGCACAAAAGTGCCTGCAAGACATGAAGACAGCAATGGAAAGAGGGGGTCTTAAAGTAAACATGAAGAAGGCGGAATACCTCAATTTCAATTTTAGCAGCCAGGGGGAAGGGGGTGTGGTCCGTGGTGGGGGTGAGGGTAAACCAGCAGGGCATGAGTTTCGTTATTTAGGATCAGTTTTCCAGAGCAATGGGGAGATAGATTCGGATGTGACCCATAGGATTAATGCAGGATAGCTGAAGTGGGGGCAGGCAAGTGGAGTCCTGTGAGACCGCTGGGTCCCAATAAAGTTGAAGGGCAAGGTTTACAAAACAGTCGTTCGGCCTGCTTTGCTGTATGGCTCAGAGTATTGGGCGGTTAGGAAGAACCATGAAAGGAGAATGCAAGTAGCAGAGATGCGAATGCTGTGCTATATGACTGGGGTGTCAGGTCAGAAATGATTACGTATGGGCATGTGATGAGGAGAGAGGAGGAGAAGCTGATTAGGTCCATTACGGGTTTGCACGTGATTGGGGGCACCAGGGGTAGGGGAACACCAAAATGGACATGGAGGCGTGCAGGGTGGAGAGGGACGTGGTGGGGGATAAGTGAGAGTGGAGAATAAGAACCCACAGATCCGACCCTGCATTGGGCAGGAGGAGGGTAAGATGATGATGATGAAATGTGCCCAGCTCTATCAACACTGTAGATTGTATTGAAGGAATTAGTGACCATGCAGGGGTTGGGGAATCTTGGCAACGATTCCTAGCCCTCTTAGAGAAGGGCAAACAGCTAGCTGTCCCGACTAAGATTATAAGGAATAATACTTTTCCTGAATGGTATACGAAATAGGTGAAGGTAGCTTTGCGGAACCAGCAAAAGGTTAGGAATGCACTTAGGAGAGGGAGGGATGCCAACAGTGAGTTAGTTTATAAGAAGGCCCAGAAAATGGTTAAAGTGTATATGAAGAAGGCTTACAAGAATTTTCATGAAAACATTTTGGGCAACAGGCTTAAGAAAAATCCAAAGGCGTTCTGGGGGTATCTGAAGAGGTGTAGGAAAGAGGGCTATAGGGATACAGTGGTTAAAGATAGTTCAGGAAATGTAGTTAAGGATAGTCTTATGATTGCAAATGTTTTCAATGATGCATTTGCAAAAAGCTTTGCAACCAGTAGGAGGAACTTCCAGCTGGTACTTGACAGTGATTCTCGAGGGGGAATGGATGAGGTTACTATCACTAGGGTGGGAATTGAGCAACTACTAAGCAAATTAGTGGTTCATAAGGCTGCAGGTCCTGATGGCATTTCTCCATATATTAGGCAGTGACATCCAGGGATATTAGGCTATTACCTGGTGGAAATATTTAGAAAGTCATTAGGCATGGGTATTGTTCCATCATCATGGAAACTGGCTAATGTGGTACCAATTTTCAAGTCATGAGACACAGAAGACCCTAAGTGCTATACACCAGTTTCATTAATCAGTGCTGTATCCAAGGTATTTGAACACATCCTATTCTCCTCTATTATGGGATATCTGGAAAAGAATGGCATCCTTAGCAACAATCAGCATGGATTTAGGAAAGGGGGGTCATGTGACACCCAAATGGCTTGCCTGATGGATTATATTCAAAGGGCTTTAGACAACAGAAAGCAGGTTGATGTTATATTCTTAGACTTTGAACAGGCTTTTGTAATGGTGCCCCATGATAAGCTTATTTCAAAAATGTCAAGTCTAGGGATACATAGTAAGGTTACTCAGTGGGTAAGGTCCTATCTGCTTGATAGACAACAGAGGGTAATGTACAGGGATAGTGCATCTGAATGGAAGCCAGCCACATCAGGGATCCCTCAGGGAAGTGTTTTGGGTCCTTTGTTGTACATTCTCTATGTGAATGACATAGGATTTAACATTAGTTCCTTCCTTGAACTATTTGCAGATGACACATGTACTGCTCGGGTATTAAATGAGGGGTTATCATCCTGTGCACAATTACAAAAGGATCTCGATAAGATTTACAATTGGTGTGTAAAATGGGCAATGCCATTGAATCTGAAAAAGTGTAGGATTCTTAAAATATCCAGATCCAGGGAGCTACTTGATTTTGATTACTATATAGGTGGAGTTAGGGTTGAGAGAGTTGGGACCCATAAGCATCTTGAAATAATTTTAAATAACCAAGGTACCTGGAAGGATCATATTAGTAAATTGGTTGGGAGGGCTGGTCAATTCCTCCATCTGATTAGTAGGGTCCTTCGGGACAGCACAAGGGAGGTGAGGGAAACAGCATATATTTCAATGGTGCGACCAAATTTTGGAGTGTGGTAGTACAATTTGGTTTCCCTTCAGGCAGGAATCATCTTGGGAGATTGAAAGGATACAGAGGAGGGCAGCAAGAATTGTATTCCACAGGTTTTCTCACAGGGGATAGTGTGTCTGACATGATCAGGGAATTTGGTTGGGAAACACTAAGCCAGCGGCGAACATCTCACAGCATAAGTCTGTTTATCAGACTGCTGCTGCTGGGGTGTGATGTACCTCTGGTGGGATGTGTGTCCCCTGCTAAGTACAAAGGGAGAAAGGATCATTCATATAAATTGAAGGAGATTAGGGCACAGACAAACCCATATTACTGGTCTTTGTTACTAAGGACCATTCGACAATGGAATAGCCTTGGAAAGGATAAGGTGGAGGGCCTCATAAAAAGCCACCCTACCATTACTAGTGTTGTAGAGGGATCACAGGAATTTAAGCCTAGGGTTTTGGGAGCATTTTACTAATGTATGTAAGAATGAGAGTTGGTCTCTCCACTGCCATATTGGCCAAATAAGGCTGCTTGCAGTGTCATGAATTAGAATTAGAATAATAAACGGCGCCCTCCAATAACTGGCAAACCTTTCAGTTGAAAAAAATAATAAATGGCGCACCGTTTATTTCAAAACTATCTGGAAGTGATCGTGCAAGTTAACTTGAATTTTTTTTAATGATTAACCCTGTAATGCTACACAGGGGTACTGGTATCATCATCACACCCTTATCCAGCCTGTGGCAGGGTTGGGTCCATGGGTCCACTGAACATGCTATGACTGGGAACACCCCATCCAGGCATATGGAACCTGCAGGAATATTGGCTGGGTGTCTGTGGGGGGATGCTGGCCTACCCCAATGTTCCAACACCACATTTTACAACCAAAATATAAATTTTGGCAGGTAAATTAATGCTTTGTCAGTTTTAATATTGCATGGTGTTTGACCTATTGCACAATAACTATAATGCAATAAGGAATCAGGCTCATGCCCAAACAGAGGTACTAGTGTACCCCAGGGTTTTTCTTCCTCCTCTCTGTTCTGTTGGTGACCCTGGCACAATGCGATTCACAGTATTTTC
The DNA here is from genome assembly GCA_013389805.1 of Trigoniulus corallinus. NCBI lineage: Eukaryota > Metazoa > Arthropoda > Diplopoda > Spirobolida > Trigoniulidae > Trigoniulus > Trigoniulus corallinus. The sequence goes on along the minus strand of JAAFCE010009125.1, from coordinate 7,976,757 downwards.
ACATGATAGGTTGAACTTCCTAATAAGTCACAGATGGGTGGTTAATTGCTTTTCATTATTCGAATAAGGATGGATGGGGTACTCCTGTACCCCTGTGTAGCAACTGAGTAAAGTTTAAATTGTGATACGAAGTGAAGGAAATGCCATATGCAGTGCATAAAGAGCAAAACATTCATTTGCTTTAACCACCACATTAAAATTGTTAAAATTGTTTATAATGATATTTTTCTGTTTCTGAGCATTGCAAGCAAGCAATCACACTATCCACTATATGGTGTACACATCAGTGCAATAATTTGCTGGCAAGTGCTCTCCAGATAGTTTTTTCAGACACTACTTGCACACATTTTCGCTACTCATGTAAATGCTTGCACAAGTTACCATCGGTAGTACTTGCACAAGTTGTTTGCTCGTGTAAACTAAACTTTAGTGCAGATATTGTTGAAAGAAAAGTTTCAAAGAGAAAGTATTCTTTAGCATTTAAATTTTTGGGAATTTCTGCAGCTGAGAATGATGGTAATTGTCCTGTTGCTAAACCTCTACAATTATCTAAATAAAGGGTAAGGATTTAAATTTTAGATGAACCGTTGATTATTTTTCTCAATTTCATTCTGCCAATAAATTCAGATTCGAGAGTGGCGTCAGCAAACATCAAAATTAATGAAATCAACTTGTCCGGCTAAAAAGTTTCCATTTATAAATTGAAAAAAAAATAATAAACGGCGCCCTCCAATAAACGACGCAACAAGAAAGCCTTTGAAAAAATAAACGGCGCGCCGTTTATTAGACTAATTACGGTATTAGCATTTTTGGACTATTGTAGTTTAGCTGAGTCAGAATTCTTTAGTCTTCAGCCATAGGATTTATACTTTAAAGCAATTGTGTTGGAACATGTATGCTAGCATGGATTATTTTTAAGTTAGATATTAGCACTTTTTGACTATTGCATTCAGCTTATTCATAAATCTTTAGTCTCCAGTCTTAGGATTTATAATTCTGAGGTGATGGTACATGAACAAGTGCGTCAGAATAAAATTGTAAATGCTCTCCAGTATGACCTAAGAAATTTTGCTAAGATTCCTTTTCTGCCCACATTGGCAATGAACCTAAGGAATCTTGCCCCAAGCTGCTGAACTAAATCTACCACCAGGGCTCATCATCATCATCATATCACTCTTCTCCAGCCTGGGGCACAGTAAAATCTGCAGGTTCTAATCCTCCACTATCGCCTATTCCCCACCAAGTCCCCCTCCACCCCACACGCCTCCATGTCCCTTTGACCACCTGTTCCCACGTTCATTTTGGTAGTTGTCAACCCCTGCTGTCACCAATTACCTGCAGCCCCACAATGGATCTAATAACTTCCTCCTGTCCCCTCCTCATCACATGCTCATACTACCTCAAACGATTTTCTCTCATCTTCTCCACAACGTCTCCCACCCCCGTTACCTCTAACGTAACTGTTTTGGATTCTGTCAAATCATGATACCCCACACATGTAGCACAGCATTCGCATCTCATTCACTTGCATTTGCCTTTCATGGTTCTTCCTAACTGATCAACACTGAGCCATAGAGCAGGACCTAACGACAGTTCTGTAAACTTTGCCCTTCAACTTTATTGGGACCCTGCAGTTGCACAGGACCCTACTTGCCTGTGTCCACTTCAGCCATCCTGCATTAATCCTATGGGTCACATCAGAATCAATCTCCCTTATTTCTCTGGAAAACTGATCCTAGATAGTGAAAGTCTTGCACCACTGGGATCCTCTCTCCCCCACAATGAAACTCGCCCTACTGCCCCTGGCCACTAAAATTGAAAGCTAGGTACTCAGTCTTCCTCATGTTCACCTTCAGACCCCCTTCTGCTAATGCTGTTTTAATGTCTTGTAAATCCTTTGAAGCATCCTCCTTGGACTACTCAAGCCTTCCCACATCATCTGCAAAAACAAGGCACTTCCCATCAGCAGCTCATCCATTACTAGAGAATAGAAATGGGCTAAGTGCTGACCCTTAATGCACACCAACCTGCATGTTGAAGCTTGCAGTGTTACCCCATGCTGTCCTCACCCTAGTGATGGAACCATCATACATATCCTGCACTAAACTAATGTGGCCTTCAACAACCCCTTTCTTTCTTAGGACATTCCATACTACCTGTCTAGACACACTATCATATGCTTTCTCCAGGTTAATGAATATTGCATGGAGGTCCTATTTTGCTGCTCTGTGCTTCTCTATCATCTGTCATAGAACAAGGATTGGTTCCATGGTAGACCTACCTGGTATAAACCCAATTTGATTTCCCTGGACGCTAGTTTGTTCTCTGAGATGGCACCATGCAGATGGCACCCTGCCACCATTTGCTAACTTATAGAAAAGCTTCCTTAGCCATGTAATTCTAGTTGTCCCCAAGGTGCACCAAACATCCAACAGGATCTTATCTGGGCCTACTGCTTTTTGACCTTTCATGTTTTGAAGGGCTCTGACTATTTCATCCTCACTCACCCTGTCCACTGCCTGTGCAGGGCATGGATTGCTGCCTGTGAACGTTGCACATGTGACTGCATTTAATAGACTGTAGTAGTACTCCTCCCACCTTTTGATTACCTCGGCTGGTTGGAACAGGACCCTACCAATGGAATCCTTTACTGTTGGGGTCCTGGTAACATCCTTACTAGTAGTAACCCTGTTCTTGGACAGTCCTTCCCTTGTCCCCAGCGTTTCATATAGAGCCTCATACTTCTAGTACTTAGCCTAGTGCAATGGTCCTCCTGGCGTTTTTCCTTGCCTGATCATAGTCCACCTTTGAAACCTGATCCCCTATTTCCCTCCATGTATGGAAAGCTGTATGGAAAGCTTCCACCATCCAACTCCATTCATGCCAAACAGTGCCTCTCCACATCTCCCAATTTTCCTAGCCACCCTGTCTCGCATGGTATTGGCTGACCAATCCCAGTCCCAGTCGACCTGGCTGAGAGCCTCCTTTCCAGGTATGTTTCCTAACTACTCCCATCATTAGGGATTCTATCATGAGCAGCTGATGGCCACTCTCCTTCTAAAAATCCTCACTGGGTAGTGCCCAGCAATCTTGGATCTCTGCTCTGTGCTGTTCCCTAAACATGAAGAAGTCTATTTGGGACCTCCCCTGTGGAGACTGGAAAGTGATTAGGTGCTTCTCCCTCTTCTTCAACCATGCATTGGCTAATGCAAGGCCATGTGCTCTTGCTATCTCAAGGACCTTCTGCCCCCTCAGGGTTTGATTGTCTCATACCCCCATCCTCCATGCACCTCTTCATATCCTGAACCATCCTTGCCCACATGGGCATTAAAAATCACCCCCAATAATTAAGCACTCATTTCCCTTGCCCTGTACTACTTCATCAAAGTCACTCCAAAAACTACTGTGACTAACATTATCCTACTACGAATTCTACTGACTAATGTGATCCTATGCCAACCCCATTACATCCCTCTTCACTACCTGAGTATATAAGTTTATATCCTTCTTCCAGCATCCATGATCTATTCCCCTTCCACCTAGTCTCCTGGAGGAACAAAATGCTAATGTGTCTGTGCTTCAGGGGGTACACTAATAACCCAGTTTTCCCAGTCAGGGTCCCTGCATTCCAAGTCCCTAATCTGAGTCTGACTCCTTTACTCTGTTTGACAGCTCTGACTGGGGTGCCCCCCAGTCAGATGTCCAGAACCCACAGCAATAGTAGCAGGGCTACCTGTGAGTGGGAGCCATCCTGCCCCACAGAAGACTGTCCTTAGTGGATGCATCATTGCCAGGTGAGTAGAGGTCTCTCACTCACCTGGCAGTAAACTACACACAGGCTGCAAAACAGAGAATGTCCCAGGACTTCATGTCATCCACAATAGAAGTGGAAAAAGAAATGACAGCAGTGAGATCAAACAATATAGGTATAAATAATTAAAGGAATAACTAATTAGAAATGAATACATAACTTTTCCCAGTGCAGGGAAATTAGGCACCCAGCTGCCACACAGCACAGCGTCTGTCTATGCAAACGATGCACATGCTGCACTGAGGCACGATGGGAGCAGCAAAACTAATTGTGTGAGTTCGGGAGGTCTACATCAATTTGGCGCATGACAATTTGGCATACATACCGATCTCGGGGTGCACAAATTTATTTAAAATTGAAACGGTCCTGTATAACACAGTTGTGGGTAGGCATACATTGTTCTATTACATTGAATGTTACCCTTGCAATTTTAATGGTCATAACAGCAAATTGAAACAGTCATAACATTCATTGCAAGGTAACAGAAGAATGAATGCCTACCCCAACTGTGTTATACGGGACTGTTGCAATGACAGTTGTTAAGACCATAAGACGATGCAATTTTAAACAAATTTGTGCACCCAAGAAATCGGTATGTACGCCAAATTGTTGTATGCCAAATTCATCATCATCAGCATCATCTCACCCTTCTCCCGCTCCTCCACTCCCACCTATCCCCCACTAAGTCCCCTCACCCCACACACCTCCATGTCTCTGCACCACCTGCTCCCACGTCCGTTTTGGTCTTCCCCTGCCTCTGGTGCCCCCAATTACCAGCAGTCCTACAATGGACCTAGTAAGCTCCTCCTCTCCCCTCCTCATCACATGCCCATACAACCTCAACCTACTCTCTCTCTTCTCCACAATATCCCCCACCCCCAAGCTACCTCTTACGTAATCGTTTCTTATTCTGTCAGATCTTGACACCCCACACATGTAGCACAGTATTCGCATCTCAGCCACTTCCATTCGCTTTTCATGGTTCTTCCTAACTGCCCAGCACTCTGAGCCATACAGCATAGTGGGCCTAACGACGGTTCTGAATACTTTACCCTCCAACTTTACTGGGACCTGGCGGTCACACAGGACCCCACTTGCCTGCCTCCACTTCAGCCATCCTGCATTAATTCTATGAGTCATGTCAGAATCTATTTCCCCATTGCTCTGGAAGACTGATCCTAAATAACGAAATTCTTGCCCTGCTGGAATCCCCTCTCCCACACAACGAATCTCTCCCCCTTGCCCCTGGTCACTAAAATTGAACGCTAGGTACTCAGTCTTCTTCATGTTTACCTTAAGGCCCCCTCTTTCCACTGCTGTCTTAAGATCTTGTAGGCCTTTTTGTGCATCCTCTTTGGACTCCCCAACCCTTCCTACATCATCGGCAAACACCAGGCACTGAGGCGCCCATTCTCCCACTCCTGTCAGCAGCTCATCCATTACTAGAGTGAAGAGATATGGACTAAGTGCTGACCCTTGATGGACACCCACCTGCACATTGAAACCTGCAGTGTTTCCTCATGCTGTCCTAACCCTAGAAATGGAACCCTCATACATATCCTGCACTATCCTAATATGGCCCTCATCTACCTCTTTCTTTCTTAAAACGTTCCACAGTACCTGCCTGTGGACACTATCATAGGCCTTCTCCAAGTCAACCAATACTGCATGGTCCTATCATAGGCCTTCTCCAAGTCAACCAATACAATATGGGCCATCATGGCTAAGGAAACAAACACTTATTGATGGCATTCATAATAAAAGTATTACTACAATTAGTAAGCGCTTGGTTCTTAATTTCACTGGGTTACTACCAAAAACAAAATAATTGTGATTCCAAATTGCCTTTCACAATGTATTTAGCTGGTATTGAGCAGCGCCTCCACCAAATTCCTCATTTGTACCTGGCATCAAAGGCATAGCTAATGGGGTAGGGGGCACATATGTCCCCAGGCGACAAAATGAGGCTTACAAGGTTACATTATAAGTGAACAAGGGTAATAAATTGGTCACCAAATCACTGCAGCACCAGCATGGCTGCACCAGACGTCCACATCCATTGCAATAGAAAAATGTGATTAAAGGGGAAGAGGGGACGCCAATTTTATAGTTCATCCGTGGGCACAAAATATCCTAGCTATGCCACTGCCTGGTATTAGGCCGTAGTGATCACACACTGAAGACGAAAGGTACAAGTGTAGATACAGTAGCACACATACAGTAGTACATATAGCGGTCTTCAAACTGTGGCGAAAAAAAATTATGAAGCACTCACACTAGTCGACTAGTGTTTATTAACTAAAAACTATAATGAAGCATTCAGTTACATTTGGAAATTACAGCTGATTCGTTGGCAGCGGCAAGATACAGAATACGTTTCTAAATGTGGGATGGGGTTCCCCCCAAAAATGTCATAGTTCTAAGGGTTCTGTGAGTCGACGAAGTTTGAAGACCACTGGCCAATGCGATTTAGATTCGCCATGACAATAATTTGGCTAAGTTGAAAATTACATCTATTACAGACTAACAGTCATAGAAACATAACTTACAAAGCAACAACAGTAGTTATTGGTCGGACTACAGTGTACTGCAGTATTCCATGCTTACATCGATCACTAAGTGTCCTGAAAACAGAAATACAGTGTCAGTGAGATCGTTCTCAATTTTTAGGCAGTTTCAACGGTTGCAAATATTACCAGTAAAATACAATGATACAGTGATAGTGCTCCACTGTAAGCCTAATCCATAACTAATGACTTTAGATAATAGCAGTGGTTCTCAATCCTTTTGAAGCCAGGGAACACTAAACTGTGATGTTTTACTTCACAGAACACTTACACTTCAACATACTGTAAACTTTAAAGCAGGTTGTACCCTTCCCACACTTGGCACTTACTACCACTTTATATAAATATAAAGTCATAACTATGTCTTTGCGTTTGCTGATTACAATCCTATCCAAAAATTGTTTTAAATTGTATCGATTTTTCCCAACACCTTTATTTGTACATTTAACTTTAGCCGAGCACTTGAAGTGGTTTCAAGGAACACACTTTGAGAACCACCGGGTTATAGGATCATCAGGTGCATAGCGTGGGTTGCTAGCGTCCAGAGCAAGGCAAAAATTGCGACCACCTAACTTATGACCAGTGGTCTTCTAGACTAGTGATCAGCAAACTCATCCGTGAAAAGGGCCAAATATTAACAATACATGATTGAGATTTCTTTTGAGAGCCAACTTTCTTAAACGTAAACTATCTATGTAGTAACACCATTTATTAACTTAATAATGATCTTATTTATTGATAAAAATTAAACTTTTGCAAATGGAATGATGAGGTAGAAGCAGCTATCAAGCAAAAGAAGGCTGCTTTACACAGGTGGTAGGAGTTAGGGGACCAAGAGTCTAAGATATAATATAGGCAGGTCAAGACCACCACTAGGAGGATCATTGAACTGCCCAAGCACCCAAGTATGGGGCCTTCTATGAGCAGTTAGAAACGAAGGAGAGAGAGAGGTCTTCAAGCTTGCCAAGGCTAGATATAGAGCAGCTACAGACTTATCCCGAGCCATAACAGTGAAGGATAGCAAAGGTAGGGCCCTGTTTCTCCATCAGAGGTAGAGAGGAGGTGGGAGGGGTACTTGCAAAACCTCTTTAATACTGCAGGGGGGGGGAGGAGGGCTTAGCCACCTATCTTGCATCAACAGGGGTGGTGGACATACAGTCCACTGAGAAGTATCCAGGGCACTTAAGAAGATGAAAGGCTGAAAAGCTGTAGGCCCTGACAGAATTCACATGGAAGTGTGGCATAGCCTAGGAAGGACAGGCAACAGATGTCTAGGGAAACGTTTCAGTAGGTTAGCTGGTGGAGATAGAATGCCATCTGCATGGCATGAGAGCTGGATAGTACTGTTCTTCAAGGGCAAAGGAGATGTCCAAGATCGTGGTAACTATAGGGGTATAAAGCTAATGAGCCACTCCAAGAAACACTGGGAGAGAGTAATGGAACGTCGCCTCCAGGATAGAACTAGTGTCTTTAGAAATCAGTTTGGGTTTTAGGCAGGGTAGGTCAACAATGGAACCAATCTTCATTCTGAGGCAGATGCTAGAAAAGTATAGGGCAGCAAAGAAAGATCTCCATGCCATCTTTATCGACCTAGAGAAGGCCTACCACAGTGTCCAAAGACAGGTGGTTTGGGAGGCATTACAAAAAAGGGGAGTAGAAGAAGTGTTTATTCGAATAGTCCAGGATATGCATGAGGGCCCCATAGCCAGGATAAGGACGCCTTGGGGAATACTGTGGGCTGGTTTTGGATGAACTGCTTACAGCGGTAGGAGATTGGGCCCCTCAGTGCTTGGCATTTGCCAAAGATATCGAAAAACCTAGTGACAGCAGACAACAGATAGAGAAGGGACTACGTGATATTAGAAGCATGATAGAATAGGAAGGGCTAAAGATGAACATGAAGACATAGCATTTAGCTTTCATTTGGGAAGGACAGGAAAATAACAGTGGCGTACGTTTGAGGGACGAACTGGTGGAAAAGGTGCAAGAAGTAAATAAATTAGGATCAACGTTCCAATTCAGTGGGAAGATAGAATTGGAAGTGACCCATAAAATCAATGGGGGTGAAGTGGAGACAGGCAAGCAGTGTCCTGTGTAATCAAAGGGTCCCAGTGAAGCTGAAAGGGAAGTTCTACAGGGCGGTAGTTAGGCCAGCTATGCTGTAAGCTGAATGCACGTGGCTGAGATGCAAATGATGCGGTACATGAGTGGCAGGTCAAGAGCTGATAAAATTAGGAATGCCTATTAGAGGGAGCCTGGGGTGGTAGGCATTGTAGAAAAATGATGGATAATAGTGTGAGGTGGTATGGACACATCATGAGAAGAGGGGAGGAGGAGCTCATTACGTCCTTGCCAGGAATGCAGGTGGTCAGTAGCACCCTGGGCTTCCTGATGCTTCACCCAACCAACGATTTTTTTATTTATTGATAATTAGCAGCATAAAAGGAATAATGAATGAAATACAGTATTAAATTAATAAAAGTTATCATTGTTTATTTCAATTTCCTTGGCAACTTCTTTCCACTTCTCTGACTTTAATTTTGATCGCATATTGAAGAAAACTTTTCTGCTTCACTCCGCTTCAATTAGTTTTTCCACCATTTTTTGTTGTTGTCACACTAACTTAACGCAGGAAACTGTGAATGAACACTGCGGTCTGCAGGGTCATGTGGCGCAGGAACTGCGACACGTCACACTGCATCGTAACATGCACAACTACATGCAGTCATGTGAGTTACAGAAATTTGTGGTGAGACACCCTGCATCACCTGCAGAGAATGAGTCTCATTTTGCACTGGGCCTAATGGAATGCTGTTGGTGAGGATAATGTGAGAAACTTTTGAAATGAAGGTGACATTATAGCAGGTAGGCAATGGATGGGAGAATAGATGCTATGCTTCATGTTTCTTGGGGTTTTCAATGATTTACAACTTAGGATTGAGTTATTCTCTCCAATGCCAATTGGCCTATGAGAGCTGCTTGCAGTGCATTCAATTACAATTAGAATAGAGGAACAATGGAAAAGCCTAGTCGCAAGTTGGGAGAGGGAGAGAGGGCGAGAGAGTGACAGTGAGAGATGGCCTGCAAGAAACATCCAGGACATTAGGCCGTTGGTCGAAAGAAGATATGGGGAAATTGGGTGCTACGTCCCCCAACGTGGACCGAAAGGCGTTCCAAATTCAGCTAAAAACCAGTGAATCCCTAAGAACCCAACAAAAGGCTTGGGGAGGAAATATGTGTTAAGTGGTTCCGGGTGTAAAAGCATTTCAACCCCCGCCCCTCCACAAAAAGAACTGCAGATGGCAAGGTTAACCTTCTGCCATAGTTACAGCTCAAGGTTTTGTCCTCTCTGATACCTTCTCCCTCGTTCTGCTGCAATCGATCCTGGAGTAAATGGAAAACCCGACCCATTTTCTTATAAAAGCGCTAATCCAACGTTGTTCTCCTGACTTGTTAGGAAAGTAGTATTTCTATAGTTATGCTGTGAAGAAAATTTCTTTTCACCTGCTTTATAATTTCATGACGCATGTATGAACCGAATAACACAACATTGGCAAAAAAAAAACCACGTTTTAAGGCGATAACAACAATGCTCAGTTTATTTTCTGTTAGAAATGTCAATAACGTTAACTCACATACCTTCCCATCTGCCAAGAGGGCAGACAACACAGGGGAAAAAAGTGTTTTACAGGTGGTTTGTTGGCAAGTGCTTCTTCAAGGCCTCTCTCAATGTGAAGATAATTAAAAAGAAACATCATAAAGTTGTAAATCACATATGCTTCATAACATTCTCGGCATGTATCCAGATAAATGGCAGCTTGTGGGTAGAGTAAGCCTAACCACTGAAATGTGACACGGAAAATTTATTATTATAACTGCATATCCCACAACAATTTATTGGATAACACTAAACGGTCTTTCTATACCAGCTGTCAGAACACTTCTACTATCGAAAATGAAATTATAGCCAAATATGAATTAGTACTTCTCACGGGAAAAAGAATATTTCAGTCAACCCGTCTCCTTCAAAAGGCTCAGAGGGTGGCAATATGCAAATCAAAGCACCAAACACAACGCTACAAAACATACTTAACCCTAGAGAGGTAATGCTACCTTTGCTGTTACAAGGGCTATTTTTTTTCAAGGTCCGTTGTGTTGCAAAATGGAAACCACAGTAAAAATTCAAAGTTTTTTTATTTGGAAAATGTAGGTACACATTCCAGCTATCTCTCTATACATTCACCTTGCCAATTGAGCCATTTATCCTAGCGTAGTAGCAACTTTCCTATACCCTCGTCATTCAAGGTAGCCGCCAGTCCTTTCAGCCAACTCTGTACACTGGTCTGAGTCAAAGTTCTGCCCTCCTAGCCAGCGTTTCATGTTAGCAAACTTCTGTCCTCCTAGCTAGTGTTTCAGCACCCACCATACAGCCTGGGCTTGACTCCCTCTGACTTCTATCTCTTTGCTAACATGAAACGCTGGCTAGGAAGACAGAAATTTAACTCAAATGCAGTGGCGTCACTAGGATTGGTGACACAATGGTGATAGCTGGAATGTGTACCTACATGTTCCAAATAAAAAACTTTGGATTTTTACTGTGGTTTCTATTTTTCAGCCGAACGGACCTTGAAAAAAAAATAGCCGTCGTACATTAAAGGTAAAGGGTAGTCTGTGAGACTACCAAAGTACTTTGCAATATTTTATTGAAATGCCTTGCTATAACTTTAAAACTTAATTGCAGATTTATTAATATGTTGCAAATTTCCACATTGAATACAAATTTGCCCATGATGATTACCACAGATTGCTCTGGAGCACCAGTGGCATGAATATTGAATCATGCATTTAATTTCTGAAGGGTAGAAGGAACAAATTCGACGATTTCATGTAGCAGATCTGTTGGCACACTCAATAGCTTAACTTTTCGTTGTGGGGGGGGGGGGCTTGGGTCTCCCCAGCCAGGGTGCTTCTGACCGCCTGCATTCCTGAAATTTACCTAACGTGGGAGCAACCAGTTGCCAAATTATGATAGTGTGCGAGGTGGACGGGAACCTGGTAGGGGATAGGCGTGAGTTGAGGACTATAACCCGCAGACTATGACCCTGCCATAGACGGGATACGGATATGGCTACCAAACCCTAGTCATACTGCACTGCACCGCACAGTTGTCATGCAGAGCTGCTCCTACAATTAGACTGCCCCTATAGTCATACTGCAACTGGCTACACAGGTGTCATGCAGAGCTGCGCAGCTACAAGAAGTTTTACAAACGTGTCTGGTAAAGGTAATCTGTCAGACTACCAGCTACCAAAAAATATAGATTGGAATTAATTTATAAGGAAATTATTGCTTGGTTCGTTATTAATCAAAAAAAAAATAAAGGTACCGAAAATTTCAGGGACATCGCATTCTTAGAAACCAATGATCTGTGATTTTTGTTAGACGACAGGTCGTCTAACAAAAATCACGACAGTACTCTGTCAGACTACCCTTTACCATTATAGTTCGGTCTCTGACTCCATCCTACCTCCAACAAATTCCCAGCCACTCTAATCATAGCCATATCTCACAATACAACCTGCTCCAATGTCCCATTTGGCCTTCATGTGTTTAACTATGAATATGAATATGTAATCCTTTGTGACGGATACCTTGCTGGCGAGATCTTATCATGCTAGACCCATATGCCCAGATCTCCACCAGCACCCCAGCAACACCTTTGCCTTTCGCACCCATTCCAGCCGCTCCACCCCAGAACCCACCACCCCCAGAACCTCTTCCAATGTGGGGGTTCCCCAACCCCTTCTGCAGTGATCCAGTGCTGGGCAGACCAGTATCACATGCCTGACGTCCTCCACCTGATCCCTGCACAATCCACAGCCCTCCTCTCCACCTGTGATCTTTGCCATCCTCTGTTTCGTCTCCAGTGACCCAGCTCTTGCCCGAAACAGAAGTGAGCTCTCCCACGTATTGTCGTAGATTACCTCCCTCTCTATGTTAAGCTTGTTCCCATACACCCTCAGCGTTTTCTTTGCAGCCCTTCCCTCCATACTCTGTCGCCACTGCCCTAACCCCCATTCCTTCACTTTGTCCTGTACGAGTCTTTGCTGCATTACTGCCCCTTCCTTGCCCTCCCTGGGGTGCAGTGTTATGCCTATCTTCTTTGACATCCTGTTTACCCTCCTCCCAGTTGGTAGATACCCTCATGTTGTTTACCCATGCATTTACCTGCCATACTGGATTTTCATTCTCTAGTCCCCATATCCTGCATAGGTATACCAACTTACTAATCATTTCCCTCTGTTCAAATGTAGACCACCCCATGTCTCCCTGTATTGCCTCCACTGCTGTAAACCTATTTCCCACTAAGGCCATCCTACCTAACCATCTCTGGGCTATTTCCATACAGTCCATTACCGTTTTTTACTGATGCATAGGACCTCGTTTCCATATGTTAACCCTGGTACTGCTACCGCTTTCCATAGGCCCCTAACCAATTCATACTTTGAGAATGAATCGAATGCCAGTTTCCTTATTAATCCTTCTCTGGTTTTCAGCTTACAAACGATGTTCTCTTCCATTGCTTTCAGGTATCCCCTATCATTTGTAAGTTTAACCCCCAAGTATGTAACCTCTGACACTACCTCTATCTCCCTCTCCCCAAGCTTGATTGGTACCTGACTGCTAGGCAGCACATTATCCTCTCCTTTGATCATCAGCTTTGTTTTGTCCTGACCAAACTCTAACTGAAAATCCCTACTGTACTGTTCACAGATATCCAGTTCTTCCTGGAGTTCTCCCTCTGTCTCTGTCAGCAGCACTATATCATCACATTGAAAGATGGCAGGCAACTTGATACCATCCCCCAGAGAAAACCCCAGCCCTCTATCTTGGAGCCTAATCCCCAGTTCATTGATTTACACTAGGAACAGAATTGGTGATAATGGACAGCCCTGTCGCAACCCCTTGTCCACACCTATCCGTCCTGTATTTATTCCCTCCCAATGGAAATCGTACCTAGTACCCATATATAGCTTCCGGAGCAGTTCCACTAGCACCTTATTAACCCCATACTTGGGAAGAACTGTCCATAGCTTCTCTCTATCCACTTTATCATATGCACCCTTAGCATCCAAAAAACAGAGGTATGCCTTCCATTTCTTTCTTTGAACTACCTCCATAATCTGAGTAATTATGTACAGGCTATCACCTGTTCTGCGCCCCCTTCGGAACCCATTTTGGAACTCCACTAATTTCCCTGACTCTTCTATTATTGTACCTAATCGCCTCCTTACTAGCCCAGCAAATAACTTATACATGCAACTGTTTATAGCTACTGGCCGGTAGCTATCCAAACATTCCTTGCTCTTTCCCTTGCCCTTGTACAGCATCACTACCCGTGTGATGCCCCAGTCATCTGGTATTTTTCAATCCCCTAAATACTCATTAAATATCTTTAAGAGCAGTTCTCTGCCTTTACTCCCTAGTGCTTTGAGAAACTCATTCGGTACCTTGTCCTCCCCACAAGCTTTTCCCAACTTCAATGCATTTATCTCATTATCTAATTCTACCCTAGTAAAGAAAGCCTCTCCAGCTGATGATCCCTGGCTGGTTGTTATTCTGTGTGGCCCTTCCACCACCTTTCCACCTGTAGTGGAGAACCCACATCCATATTCCTTCAATACCCTCCTATTGCCTTCTCTACTGGTTATATTCCTACCATCCTTATCTACTAAGGCTTTTCTACCATCCCCTACCTCCTCACTCCTCTCTCTACGTCTATCCCTCATATATCTTCAAAATTTCTTTGTCATCTGTTTCCCCCCATCCATGATTTCCTTCCATTTCCTCTTATCCCCCTCTGCAATCTTCCTACCCACTACTTCCTTCGCCTCTCTTTTCTTCTGCTGGTAGGTGTCCCAAGCTTGTCTGATACTTTCCTCATCTCCCCCTTTAACAGCTTGCCTATGCCTCCTATTGGCTTGACGTCTACTTTCAATAGACTCCCATGCCTCAGCATCCATCCATGGTTTTTTCCAATTAATCCCATTCCCTTTACACCTTCCCTGTCCTTCATTTGCTTTATCTATTAGGGCACTTACAAGTTCCACATATGTGACTTCTTTTCTTTCCAGTACCGCTTCCATGTCCTTCTGGAACTCCTCCTCTTTAAACCATTTCTTTAGCTGCCAGCTAGCTTTCCTTCCCACCTGTGTCCATTTTCCTTGATGTTCCTAACCTTCATACTAATCATATTTAGATTATGATCCGAGTCTAAACCCACCCCACCCTGTTTTCCTCATCCACTGTCATTCCATGCACCTCCTGCACTAGTTCATTCTCTACCAAGCAGAAGTCAATGCAGGAGCTATACTGTGGCCCCACCCTGGTGATCCTTCCCTGACAGCATTTCAGTAGGTTCACTATTGCCATACCATTTTGACATGCAAAACCCTTTAGCATTTTACCATTTCTATTCTCTACCCCATCCATCTCCTGCAGATGCCCATTGAAGTCCCCCACTATTATAACCTGATATCCCTCTAGGTGCAGGGCCTGAATGTCCTCCTGCAAGCAGCTGTATATACGTTCATTCCAGCCCCCTCCTGTACCTTCTATACCCCTGTATACTGCCTCAATGGCCAGCTTCCTACCTCCCCTCTGAACCTTTATCCACCCATGTTCCTTACAATCTTCACCCCACCTTATTCCCTTAATTTTCTTCCCCCAAAGGATTCCAACTCCACTCCTTTCTTCTCACCCCCCTTTCTATTCCAAAAGGTGGCATTGACCTCATCAACTACATACCCCTCCTCTCCCCTTAGATGTGTCTCAGCCAGGCCCATGATGTCTACCTTTTCCTGCCTCATAATCTCACATAACTCCATCCACTTCCCTTTCCTCCTCACCCCTTGCACATTTGCAAATGCAATCTTCAGGCTTCCTTGTATGTCCCTATCACCCTTGCCTCCCTTGCTCCTTCCTATCTAGGAACTCCTTCACAAATCCCTGCATCTGTTTCCTCATTAATCTGGTGCCCTTTTTTGTGGGGTAATTACTACTTCCAATCCAGCATTTATCCTGCCCTATCAAGGGGGCCCTGCTTTCTATCAGCTGGATGCCCAAGTCCTTCCTGAACTGCCACAGCCTTCTGTTTATCCAAGTTGCCCTTGCCCTCTCCATTTTGTTCACAGAATTTGTAGGGATAGTACACACTATAATAGATACCCCACTTCTCTCCCTACAACCTGCAATGAGGTCTGTCAGGGCTTCCCACACATCCACAGCATTACTTTCCCTCAATTCCTCAGCTACAAGGCAGATGACCACCAAACATTCCATCTTATCCCCTCTAAAGAGCTCTTTTAGGCAATCTCTATAATCCCTGATTTTCCCCCCTGGCAGTGATACCACTGTCACCTTATCCCTCTCCCTACTGTTCACAGTCAATTGGTTTAACCCATCTGATACAGCCCTATCTCCCAGGATTAGAACTGACCTGCCCCCATGCCCTTTGTCCTGCCCTATGTCCCCTTGCCTGCTCCTTCTCTTTCCCTCTGCCTCCCTTTCTATCACCCTTGCTTCTGCTGCATTATCCACCACTTCACCTTTCATTCCTAGTGTCCCATTTCTTTCATCCTTTTCCCTTGCAATAGCTAACATCACACTTTCCAATCTCCCTATCTGCCCCTGAATCTCCACCAGTTGCTGGGACAGCAGGTCAATGTGATCCTCCATCACCTTTGCTCTGCTTGTTGTCTGGCCCATTATCCTGTCCAGCATATCAATGTCCCTCTGTGATGCAGCCAGTGACCACTTAATGGAGCACATCAAGCACCTCCAATGGCTGTCCACATGCACCTCTTCCTTATATCCCATTGGAATGTCCACTCCACATTCCTTGAGGTATGGGATGCTGGTGCAGTCCTTATGGAACCACCTGTAGCACCAGTCACACCAAATCATCCCTCCCTCTTCTTGCCCCTCAATGAGTTTCAGGGTTCCCTTCCTTTTCTTTGTCCCCTAACCATCCTTGTTTTTTTCCCAACTTATCCTTCCCTTTACCTCCTGTCAGTAACATTTAATCTTGTTTGTATTCTTGTTAATTATCATTATGTTGGTATACTCTGTACGTTTATTTTCTTCATCAGCGGAGATCACAAAATTCAATGATTCCTCTTTAACACTTGTGCAGTTTCTCCACATCTCTCCTACACCCTTCCTGGAAAGGCCAAGCTTTTCAATGGCGCCACACTTACCATGCACTAGGGGTGCCTATTTCAGGGGGTGGAACTGTGGAGCAGTTGTTCCCCCTCAGTGCTTGATGAGCGATTCAACTTTGCAACTGATGAGGCTTTTTTGTTGGTGTGTTAGGGCTGCATAGTTGTAATGCAGATACTGCACAAACACTACTCTGATATGGCGATTTTTGGGTACAAGCAGTACCCAGTTTTCCCAACAGCCACTGGACCACTAGCAAATATGCAGTTGGCTCAACCACTAAAGATAGGGCATTGTCTAAGGGACAGTAAGGAACCTAAATAATTCCTTGGTAAATTTATATTGAGTAGGGTGACCATTTTTTCCGTGGGACAATCTGGGACATTGACCCCCTCCCCATCAACCAAGAAAAATTCTTTTTTTTTCTCTTTTCAAAAAAATATTTAAAAAATAAATAAATGAAAACAAAACATAGAAATACAGTTTAAAAATTTGAAAGTATGAATAATTCACACAGGTGATTGGTTGTATTTTGTCGATATGTGATCCCACACATAAAAATAGGTTTCAAATGTCATATCATTATACGTCCAAAGTCTAAACCCCTATCCCGCTTGTAGTAGGGTGGCGTCTGCAAGTTTTTATCCTCCACTCCCATCTATCCCTCTCTTCCCCTACTCCTGGTGCCACCAATCATCTGCAGTCCCATAATGGAGAGAATAACTTCGTCCTCATCACATGCCTATACCACCCTCAACCTATTTTCTCCAATATTTTCTATGATGTTTCACCCCCCCCCCAGCTACCATTAATGCAGTCGTTTTGGATGCTGTCCAATCGTTACACCCCACTGATGTAGTGCAGTGTGGCTGCGTTCGCGTGTTTGATATAAAATTAAAGATATCTGACTCCAAATGTTAATATAAGAACATTAACGACTTTTACTTAATAACTAATTAATAATCTTAATGTACTAAAACGAAATTGATAGGTATATGCAAATACCCTTGGCAGAGCTCAATGGCAAAACGTGTATATATGAGGCTTGACAAACGGTCAACTGTTTGTTCTGAAGTTTTAAATTCCCAAACGAACCAGAATTGGAATATTATTCAAACTCTGCAGTTCTTGACAGCACGTTCAAGAACTGCAGAACATCAATCTGTAAATGTCATGGGAGACTCATGACACAGCAGAAAAGATGATCCACTACAGCAGCATTTGAATCTCAGACACTTGCATTTTCCTTTCATGGTTCTTCATGACTGCCCAACACTCTGAGCCATACAGCATAGATGGCCTAACGACTGTTTCATAAACTTTGCCTTTCAATTTATTTTGGCCCGTTGGAAATGCAGGACGCCACTTGCCTGTCTCAACTTTAGCCATTTGTACAAATTTATTGCAACAAATTACTGAACCGATTGTTAATTCCAGGACATTTTCTGGGACGCATATGCATGCCGGATGCACAGTTGAAATCCAGGACGGATGGTCACCCTAATATTAAGGGATTTCGAACATTTATATATCTTTGGGGCATACTTTTTTGAAGTGCTCTACTGGCCTATTCCCATATTCCAGTTAGGTGCTCACAATATACTGTCAATGAATGAAGTTTATGTTAGTAAAGAAAGTTTTGATGCTTATGTGAATTTGGTTGTTGTTGTTTTAATGCCCTTCAATTACAAGCATAGTTCTTATGCAGAGACTGCACAGACACTACACTAATGCGACGATTTTTGGGTATTAACAGTACCCTTTTTTCCCAAGCGGCCACCCTTGTCAGTACTAGCTGGGGTTGCGATGCTCAAGACCTCCTAGATAACAAGGCCTTTGCAGTATGACGTCACAAGCTAGTGACGTCACACAAAGTAGTGCCAGCCTGCTATGAAAACGACCATATTGTCTGTATTTCAAGCAGGTTTTTAAGTGATATTTCAGTCGGTTTTTTCAACTTAAATCGTTTTCCTACATAAATCAAATTGTTATGGATTTGCTTAAGCAAAATGCCATATAATTCTGTTGTGCCTGGATGAAAGGAAAATTACTCATATAGATAAATTACTCATATAAATTATCACTAAAAGCTTTATCTACTAGAGTAAGTTGCCCCAATGTGGAATACGTTCATAATGTGGAATACCTAATTATTATTGCTATAAACAGTGGACATCTGGTGGATGGATTAGAAACCCATTGGGAAGGCATGCCCGAGCAACATTAGGGCGCTTCAGTTGAAAAGGAGGTCTTTTTGTGTAGTGGAAGCACGAGTTTAGTAGTTGAGCATCACAGTAATATATTTAAAGCAAGGAAATAAATTGTTGTTGCTGTTACAATGTAAGCATTATCAGAATTGTTTTTTAGTATGTTATACATGTATGCTTTGGCTAATATCACAGTGACTATTCAGAATATTCATTCAAGTGAAATAAGTCAAACAGTGTAAATGTAAGATGGCTTTTATGTGCCTAATGTGAAATACAAGATCTGTCCCAATGTGGAATACTTCACATTAGGATCATGATGGAAACATTTCACAATTTAGAAAATAAGGGATGTTTTATAGTCCAATAATAATATTTTATAATGACATAGGTTAATATTATTACAGATGTCTCCTAAACATCAACGAGTATGGGATGCAGCCAATATGAAGTGTGCAATATTAGCTGTTCAGCAAAAAGAAATGGGGTATCTCAAAGCCCAACAAACGTTCAATGTTCCAAGGGGAACCTTGTTTCGTTTACTTATGCACCTAAAAAATGATACAAATCTTCAAGTTGAGGATGTTGTATCAGTGCCATTAGGGAGAAAGCCAGTTTTTCCACAACACTTGGAACAAGAATTAGCAGATCACTGCTTAGAGCTAGAGAAAAGGTTTTTTGGACTATCAATGAGTGATGTCCGAAGATTGGCATATCAGTTAGCTTCTGCCTCTAACATTGTCCATCCCTTTAATGAGGATGAGAAAAGTGCAGGTAGAAAGTGGTTCAAAACGTTTATGGCTCGAAACCCTCAGCTGTCTCTTCGAACCCCACAAGGCATGTCTGTGAATCGAGTGAGAGCATTTAACCGAGAAAGTGTGGATAAGTTTTATGGCATCCTGGAGTCTGAATATTCCAAAAATAATTATCCACCAAATCGCATTTTCAATTGCGATGAAACTGGACTGACTGTTGTTCAATCAAAGCTAGTTAAAGTAGTTTCACGACAAGGTAAAAAACAAATTGGGAGCTTGACCTCTGCAGAAAGGGGAAGTTTGGTGACAGTGGTAACATGCATGAGTGCTGGTGGAATGTTCATACCACCTCTCATAATCTTCCCTCGCACAAACATGAAAAATGAACTAATGGATGGAGCTCCACCAGGATCAATTTTTGGCTGCCACAAATCTGGATGGATCCAAATGGACATGTTCACTACTTGGTTTAAACATTTTGTTTCAGTCACCAAGCCATCTCAGAATGATCCTATTCTACTAGTGCTGGATAGACATTACTCCCATACACAAAATTTAGAAGTTATTCAAGAAGCTCGAAGAAATCATGTGGTGATTGTGTGCCTGCCTCCACACAGCTCTCACAAACTACAGCCACTTGATGTGGCATTCATGCACCCCCTGAAAACCTATTATGCTCAGGAGATTAGAACATGGCTAGCCAATCACAGGGACCCTGTAAGGCCTGTGACTCATTATCAAGTGTCTGAACTTTTTGGCAAAGCCTATGCCAAGGCAGCCACAATAGAAAATGCAATCAGAGGGTTCAAAAATACTGGAATTTACCCATTTGATAAACACAGATTTCATGACTGTGATTTCCCAAGTGAAGTCACACACGCTGTTCCTGCTGAAAGAACATCTTGCATACATGTTCAAGAATTAAGTCCCATCCCCTCTGTCTCCACTCAGGCACCTAGTAATCATGGTCCAAAGAAAGGAACTGCTGTGGTGTTGACAAGTTCTCCCTACCAAACTAAACTGTCATCAAAAAAGGAAATGGTGGTTGCACATACAACCAAACGACGTGCCAGACGAGGCCTTTGGGGGAAAAAAAAGAAGTCCAAGGATGTTGAATATGTGGATTCTTCATCAGATGCTGATGAACCAGACTCTACAACTGAAGATGATAATTCCAGTTCCCATTCTGATGATGACACTGATGACAATGATTGTGAATGCATCTATTGTAGAGGCCTATGGTCAATGAGCACAGTTGATTGGGTCCAATGTCAGAAATGTAAGAACTGGGCTCATGTAACCTGTGCTGGAAATCCCAAAAAGAACTTTTCATGTAATAAATGCAAATAGTGTAGGATTCCATGAAAAACTGTCAGTTAACAGCTATTTCTGACAATGTTGTAAGTTCCTTGTGGATTTGTCTACTAGAAATAAATGATTATTTGGCAATATCCAATTCTTTTTATTTCATTTAAGTGCTAAATTCAGTATTCCATATTAGGAACAGGGTGTGCCTAATGTGGAATAATGGAGAACATTTTTATTCCTTATATTCCTTGTGCTTTCAATTGACATAAGCAAATAAAACCATCTCTCAGTATTTACAAAATGCCTCCTAATAAAATAATAGAACTTTGGTCCTAAAATTACTTATGTGTGTGTAGTAAATTAGAAAAATGCAAAAAGTATTCCACATTCGGGCACCTTACTCTACTAGTGTTAAACATCAAAATGTGAAATTAGTTTTAAACATTTTTAATAAATACGCTAATTGAGCACTACAATCCACTAGGGTAGTTAAATTTTTCATATAGTTCAGACCAGGGTTTAGACACTTCTATGGCTATTGAAAAACGTATGAGTGAAAAGGCCTTCTGTTTAGGAGGTCTTGCGCTGCTTAACTTCTGTTATCAGACGAGAACTGGTGTGTCCAATGCAATTCGCCACTCCCTGCTTATGTGAAAAACATCCCTTTTTTACAGCATTGCTCCACCGTTTATATAGATTTTAACATGCAACACAGCTTATCTCACTCTTCTAAGCAACTCCTAACCCTTCTCCCGCCTATGCAGGGTCGGGTACCCATCTTGTCCCTGTGAATGGACACAACGGCAATATATTGTCATAGTTTTTCCGCAGCCGGTTGCCGACCAAAGCTACAACCCCTATGCTTATTTATCCTCGATCTACTCTTCATTTTCATGGAATTCTACCGACGCCAGGGGGCGAGCTTCTAAACCTGGAAATTTTTACTTAATCTACCCATTGTGCAGTAGAGGGGGTTCTTTTACGTGCGAGTGACATCGTACACCAAGACGGGAACTCGGTTTTACTCCTCATCCTTTTGAAAGAAGGCGCACTCGCGGCCGCTCTCTCACCCGAAAGAAGCCACCCCTCCTCGATCCAGTATCGAACCTAGAACTACTGACGCAGTTGCCGAGCGTGCTAACCACTACGCCACCGAGGCGGGTATCTCACTCTTCTAATTTTAAGTAAATTCACACTGCAATGCTTTAAATCACACGGTTTCATATTATTGCAGTTTGTTTGGAGAATTCTTAGAAGGGTAGCAACGATTTAGAGAACTGGATTTTAACCTCGCCGGCAACCTTGTCACGACAATCTCATGAAATTGCAAAAGCTATGAAGAATATAAAGTGATGGTCCCAAAAGTTGCATGCCACTGTGAGCTAGACGCCTTTTATTGGTCTTTACGAAAGTAGTACTGTATTGTTAATAATTTGTCTTTATTTTAACCACCTGCACTAGCGCGTCTCTGATTCGATTGTTTTGTTGGTGTTTTAGGGCCTTCAACTACAATGGTCATTAGAGACCCAGCAACTGAAGAGACACAGACACTACACTGTTACAACGGTTTGGTTATTTTTGGTATCCAGTCGTTCCATGCTAGTACTATCTGGGGTTGCGTTGCTTACCTAGGGAGCCGCTGCAGTTAAGCAACGCAATCCTAGCGAGTATTAACGTGGGTGACCGCTTGGGAAAACTGGGTATCACTAACCCCCTCTAATGCTTGTAATGACTTTTTAAACATCGTAGAACACCAACGAATCAATCAATTTCTTACCTAAAGTGATCAGACGAGAACTCGGGTGTCCAACGCATTACAGCAGCTCTGTCTGATTCAAAACCACGGTTAATGTTAACATCGCAAGTATTAATCATTTACTTTTTCAATTTAGAAAAACGCTATTGTTACGTTTTTTAGCATAATGAGATGAACGGGCTGCATTATGCAATATTAAACCAATCTCATAAACATCAAATTAGTTGGCGTACCAGCGCAGTGGTAATACACATTTTTGGATAATAAGAAATGTATCTAATCCAAAGAATACTCCACCCAACTAACAAGGCTCTCTGTAGATCGACTCCTGGTGCCAACTTTTCAAAAAGACTATGAAGGACCAAAAATCACCAAACAAAAACGATCCAATGCATTTTTAAAATATAAAAAACTGTCCCTTTTTTCTTGTCTCTCTCACTCTCTCCGTCTCTCACACTCTCTCTCTCCGTCTCTCACTCTCTCTCTCCGTCTCTCACACTCTCTCTCTCCGTCTCTCACACTCTCTCTCTCTCCGTCTCTCACACACTCTCTCTCTC
>JAAFCE010009125.1:7927998-7944455 GCA_013389805.1 Trigoniulus corallinus | reverse complement strand
TTGTTGGTGTTTAAGGTCCCGTCAACTACAAGGTCATTAGAGACCCGGATAATTGCTATGGCCATACACCAGAAGTATGAGGTCCTCTATGATAGAGACAAATGATGGGATGAAGAAAGAATGTAGACTGGCCAAGACCTGAGATAGGATAATTAAAGATTTACCCTGAGCCATAACAGTGAAGGATAGAAGAGGAAGAATCCTGTTTCCTCCTTCCGAGATAAAGCAATGGGGAGAGTATTTCTGCAATCTCTCTAATTTTTGCAGAGGGAGAGAATATGGTAATGGTGGGGTGAATGGGTGATCATATGGGAGATAGGCAGGTGTGTAGGGCTAGAACCTGCCACAGGTGGGATAAGGGTATGGTGGTGATGATGAGAAAATGAACGTTTCTAATGTCATCATTTTTTTTCCTCTGCCCTTTCTTAGATTGGATGTTGTAATACAGCACGAGTTGTAAAAAAATCTTCTCATTGGGGCTTCCAGCAGTAACTAACCCATTGACTTTGCTTGTGGTTAACTGCAGAAGCATAGTAAATAAAGTGGTTGAGTTCAATGCCCTAGCTGCAACATCAGATGCCGATATAATAATTAGTACTGAATCCTGGTTGAGGGGAGATGTTAAATCAGCAGAGATTTTTGCAGATAAGTATATAGTTTACAGAAAAGATAGGGAAACAGGTAGAGGGGGTGGAGTCTTTTTGGCCATAGATAAATCCCTGGAAAGCTCTAGGGAATTGAGTTATGAAGAAGATTGTGAAATGCTATGTTGTCGTGTTGCTGACTCTTGTGGTGGGGTGATTTATGTTGTCGGGTTCTATCGCCCTCCTGGTGATGATCCTCAACCACTAATCAGACTATCACAATCGTTGGAGCTTCTGCGTCAAAGAAAAAAGGTCCCAATGATAATTCTTGGTGGGGACTTCAATTTACCAGGGTTGGATTGGGGTAGTATGCAGCCCAATACAAATTCAAGTTTATCAGGGGCTCTAAATCCCTTTTTGATCAAATGTACTGTAATGGATTGGAACAGATTGTGACCATGCTTACACACGAGAAAGGGGGAATTTTAGATTTAGTGTTCACAAATGTGCCTACCTCTATAAATAATGTAGAGTGTATTGAAGGAATAAGTGATCATGCAGTGGTTAAGGTGGAGATATTGAAAAGGTTACCTAGACGGGTGGCAGGAAGGAGTAAGGCATACCAATATAGTAAGGCTAATTGGGAGTATTTCAAGACTTATCTGGAATGTGAATTAAATGATTTTTACACCATTGCTAATACCTGTGGCGTTGAGGAATCTTGGAATAGATTCCTAGCCCTATTAGAAGAGGGTACACAACTAGCTGTCCCCATGCAGATTATAAGGAAAAATTCTGTTCCAGAATGGTATACTATAGAGGTGAAGGTAGCTTTGCGAAACCAGTGAAAGGCTAAGAATGCACTTAGGAGAGGGAGGGACGTCAATAGTGAGGCAGTCTATAAGGGGGCCCGCAAAATGGTTAAAGGGTACATGAAGGAAGCTTACAAGAACTTTCATGAGAACATTTTGGGGATATATAAAGAGGTGTAGGAAGGAAAGCGATAGGGATACGGTGGTTAAGGATGGGTCAGGAAATTTAGTCAAGGATACTCTCATGATTGCCAACGCTTTTAATAATACATTTACAAAATGCTTTGCAACCAGTAGAAACAACTCCTAGCCAGAATTTGTTAGGGATTTGCCAGGAGGAATGGATGAAGTTATTATCACTAGGGCAGGAATTGAGCAGCTACCGAGTAAATTACCAGTATATAAGGCCATGGGCTCTGATGGTGTTTCACCATTTATTCTGCAACGGCTTTCTGGGATTATTAGCTGTTACTTGGTAGAAATTTTTAAAAAGTCATTAGCCACAAGCATTGTTCCAGCATCATGGAAACTGGCAAATGTGGTGCCCATTTTCAAGTCTGGGGACATGACAGACCCTAAGTGCTATAGACCAGTTTCCTTAACAAGTGCTGTATCCAAGATATTTGAGCACATCTTATTCTCATCTATAATGGGATATCTGGAAAGGAAGGGCATCCTTAGAAATAACCAACACGGGTTTAGGAAAAGCAGGTCATGTGACACCCAAATGGCTTGCTTGATGAATCATGTTCAAAAGGCTTTAGATAGCAGAAAGCAGGTTGATATTGTATTCTTGGACTTTGAACAGGCTTTTGTCATGGTGCCCCATGATAAGCTGGTCTCTAAAATGTCCTACTTAGGGATACATAAAAATGTTGTTCAATGGGTAAGGTCCTATCTGCTTGATAGAAAACGTAGAGTCATTTTTAAGGGTTTTGCATCTCAGTGGAAACCAGTCACGTCAGGGGTCCCTCAAGGAAGTGTATTGGGTCCTTTGTTGTACATTCTCTATGTGAACGACATGGGGCTTGATATTGATTCCATCCTTGAACTATTTGCAGATGACACATGTGCTGCTCGGGTACTAGATGATGGGTTATCATCCTGTGTGCAATTACAACAGGATCTAGACAGGATTTACAATTGGTGTGTAAATTGGGAATTGCCATTAAACCTGAGGAAGTGTAGGATCCTAACAATATCCAGATGTAGAAAGCAACTTGATTTTGATTATCACGTAGGTGGAGTTAGGGTTGATAGGGTTGTAACCCATAAACATCTGGGTATTGTCTTAAATAGTGAGGGTAATTGGAAGGACCACATTGGTAAAGTGATTGGGAGGGCTGGTCAATTCCTCCATCTGATTAATAGGGTCCTTAGAGATAGCACAAAGGAGGTAAAGGAAACATCACATATTTCTATTGTATGCCCGATTTTGGAGTATGGCAGTCCAATTTGGTTCCCCTTCAGGCAGGACTTATCTTGGGGGAGTTTGAAAGGATCCAAAGGAGGGCAGCAAGAATAGTACTTAATAGGTTTTCTCACACAGAGAGTGTATCTGCCATGATTAAGGAACTAGGGTGGGATACATTAAGGCAGAGGCATATATCTCACAGCATTAGCCTTTTTATAAGACTGCTGCTGCTAGGATGTAATGGACCGTTGGCTGGAAGTGTGTCCCCAGCTGAGTATTAAGGCAGAAAGGATCATCCATATAAATTGAAAGAGGTTAGGGCACAGACAGACTCATACTACTGGTCATTTTTGCAAAGTCATTCGACAATGGAACAGCCTTGGTGAGGATAGGGTGGAGGGCTTCATCCAAGGAAATCCAACAATAGCTGGTATTGTATTAGGGGAGGCTGCTGAATTATAGCTTAGGGTTTTAGGAGTATTATGTTATCATAAGTAGGATTGAGAGTTAGTCTCTCCACTGCCATATTGGCCAATAAGGCTGCTTGCAGTGTATAATTTTAGAATTAGAATTAGAATTGGCCAATGAACATATTTTTCGCTTAATTAATATTACTGTGGTGAATAGTAATGCTGAAAGGCAAAGTTTACAGAACGGTCATGAGGCCCAACATGAATGTTTGGCAGCTAGGAAGAACCATGAAAGGAGAATGCAAGTGGCTGAGATGCATATGCTGTGCTACAAGACTTGGGTGTCATGAGCCGACAGAGTACAAAATGATTATGTTAGAGTGAGCCTGGGGTGGGAGACATCGTGGAGAGGATGAAGGAGAGGCGGTTGAGGTGGCATGGGCACGTAATGAGGAGAGAGAGGAGCAAGAGCTTATTATTCCATTATGGGTCTGCATGTGTTTGGGGGCACCAGAGGTAGGGGAAGGCCAAAACGGACGTGAGAGCAGGTAGTGCAGAGGGACATGGAGATGTGCAGGGTGGAGGTGAACATGGTGGGGGACAGAATGGAGTGGAGGATGAGAACCTGCAGGACTCGACCCCGCCACAGGCGTGAGGAGGGTAAGATGATGATGATGATAGTGAATAGTAACACTAACGTGCGATGGTGGAACTCATGAAACCCTGAATGAGAAAGCATCATGGGAGGAAAACAATACCATGATTATTGAGGACTTCAATAATGAATATTTTGGAAGATACTCTCCTAGAGGAAGATACTCTCTCTAGGTCAAGGAAAAGCAGGATTTGTGCATTCCACCCTAGTATAATAAGAAGTATGACAAGGCATTCCTGCCATTGATGTTTAATTCAATATGTGGTGACCATCAAGAAATTTGTGTTAAATATCATAAATAAAAATAATTATTATGATAAGGTCCATCATTCATTAAATCCAACCAAATTACAAAAACTTTTATAACTTTTCATCATTATTACCAGGAAATCATTAAATTCAATTCGTCATATCCAATCTTTTCACAACACAAACTCCTATCCTTTTGCCAGGACCTTGGAAACCATTCGTAACATCCAGGAATTCGTTACATCTGAAATCGTTATAGTGGGGTTTACTGTATCTCATATGGTATACACACTTTTGGACGTTTGTATGCGAGTATTAATAAATCATCATCATCATCATACTTGTCCCGCCTGTGGCAGGGTCGGGTCTGCAGGTTCTAGCCCTCCACTCCCGTCTGTCTCCCACCAGGTCCCCGTCCACCCCACACACCGCCATGTCCCTCCGGACAACCTGTTCCCACGTCTGCTTTGGTCTCCCCCTACCCCGGGTGCTGCCGACCACCTGCATGCCTGAGATGCACCGAACGAGTTCCTCTTCCCCTCTCCTCATAACGTGTCCATACCACCTCAGCCTATTCTCCCTCATCTTTTCGGCAATGACCACCACCCCCAGGCTACCTCTAATGTACGCATTCCTAATTCTATCTGCTCTTGACACGCTGCACGTGTACCGCAGCATTCGCATCTCGGCTACTTGCATTCTATTTACGTGGCTTTTCTTCACTCCCCAACACTCTGATCCATATAACATAGCTGGCCTAAACACTGTCCTGTAAAACTTCCCTTTCAACTTCATTGGGACCCTCCTATCACACAGAACTCCACTTGCCTGTTTCCATTTCAACCACCCCCCATTGATTCTACGGGTCACATCTGAGTCTATCTCCCCATTGCTGTGGAACGTTGATCCTAAGTACTTTACCTCCTGCACCTTTTTTACCAGTTCACCCCTCGAGCGTATGTCCCCATTGTTTTCCTGACCATCCCAATTGAAAACTAGATACTCTGTCTTCGTCATGTTAATCGTTAGCCCTCCCTTTTCCATTGCTCCTCTTATATCATTTAATCCCTTCTCTATCTGTTCTCTGCAGTCACTAATCTTCCCTAAATCATCGGCAAATGCCATTAACTGAGGGGCCCATTCTCCTACACCTGTCAGCAGTTCATCCATAACCAGGATGAAAAGATATGGACTAAGTGCTGAACCTTGGTGCACCCCTACTCTCACTGGAAAGCCTCCGGTGTTTCCCCAAGGTGTCCGTTCCCTGGCTATGGAGCCATCATACATATCCTGGATTATTCTAATAAACCCTTCTTCCACCCCCCTTTTCCGTAATACTTCCGTAACACTCTCGAAGGCCTTCTACAGGTCAATAAAGATGGCGTGGAGGTCCTTCTTTGCTGCCCTATACTTTTCTATCATCTGCCTCAGGATGAAGATTGGCTCCATTGTGGACCTACCTGGCATAAACCCAAACTGATTTCCACGGACACTAGTTTTATCCCGGAGGCAACGTTCCATTACTCTCTCCCAGAGCTTCATGGAATGGCTCATTAGCTTTATACCTCTATAGTTGCCACAGTCTTGGAAATCCCCTTTACCCTTGTAGAGTGGCACTATCAAACTCTCACGCCATGCAGATGGCATTCTATCTCCACTAGTTATCTTATTGAAAAGTTTCACTAGCCACTTGGTACCTGTCCTCCCTAGACTCTGCCATACTTGAGCAGGTATTCAATCAGGGCCTACAGCTTTTCGACCTTTCATCTTCCTAAGTGCCCTGGCTACTTCCTCCTCAGTTACCAAGTCAACTGCCCCTGCTGGCGCACGATTGGTGGCAATGTCCTCGTCTCCCCCCACTTCATTCAAGAGGTTTTGGAAGTACTCCTCCCACCTCCTCTTTACCTTCATAGGAGTGAGCAGAACCCTACCAATGCCATCTTTCACTGTTATGGCTCGGGGTAAGTCTTTTGTGGCCCTATCTCTAGCCTTGGCCAGTTTAAAAACTTCTCTCTCCCCTTCCTTTGTCCCTAACTGCTCATAGAGAGCCTCATACTGCTGGGGCTTGGCCAGGGCAATCTTTCTCCTAGCAGTGGTCTTGGCCTGCCTGTACTGAGTCTTGGACTCCTGATCTCTCATCTCCTGCCACCTGTGGAAAGCAGCCTTCTTTTGTTTGATGGCTGCTTCTACCTCCTCATTCCACCACCATGTTTGCCTATTAGCCAAGACTGTGCCTCCCACTCTGCCCTGCCCCAGGATGGCTTTCCCACAGGCTCTAATTTTTCGGGCAACCCTGTCCCACATGGCGTCTGCTGTCCCTTCCCAATCCCAGTCTTCCTGTCTGTGCACTTCTTGTATAAATTCATCTATTTTGGTGGGTAGTCTCCACCACCTGATAACCTGCTCTCCTTTCCAAGAGTGTGCCTTGCCTGCTACTTTCACTACTAGTTCTAACATTAGTAGCCTATGGCCAGGTTGTTTTTGAAAATTTTCACTGGGGAGTGCCCAGCAATCCCGGACCTCTGGTCTATGCTGCCCTCTAACCATGAAGAAATCTATTTGTGAGAACCCTTGTGGTGACTGGTATGTGATTAGGTGCTTGTCCCTCTTTCTAAACCATGTGTTAGCCAATCCAAGGCCAAGTGCATTATCTGTGTCAAGGATTCGCAGCCCATCTATGCTAGCTATTCCATACCCCCATCCCCCATGAACCTCCTCATAGCCCTGGTTATTTTTCCCTACATGACCATTAAAGTCCCCCCCCCCAATAACTAAGCGCTCATTCCCCTGACATTGCCCTACCTGAGCCTCCAGTGAGTGCACCAAGTCCTCAAACTCTGTCCAGAAGCCATCCTTTGTGGGTTCATCCAGACCAACCTGGGGGGCATATGTGCTAATGAGGTGAAGCACAACTCCTCTCCAGACCACTGTCAACAACAGAAGCCTGCTATTGAGTCATTTCACCTGGGTGACACCTTGCTGTAGCTCCCTATCCAATGCTATTCCCACCCCATTCTGCCCTCCTTCACTGGCAGTATAGATAAGCTTATGCCCCTCACCAAGAGCCCTTGAACTATTTCCTCTCCACCGTGTTTCTTGGAGGAAAGCTACCTGGATCCTTCGTTGCTTTAGGGTATTTACTAGCTCCCCTGCTTTCCCTGTAAGGTACCCACATTCCACGTTCCTAATCTAAGTTTTGCCCCTATGCTTTGTGAGCATGCTCCATCTGGGGTCACCCCAACTGGGCGTCTTGAACCCACAGGAATGTTGGTGCTGCTTGCAGTGGGGGGATGCCGGCCTACCCCACAGAGGACACTCGGTGCACGATCTGCCATGGGGTCCGAGGTCCCAACCCCCATGGCACTGCAAGCTACTGCTGACTGTGGCCCAAGGCCAACTAGTGAATCCCTATCAGCTACCTGTGCTGGGGTCCTAATCCCCAGCACTGTGGGTTCACTGCCCGTTAAATTCTGCATCTTACATGCAAACTTTGGTGTAATAATTATAATAATAATTTGAATAACAATAATATTAGTTGAATTAATGATAATAATAATTTGAATTAATAAGTAATAGTAAAATTAACTTAGATTATAGGTATGTATATATATGATATATAAAATTCAAAATTCACCCGTAAGTAGTTGATGACCGGGCCCAATCTGGTCACAGCACAGATGACTCACGTCAACCACACTGCTGTCAGCGGGAAACGCCACGAGGTTAGGCTTATGAGCCGCACCTCGCACAGGTTACCCACCGTCTAAAGCCGGCCCCAACCTCCACGGCCCTACCTGCCACAGGAACTGCAGGGGTTCATGCCTTGAAAAAGGCGGGTTTTACCCCAAAAACGGTTTAAATTCAATGTGAAATTCAAAAGTGCGAAGCACAAGGAAAATCGTACGCATGAGGGACTAGCGCCGCCTAGCGTCTCCCGGGTATTAATAAATAAATAAAAATAAAAAATAGTAGTCCTAATTGCTATCCCTCACTCCTCTCTGCTCCACCATGGCTGCACCCTAATGCATATGACGGCAGCATATGCATGATGGAGGGGGACATTCACTTCCTAAAATAGTTCAGAAACTTTGGCTGTAGTTTTTCAAAGTTAATTTTTTCAATAGATAGAGGTAGTTTTAACTATTGCATCGCATAGCTCTAAGCAATGTGAAATTTTGATATATCACGTTCCTACACCAAAAATTAAAAATACATTGGTGCACACTCATTAATGCACTTTTGAAGGTGTATTTTTAATTTTAGGTATAGCAACATGATACAGTAGAACCTCTGTAAGTTGACGACCCAAGGGCGGAAGAAAAGTTGTCAACATAGGGAGGTGGTCAACTTATGGAGAACTAGGTGTACTGTACTGATATATGGGTATTATTGCTTTTATTGGATACAACTGTATGAAATGCTGCATAATCAAAACTATTACTGCTAGTGGATTGGCATAGCTAGCCCCCAATGACATTGATCTGGTAGTTGGGGGCTTGCCCCCCCCCAGCAGTTAGCTGCATCACATTCATTAGAGGTTTACACTTCATTGCCCATTTCAACAATACTTTCAAAGGCTAACGCTTAAAATTCTGCCATGGAAGAAGGGCTATATGATTAGGCCAAAATGTTGTCTATTGGAACAGTCTGTTGAAATATGCCAACATTGTTTCTGGTTGATTTTTTTCCAAGCAAAATTATCCAAAGGACAGAACGCAGAGCATTAATGGATGAAGGAAATGAAGCTGCTTCCACAGGCTGGTGACACGTGTTTTACCAATAACCCACTCCAGGAGCTGGGCTTAGTAAAACACTTTGAATGATTTGATAACACCTTGGTAAAGAGGTTGGATCCTTGAGGTTGCATTTGGAAGAAAGATAAGTGTCAAATTAGTTAAGTGACTGACTTGCAGTTCAGCAGGGCAGTTGTCTACTGTTAGTAGGACAGATCATTTCTTCTTCATTTCTTGATCCACACCCCTTACCTGTCCTTCAAACAGGGCAGCAGTCATCCATGCACATTCGTTTGATCCCCATGTTACAGGGTGGTCTTCAATTTCTTAAATGCACATGAATTTGGTGACTTACCAAACACTAATTTCTTTAGCTTTCCCCAAAAAGAGCTAGTGTTAAGCAATCTAGTGAAATGTTCCTCTGATACTCTTTCAATCTTCTATTTGTCACCCTTGACAAGGCTCTTGTCTGGCACTAGGAATGACAAGGGGGGGGTCAACTTATGGAGGTTAAATCACTATTATGTGTCACAGTCATAGTGGTCAACATACAACTTACAGAGGTGGTCAACATGGGGAGGTTGGTCATCCATTAATTAATGTGGTGCACATCCAGTCTGTGAAAATTTGGTCAACTTAAGGAGGTGGTCATCATATAGGGGTGGTCAACTTTGGAGGTTCTACTGTATATTAAAATTTCACAGTTTTAGAGCTATGTGATGCAATAGTTAAAACTACCCCTATCTATTGAAAAAAAATGTAACTTGGAATTGTCCTGAAGAAATTACTGCCAAAATTTCTGAACTGTTTTAGGAGGTGAATGTCTCCCTCCATCAACTATAACTTTTTCCTAATCATTTTATCTCATATCTCAAAATTTTTTTAAAAAAAGGAATTGGTTACTTTAAAAGAAACACTCTGTATATATCAACGGATACACTTATAGGGCTCTCTCCAAAATAGTCCTGCAAAATATTTTTTAAGCTGGCCCCATAAAAGCTCACCCAGACACTTTATCCACTTAAAACAAAACCTCCTAACAGGCAGCTCAATCTCCTTGCCTGTGAGTAGGCTCATCATTAATAATTTCCTATCAAAATCTTTCTAAATATTTTTTACACTCAAAGACCATGATGTAGTATGATGGAGAGAGCAAAAGGTGGGAAATTGCACAAAAGTTTCATGATTTTGAATTGAATAAATAAAGAACTTTGCCTGTATTCACACCTTTCAACACTGATTTTCTATGGATTCAGAATATTTCGAATATTTTACTTGTAAAAACAAAATTGTTAATGAAATATGCTATTGTGTTGTAAGTGGAATAGTCATGTATAGTACTTGCATTAGTTGATGTGTTCTTAAAAAACTGAGATAAATGTGAATTTTTGTAGAAAATCTGATGGTGAATTTATCCTTTTTGAATCACTGCACATCACTGAAACTTCTCTATTGGTCTACCCCTGCAATCCGCTCACTTCATAGAAAGGTCCATTTTCTTAAAGAACAGAAAATTCTCTCAAAGATGTGCAGTATTTTTAACCCTCTAATAGGTCCTCCCCTGACACTGGTCCAAGGTCCACTGTCCGCAATGTGTACAAATATCACCTCAAATTTCATATGAAAGGGGATCATTTTACATTATGTGAGTTCACTATACAGTGAAACCTCTCTATCAGTAAAACTCTGTAATTGGTTCACCCCCACAAAGGTCCATTTTTTACCATCATTATCTCACCCTTATCCCGCCTGTGGCAGGGTCAGGTCTTTGGGTTCTTATCTACCACTCCTGCACTATGTCCCTTTGCACTACCTTCTCCTACATTCGTTTTTGGTCTTCCACCACCCCTGGTACTTCAAATCACCTGCAGTCCCACAATGGACCTAATACGTTCCTCCTTCCTCTCCTCATCACATGCCCATACCACAGATGATTTATCTTCTCTGTGATGTTTCCCACTCCAAGCTACATATAATGTAATTGTCGAACTATGTTTGGGAGCGTCAAATTGCATTGGACACACCAGTTCTCGTCTAATCACCGAAGTTAAGTAGCGCAACCCCAGCTAGTACTGAAATGGGTGGCCGCTTGGGAAGACTGGGTACTGCTAATACCCAAAAATCGTCACATTAGTGTAGCGTCTGTGCAGTTTCTGCATAAGAACTATGCTGTGGAAGGGGCTCTAATGACCTTTGTAGTTGAAGGGCCCTAAAACACCAACAAACAACAACATCAAACTGTGTTGGCACATGTAGAACAGCATTTGCACATCAGCCACTTGCATTCTCTTTTCATGGCTCTTCCCAGCTGCCCAGCACTCTGAGACACAACATCTTGGGCCTAACTACCATTCTGTGAACTTTGCCATTCAACTTTATTGGGACCCAGCAGTCACACAGGACTCCACTTGCCTGCCTCCAGTTCAGTCATCTACTTTCAGTCTTTTGTCTCCACTTCAGGCATCTGCCTTCACATCACTATATCCCCATTGCTCTGGAAATGGAGCATAAATAATGAAACTCTTGCACCACTGGTATCACCTCATCCCCACAGTGAATCTTACTCCTGTGTCCTTGGCCACTCCAATTGAAAGCTAGGTACTCTGTCTT
Organism: Trigoniulus corallinus; assembly: GCA_013389805.1. Classification (NCBI taxonomy): domain Eukaryota; kingdom Metazoa; phylum Arthropoda; class Diplopoda; order Spirobolida; family Trigoniulidae; genus Trigoniulus; species Trigoniulus corallinus. Next base: position 7,932,988 of record JAAFCE010009125.1, on the reverse strand, counting down.
CTTCTTGCAGTTTTCATGTCTTATAGGCCCTTTTGTGCATATTCTTCGGGCTCCTCAAGCCTTCCCACATCATCAGCAAATACAGGCACTGAGTGGCCCATTCCCCTATTCCCATCAGCAGCTTATCCATTACACAGGCCAACCAAAATGATTTTTTGAAAAACTTTTTTAATATTCTTAAGTGATTGTTTTCATTTTGGAGGTGCTGAATCTAAATGTGCAATCATTTTTTTGCTATCATGTACCATTTCTTTTGCAATTTGCATGAATTTTAATCAATTATAATGCTAAAACAAGGTTTTTAAAAACATGTATTAAATGTGATGATTTAAGACTTGGTAGGTAAAATCATTATGAATCCAAAGGCTTCGATTTTCTTAACCTTTTGCTAGTAAAAGAATGGGTGTAGCTCTTTCTCTTATGTGATGTTTCTGGAGTAGATCAATGGAGGGACCAGCATTAATCTCCCATCATATTTGCATCCCAATGACCTTGTTAACGTTTTTCCATCTCTTTTATATCTTGGTAGAAGTGCTCACCTTGTTCTTCACTAACTGCTCCAAGATTTGCAGGAAAAAAATTGAGGTGCAAATGCAAAAAATGAACCTTCAAACTCATATTACATCCTAGGTCTTGAAATTTCTGCAGCATATTTTTAACTACATTTTCATAATTGGGATGTTTCTCATTCTTTAGGAACTTTAAAACAACTTCTTTAAAAGTATTCCATGCATCTTTTTCTTTTGTGGTCACCACTGTTTCAAAGTTAGGATCCTGCATAAGTTTTTGTATGTCAGGACCATCAAAGACGCCTTTTAACTTTGCTACTGATAAATGAGAGAATTTGCTGCACAGGTACTTAAAACATGGTTCATTTCTTAAAAGTGTTTAACAAATTGTTTCATGAGACCGAATTTGATATGGACTACTCCTGATGTATGGGTTGTGTAAATCATAGCAAAAAAATGTGTTTTGTAAGAAAATGGAATGTCCTGGTGAAAATAAGCAGCAATTTTGGGGTTCAGTATGTACAAATACATACGATAGAGCAAAAATTATCAAAAATGTTTTTTATGGTTGGCCTGTGTTATTAGTAGTGAATAGATATGGGTAAGTGCTGATAGGTGATGCACACAAACTTGCATGTTAAGCATTTGGTATTTCCCCATGCTGTCCTCACACTAGCAATGGAACCATCATACTGCACATATCCTGCACTATTCTAATATGGCCTTCATCAACCCCTTTCTATCTTAAAACGCTCCATTCTACCTGTCAGGCAACACCAAAGAATGAAAAATTTCTGGGTATTTTGATTAACCCCCCTAATCAGTCAACCCCTCTGATGAGTCCACTTTTTTAAATCCCTAGGGGTCGACAAATTAGAGAAGTTTCACTACACCTGCATTTCTGAAAAGGACCTAATGACCTCATCCTCCCCTTTTCTGATTACTTGTCCATACCACCTCAAACTGCCACCATCATTTATTTCTGTGATGTCCACTACCCCCAGACTACCTCTAATATACTCTTTCATAATTTTCAGTAATCAGCTCTCAACACCTCTCTGATGTACTGCAGCATTTGCATATCTGCTTTGCATAGCTTCAATATGGTTTTAATCTAGTTTTCTTTGAAAATCATACCAACTTCACACAGGAAACTGTGGCATCAGGGTCAGCAGGGTCACCTGGTGCAGGGACTGGGTCATGTCACACTGACTTAAAATCCACAAGTACATATTATCATGGGGGGGGGGGGGGTTACAAATATTTGTGGTGAGTCACGCTGCATCACATGCAGAGACTGCGTCTCATTTTGCACTGGGCCTTAGGCAAGGTGCAAAATGAAACAGGTGATGATGGTGATGGAGGTTGAAGCAGCACATCAAAAAACTGCTAGCAGGTATTCATGAACATTAACTCACAGTTTTCAAAGCAGACATGGAGTGAACAGGAACCTCACACAGCAGGGATTCTTGCCCTCACCTCCCATCTATTTCCCTCTAGGTCCCCATCCACCCCACACATCATATGCTTATGGTCAACCCCCTCCCACGTCTGTTTCAGTCTCCCCTGCCCAGAGTGCATCCAACCACCTCAGTGGTATAGCCGGGGGGGGGGGGGGGGGGGTAACCCCCCCAGGCCTTGAATATAGTGAAGCACTATACACCCTTTTGAGTCATATCCCCCCCCTTCAGAAAATCCTATTGAACCACCTGCATTTGTGAAAAGGACCTAACAAATGCCTCATCCCCTCTCCTCATTACGTATCCATACAACACCTTCATAACAAGGCCTTCATGCTGTTGTGTGACGTCATGCATGGGAGGCAATGAAGATAATATAGGGTGAAGGAGTGATACAATATCTTGCTGAAATGGGAATTGAAAGATCAAAAATTAACAAATCATCTGCTGCAAACACATTTTTAGCTGACAATATTATAACATCCAAATTATATTACTAAGCTAGAATTTTTATGAAAAAAGGACATAAACAACAATTAATAACACACAAGAGATATGTCATACGTCTTGTTTTGCAATTAGCTAGGAGTCCCTGTTTGCAGTTTCCTATTCCTAGATGTGTTTTTCATGTAATCATTTTTTTTTTAATTTACAATAGTGGTTCAATAAAATATTTGTTGATGATTTCACAATGCATTTTAAAATTAGACCCTTTGAATGCATATCACAAAGGGCATTTTGCAAAAAAATTTAAATGACACAACAAATTTTGTTGATATCTACACCTCAAAAATTGCTTCTCAAGCTTTTCACATAGAGAGAGAGTTTAACATTATGGAATTTTATCAAACTGCATTGATAACATCAGGATGATGAGATAACAAACCTCCTCTATCCATATTTATTATTAAGTTATGGTTTGGCTCCATGAAAAGGGATTTGCCTAATATTAAATGCTGTGAACAAGTTTCACATTTTAATTTTTTTAAAGTTGAGTAAACACAATATCCAGATAAGTATGTTAGAATAGGAAGCAGTGGTTCAGTGTCTACGAAGTTATAATTTGAAAGTACAGTAGAACCTCTGTAAGTTGACCACCCAAGGGCGGAAGAAAAGTGGTCAACATACGGAGGTGGTCAACTTATGGAGAACTAGGTGTACTGTGCTGATACATGGGTATTATTGCTTTTATTGGATACAACTGTATGAAATGCTACATAATCAAAACTATTACTGCTAGTGGATCGGCATAGCTAGCCCCCAATACCATTGATCTGGTAGTTGGGGGTTATGTCCCTCCCCAGCAGTTAGCTGCATCAGATTCATTAGAGGTTTACACTTCATTGCCCATTTCAACAGTACTTTCAAAGGCTACTTCTTAAAATTCTGCCATGGAAGATGGGCTGTATGAGGCCAAAATGTTGTCTGTTGGATTGTGATAAATCCAACTTTCCTAAAACATGTCAACATTGTTTCTAGTTGCATTTGGAAGAAGAAAGTTAAGTGTCAAATTTGTCAAGTGACTGACTTGCAGTTCATCAGGGCAGTTGTCTACTGTTAGGAGGATAGATCATTTCTTCTTCATTTCTTGATCCACACCCCTTACTTGTTCTTCAAACAGGGCAGCAGTCATCCATGCACATTTGTTTGATCTCCATGTTACAGGGTGGTCTTCAATTTCTTAAATGCACATGAATTTGCTGACTTACCAATCACTAATTTCCTTAGCTTTCCCCAAGAAGAGCTAGTACTAAGCAATCCAGTGAAATGTTCCTTGGATACTCTTTCAATCTTGTATTAGTCGCCCTTAACAAGGCTCTTGTCAGGCACAAGGGATAACAAGGGGTCACCTTATGGAGGTTAAATCACTATTATGTGTCACAGTCATAGTGGGCAACATACAACTTACAGAGGTGGTCAACATGGGGAGGTTGGTCATCTATTAATTAATGTGGTGCACATCCAGTCTGTGAAAATTTGGTCAACTTAGGGAGGTGGTCAACATATAGGTGTGGTCAACTTTGGAGGTTCTACTGTAATATATCAAATTCCTTTTTCACCATTTTAATACTTTGGTGCTCTTCATCTACTACAAATAAATCACTGCCATTAAAATTGTGAATTTTGAAATTTAAAGATAAGCTATTTTGAAATCTTAACTTCTTTTCTGCTTCATAAACTTGCCTAACAGATACCAAATATTGAGACCCTGCTAGTGACCAATACTTCCCAAATCTGTACTCAAGTAAGTCCAATTGTATCTTTCATGGAAGAAAATAGGGAGATTTATGCCTGTTTCCACATACCCATGCACTAATGCTATTAACATTGAATCAGACGTGACCTTGCCATAATGCTACTTTGAGCACTGCAGAGTAGCTATGCATGACGCTATTTGAGTTGACAGGTGGTCAACTCCCAATGCTGCATTCTGATTGGCTGGCGGTTGAGCTGTCTGCTTCAGTTAGGTTGTGCATGATGCTGTCTGTGACGTGACTCCAAAACAGTGCTAAATATAAGGAATTGCACTAACGCTCCTTTCTAAAGCACTTGCAGAAAAAGTCATCAAAATAGCGACAACGTCGATTTGTGATTAATGCTTAATCCCTAGTTCCGTGTCACCACACTTCAACACTAATCGCATCACCACTGATGACATCTTGATGACGTTTTGTGCTAGTGCGTTATGAAGGACCACCAGCACAATTTCTTTAGTGCAGCGCTTTATTTGGAGTCACCGCACGCCACCATCATATATCAGTATATCCTCTACCATTTTTTAAGCAGACAGCTCAACCGCCAGCCAATCAAAACGCCTAGTGGACTTGTTATCAAAATGCAAAACACGAGAGATGGAATAAAAATTCTTTAGTGCCATTGTAGCAGAAAAAAATTGGCCTTCCTGTTTCTGGATGCCACAGGCTTGTCATAGATTCACCATGAGATTTGAAGACACCAGCTAGTAATAGAATATCCATATATGCTTCAAGTGTAACCTCATCCAACTTCTCCCACTTGTCA
>JAAFCE010009125.1:7910289-7927988 GCA_013389805.1 Trigoniulus corallinus | reverse complement strand
CATGCAACCTTATGCCTTCAATATTAGTCATTTTCAAAATTATATTCGGAAGGGTTGCATTCATGATAACTTGAAATGAGGATTTTATATCCTTTATCCTAGATGTTGCATATCTATTTGGACCAGGAACGAGTTTCATAATATTTGACTTTGAAGCTCTTCCATAATGCACAATTGGCTCTGTATTCCACAAGATTTTCTTGTCCTTTGATAACACATCCACATTTGATGTATTGGACTCTTCATCCTCATTTTTTGATGATATATCCTCTGATTCTGAAGATTGAAATGCACTATAGTCACTAGTATAGTTTTCATCCTCTGATATGTTCTCTTCACTATTAGATGGATACTCCAATGATTCCATGTCATCATCTACGTTTTGCTCAGTATCCATTGCAGCAAACGATACAAAAATTAAATCCAAAATTATTCTCCTTTAATTCTGAAACTAATAAGATTAACTGTGGCTTGCTTGAATTCAATCTTACTTTTATACCATCACTTCCAAACATGTTGAAACATGATCAAGAACTAAATACTAAACCCATTTCCGTTCCACCATATAACTCCAAAACAGTATTTTCATGAATGATACATGGCATTGGAAATGTACTCCCATTTATATATATAAACGACCAATTTAATTATCAAATCATTATTTATAAAAAATATGATCACTCAAAATATATTTATTTTCATGATTGATACAATATTTGCATATGGGTCATATAGACCCAAAGGAATACAAGTGTAACAAAGTTAACAGCAACAGTATATAATTAATTTTAAACTTATTTTACCATTTCATAATGTTAAAATGCAATAGATAGACAATGTCAGAAAAAAAGATACATCAGCAATAACTGCAAAAAGATTTACATAATTTTGAAAATTATTTCGGGTCATAATGACCCGAAGATAATAGGAGGGTTAACCTAATTACTGAGGAGTCAAAGAGTTGGCCCGGGATAACAGATTGTATTGCTGGTGACTCCAGAAGTATTTGCTGGATCATATAATAGTCAATCATGTTTATTCTTTCGTTGGTATTTGAAACCAAACTATAAACAAATATACATGGTAAAAGCATTAGAAGGTTATACATGCAAACCTAGGATTCATGTTAGAATGATAGATACTAACAGCACTGTTTCCTCCCAATATGTAGAAGGTAGTGTGTTTCTAGCAGATAATACTGTGGAAATTACTATTGAAGGGAACTATGCTCAGCCCATTGAAATGCAAGCTCACACCTTAATTCAAGAACTCCAAAACCCCCAAAATGCATTTCTCGACAAGGTATCTCATGAAGGCAGACCCAAATATGGAGAGATTGGTGATGTGCAAGCCTCCTTTCCTTATGCTCAAAGTATTATTTTTGATGAGAAAATGGTGACATGTAAATTTTTTGAGAGTCAGTTGAGCTGTACCCATATTAAGAGCTACTTAGAAACCCTGATTATCAAAGAAGATCAAAAACTACCTAGGAGTTATCATTTGCAAAAATTTCAAATTGATCCTGCAGGGAATCTAATATCACACGCCCTTTTAAGTAGTCCTTTAGTAGAACACTTTACCATAAAAAACTTTGCCTTTCAGATTATTACCTCCATGGTATGTCCCACAATAACCCACATAATTGAGATTAAAGGTTGTTATTCATGTCTCACCCCAGCCACACTCTCCTTCTCTGCCTTAATCACCTGCCAACCTGGTATTGCTCAAATATCCTTTCCAAATGTTAATCTTCACACCCCTTCTATAAACTTAACTCTTAATGACAGAGAATACTTTCTGCGATTTCATGTGAGAAACTAAACTTTTGTCTTTTAGATACCTATAATTAAATTGGATCAGCCAAATGTTACCACACACTTTTCTCCATCTCTTGCTGTCCCTGGAAACAACTTCTGGAAAGTCTTTTCAAATCCATTAGGATCAATTTTTAACTTTTCATCTAGTTTTAATTTGTATGGTATTATTGGATGTATTTCTGTATTCTTCATTATTTCATGTTGTCTCTCACTGTCTCTAAGGACATGGTCCTGATAATAAGAATCCTTTTTCCAAAAAGAATTCTTAGGGGGAGGATTGTTGCATAGAAGTTTCACACTTCACACTATATGTGAATTGCCCTACTGTTAATTCTGTATTTTGTGGATTGCCCCATAACTAAAAGTGTAAAAGGGCAAAAATTAATAAATCACAAAAATTATCTGGTTTCCCTAAACTGACCCAATTTTTAATATTAAAGCAGATAACTCATTTCCTCCAATTAACTTTTTAATTTCCAAAAATTTTTATTAGATTGTGATAAAACCCTTTCCTCATCCACTAGATGTTTTCAAACATATGACCCATTTCTAAAAACCTGCACTATTGGTCCAACCTCTGATCCCAATCTATCACCCCACTCTAATGGATGAATAGGAAAAGATGGGAAATGGGAGAAAGTAGCCCAGTCACACCAAAAAGGGTGTATAAAGCTATGAAATGACTCTGAAACAACAATCATGTAGTCCAGCAGTCAATAATCATCTCCCAGTGAGATAGAAAAAGAGAGAAACTCTTGAAACCAAACGTTGCAATGTTATGGACTGAATAATTGTGGAAATATATATACTGTGGATGTTGAGAGAGAGAGAGAGAGTAGCATATCTGAGAGCTCCTCGAAACCAAACATTTCAATGTTATAGACTGAATAATTGTGGAAATATATATATATATACATATTGTGGATGTAAAGAGTAGTGTATCTGGGAGCTCTTCGAAACCGAACGTTATAATGTTGTAGACTGAATAATTTTAGAAATACATTTATTGTGGATGTTGACCACTGATCAAAGAGTGGGAAATTGTGAACTTCAGAAGCAACAAATGAATACTAAACATTAAAAACTACGAGTGAATCAAAAAAAGGACTATGTGTTTTTAAAAGCACTATGTTTTAAAGGACAGCAGTTTTAAAAGGACTATGTGTTAAGGACTAGAAATTCAGAACGTCACAATGATCTACAAACAGCTACATCATAAATAGAAGAAAAACCAGGATTTCCACCAATGAAAGTAAGAAATAAAAGTCTTTATTAATTTAAAAAGTGCTCTTCTAGTTACAAGGGGAAAAATCTATGAGGAAAAGGAAAAAAATCAGAAATAAGGGATGCTTTAGCACTAAAACAACCAAGCCCACATTGGCATCGGACCGGGAGAGCCCTACCACTCGAGATGACAACAAGTCAAGAAACCACTCCACAGGAAGGCCCATGGGATGGCACGACAACACAATACTGTATTTTCTATTCCCATAACGGGAACACAAAACTCACTAAAATGGTAAAAGTGTAGTTTAACCCAAGGAATTATTTCGTCATTCGTAGCAGATGAAATGTGGTGCTTCGGTCGGTATAACTTCGTCAAATACTCGTTCCAGGGCCAAGAACATCAAGGTAAAGTACTTCATGAATATATTTAATGAATATCTTTCTCGTTATTTTAACTGGAAGCTTTCGATTTATTTAATGATTTCGATTCATGAATTTCTCGTTATTTTAACTGGAAGCTTTCGATTTATTTAAAGATTTCGATTCATGAATTTCGATTTATGCAAACAAAAGCTTCCAGTTAAAATAACGAGAAAGATATTCATTAAATAAATTCATGAAGTTCTTTACCTTGATTTCAACACGCCTAATATTTCGCGAACACTTTCATTATGTCCAAACGATTTAAAAACAATAGCATGTGCAGCAGGCCCTGGAACGAGTATTTTAACGACGTTATACCGACCGAAGCGCCACATTTCACCTGCTACGAATGACGAAATAATTCCTTGGATTAAACTACACTTTTACCCACTAAAATTTCTATGGCTCACATGTTAAGTTGCAGGGTGACGTGACTAGGTGCCTGCGCCAGGTTACCCTGTGGAGTGCAGTGCCTACGCCGCAGTTTCCTGCATGAAGTTGGCGTGACAATAACAAAAAGCAGTGGGAAGCAGAGAAGTTCTCTTGCTATTTGATGCTAGTGTGGGGAAAAACTGCGATTCAATGTGCGGTGATTGCCTGCTAGCAGAATTTCGAAGGGCTGCTACACCCTGCGTTACCCTGCTTCTGGAGCGGCGAGTTGCGTTGGACACACCAGTTCTCGTCTGATCACTGAAGTTAAGCAACGCAAGCCCAGTTAGTACTGACATGGGTGGTCGCTCGGGAAAGCTGGGTACTGCTAATACCCAATAATCGTCGCATTAGTGTAGAGTCTGTGCAGTATATGCATTAGAACTATACAGTGGACGGGTCTCTAATGACCTTGTAGTTGATGGGACCTTAAACTCCAACAAACAAACAAATACCCCGCTTCTCATTTTGCGCCTTACTGTTTACAGTTTGGGCTTGACAACGCTGCATTACCAAATACAAGTGGTCTGCGTATCTGTAGCCACGCCTATCTGTAGCCCCCCTTATAACAGTTATGCTAAATTTTTGACTACAGTACAAACACGTCTCATATTTTGTAGGCCATTGAAATCATAATCTCTGTCTTACCTGATAATATGTTTCTGGAGATAAGGCTTCGTATAATAGACCAAATGCTGCGTTATTTCCCATAATGATATAGGTAATGTAAGTAAAACAAATAGCCCTCCAATGAACCAAGCCTGATCGTGAGGGTGAGCACCAAGTTGTTGCAACCGAATTATTAAAATCGGAATAACGACAACAATCACAATTAAATAGCACAGCATGACCAAGGGCCTCAGCCATGATCTCCAGTGCATGGTAAAACACTCTCGACGACAACACATCTTTACGTGTTCAACCACTGCGTCAAATAAAAATTAAAACTATCGTACACTGCACACACATTTATAAACGAACCTGTCTTTGGAATGATGACAACTTTCACCTGACTGCCAAATGTAGGACGATACCACAAATTTAAGAGGGTTGTTCATAAAATATACCATTAATTCAACTCTCTGCAATCAGCATTGAAGCGCAAGGATACTACTTCTAATCTTGAAGTATGCCGAATGAATTTATTACACTTACAGTATGCATTCATCCTAACTGTAGCCTAAGATGGTAATGTGTTTCCTTTCAATGGCAAAGTCAAGTGCTAATTTTTTTCCCATTTCAACGCGCGGGATACAATATATGTTGGACGGTGGTTTTATGCAGCCAATCTAATACTGTAACCCTGCTGCATGCTTATTGTTGCCCTATTTTTTTAGGGAGAGGTTACCGTCCCTTCACGTACAGCATATTAATTTTTATTCCTTATAATCAAGGTTCTTTTAGGTGCCAATTATTTTGTTTCTTTGTTGTCGACCTATTTTTCTTTCTGCATCTTGAAATGCACGGGGTGCAGGTGATATCAGGTGACAGTATTGTACCTCTCGCCCTTCCTTCTCCTGATACCTTACAACCCCCTCTACACTCATCATCATACCCTTATCCCGCCTGCAGCGGGGTCGGGTCTGCGGGTTGTAGCCCTCCACTCCCGTCTATCTCCCACCAGGTCCCCGTCCACTCCGCAAACCGCCTTATCCTTACGGACGACCTGCTCCCGCTTTAACTTCGGTCTCCCCCTGCCCCAGATGCTCCCGACCACCTGCATTCCTGGTATGACCCTAACAAGCTCCTCTTCTCATTATGTGACCATACCACCTCAGCCTATTTTCCCTCATCTTCTCAGCAATGTCCACCACCCCCAGGTTACCTCTAATATACGCATTCCTAATTCTATCTGCTCTCGACACACCACTCGTGTACCTCAGCATTTGCATCTCCGCTACTTCCATTCTATTTACATGGCTTTTCTTTACTGCCCAGCACTCTGAACCATATAGCATCGCTGGTCTAACCACTGTCCTGTAGAACGTCCCTTTCACCTTGATTGGGACCCTCCTATCGCACAGGACTCTTCTTGCCTGTTTCCATTTCAACCACACCATTGATTCTATGGGTCACATCCAAGTCTATCTCCCCATTGCTTTGAAATGTTGTTCCTAAGTACTTTACCTCTTGCACTTTTTTCACCAGTTCGCCTCTTGAGCATATGTCCCCAGTGCTTTCCTGACCATCCCAATTGAATGCTAAAAACTCTGTCTCTTTTCTTTTAATCCTTAGCCTCCCCTTTCCAGTGCTCCTCTTATATCGTTTAGTCCCTTCTCTATCTGCTCTCTGGTGTCACTAACTTTCCCATCAGCATCACCCATCACCCATCAGCAGTTCATCCAAAACCAGGATGAAAAGATATGGACTAATTGCTGAACCTTCATGCACCCCAACTTTCACTGGAATGCCCGCAGTGTTTCCCCAAGCTGTTCTTACCCTGGGTGTGGAGCCATTATACATATCCTGAATTATCCTAATAAACCCTTCTTCTACCCTGCTTTTTCATAATACTCCCCAAACTACCTGTTGTTGGACACTGTCAAAGGCCTTCTCCAGGTCAATAAAGATGGCATGGAGGTCTTTCTTTGCTACCCTATACTTCTCTACCATCTGCCTCAGAATGAAGATAGGCCCCATGTGGACCTACCTGGTATGAACCCAAACTGATTTCTATGGACACTAGATTTATCCTGGAGGTGATGTTCCATCACTCTCTCCCAGAGCTTCATGGAGTGGCTCATTAGCTTTTTACCTCTGTAGTTGTCACAGTCTTGGACATTCCCTTTACCCTTGTAGAGTGGTACTATCCAACTCTCTCGCCATGCAGATGACATTCTATCTCCACTACCTATCTTATGGAAACGTTTTCCTAACCACTTGGTAATTGTCATCCTAGGCTATGCCATACTTGAATGGGGATTCCATCTGGGCCTACAGCTTTTCTCTCTTTCATCTTTCTAAGTGTTATGTTTCAGTTATTTTATTTTATTTATTTTATTTCTTCTTGTAAGCATTTGAGGTTCCTTCCCTAGGTTCTTTGCCAATGTGGGCTTGATATTAACAAAAAAAAACTTTGCCTTTTTAAGAAAGGAGTTCACTTTTAATTTTCTGATTTATAGTTTATTACATATAAAATATTTTAACCTTTGTTCTTATGTTAACAGAAAAGGAGAGGCTTCACCCAAGCAATATATTGCATTAAAAATAAAAAAATGTCTTGGTGGTATTCTTATCTGAGCTGGTGCTGGAGAATATCAGTTATCATCCTGAAGGCGTCCTTGAAGGTGTCTTGGATCCTGGTTGTCATTAGGATGTCATCTCAGACAGCTTAGGGCTTGCTGTTGTCCTGGAGTCCATCTTGGTGATGAGTCCTGGATGCTGGAGAGGCATCTCTGATATGCCCTCTATTTCATGTAGTGCTGGTCTTCCTCCACTTTGGGTGTGGAAAGGCAGAGTGAGGTGTCCTCCAATTTGATCTGGAAGAGCAGTCCTTCCTCTCGTGGAGAGAGGTATGTGGTGTATCTTCTGCAGTTCATCCTGCTGTGTCCTGTTGTCTGCCTTTTCCTTCCTTTTATCCATTTCTTCCATTTAGGTTAAAGGAGGGGTTTGGTCTCTTTACTTTTCTGATTGGTCCTTTCCTTAATAGGACCCTTCCCTGAGTCTTGTGATTGGGACAACAAAAAAATAAAAAGTGGGAGCAACCAAATACAAATAAAAGTCTTTTACAGCCACAATAAACACAAAAAATTTTATATCTTTCCAAGAATTCCTAAGCAGAAAAGGACCTTTTATAACTATCATAAAATAAAAAAAGGAATGCAATGTAAGATGCAATAAAATTGAAAAAGTAACAATCACAAAAAAATATACTTTTATACAATACCCATAAACCAAGAAAAAGGAAAAGGAAGGGTTCTTCTCCTTTATTAAAAAGAGAGGGAAGAAAGAATGAGAAAAAAAGGAATGAGGGGGAGAGGGTGATGATCTCCATCCCTTTTGATGTGAAAACGTGACAATTGTCAAGTAGCACAACTATTAATGGCGATTGTTGTGCAGTGTAGCTAACAATGGTTATCAATGCAATGCAGTGCAGCTAACAGTTGTTACTCCTGCAATGCAGTGCAGTTGACATAAGAGCCCTGGATACTTCCTCCTCAGTTACTTGGTCCACAACACCAGCTGGAGGAGAATTGGTGGCAATGTCCTCATCTCCCCCTGCTTCAATCAAGAGGTTTTGGTAGTAGTCCCCCCACCTCCTCTTTACCTTTGTCAGAGAGAGCAGGACCCTACCTAAGCCATCCTTCACTGTTATGGCTCAGGGTACATCTCTAGCTTTGGCCAGTTTGAAAACTTCTCTCTCCCCTGCCTTTGTTCCTAACTGCTCATAGATGGCCTCATACTTCTGGCCTTGGGCAGGGCATCTTCCTCCTAGCAGTGGTCTTGGCCTGCCTATACTGAGTCTTTGACTCCTGGTCTCCTATCTCCTGTCACCTCTGGAAAGCAGCTTTCTTTTGTTTGATGGCTGCTTCTACCTCCTCATTCCATCACCATGTTTGCCTGTTACCCTGGACTGTGCCTCCCACTCTACCCTGTCCCACGGTGATTTTCCCACAGCTCTAATTTTTTGCACAACCCTGTCCCACATGGCATCTGTTGTCCCTTCCCAATTCCAGTCTACCTGCCTGTGTACTTCTTGTGCAAACTCCTCTCTTTTGGTGGGTAGTTTCCACTACCTGATAACCTGCTCTCCTTTCCAAGCATGTTCCTTGCCTGCTGTTTTCACTAATAGTTCTGACATTAGTAGCCTATGGCCACATTCTCTTTGGAAGTTTTCATTGGGGAGTGCCCAGCAATTATGGACCTCTGTTCTATGCTGCCCTCTACTCATAAAGAAATCTATTTGTGACATCCCTTGTGGTTAGCGGTATGTGATAAGGTGTTTGTCCCCCTTCCTGAACCATGTATTTGCCAATGCAAGGCCAAGTGCATTCACTGTGTCAAGGATTCGCTGCCCATCTGTGCTAACTGTTCCATACCCCCATCCCCCATGGACCTCCCCATAACCTTGGTTTCTTTGCCTACATGGTCATTAACGTCCCCCCCCCCAATAACTAAGCACTCATTCCCCTGACATTACCCCACTGGTGCCTCCAGTGAGTGCACCAAGTGCCATCCTTTGTGAGTTCATCCAGACCCACCTGGGGGGCATATGTGCTGATCAGGTGAAGCACTACTCCTCTAGAAACCACTGTAACTAACAGCTGGGTGACCCCTTGCTGCAGCTCCCTATCCAATACTATTCCCACCCCGTTTTGCCCCCCCTTCCCTGGCAGTATAATTAAGCTTGTACCCCTCACCCAGGGGCCTTGATCTATTTCCTCTCCACCGAGTTTCTTGGAGAAAAGCTACCTGAATCCTCCGTCACCTTAGGGTGTTCACTAGTTCCTCTTCTTTGCCTGTAAGGGTCCCCACATTCCACGTTCCAAATCTGAGATTTGCCCTAATGCCTTCCAAACGTGCCCTGGCTGGGGCTCCTGCAGCCAGGCGCCTGGAACCCACAGGAATGTTGGCACTGTTTGCCATGGGGGATGCTGTCCTACCCCACAGAGGACGCTTGACACACAACCCCCTCTACATTCCACATCAAAAAGGCTTGAACATGAAAACTAAGGTCCAGCGTCCTGGCTCTGTGCCATAACCAAGTCTTACAGCATTCTAGGGCCTTGAAAAAAGCTATCAACTTACACCTTCATGATAATATAAAGCTATTTGGGTTGGCGAACTTAAAATAGCATTTCCTACAGCTTTATACCCTCTCTCAAAATTAACAATGTTCTATTAATGCCAGTGACATGTCAGGAATCAGGAGTTATCATGGGACAAGTTTTCTACTGGTATTCTAGAAAAGATTTCAATTTCCTATTGAGAGGTGTAAGACAAAAGACAGCGGTTTTTAGGTTAGTTAGCCCCTTGGTAAAACTGTTTTTCCCATCCCAGGAAATTTTTCACTTGGTGACACAAAAGAATCTCTTTATAAAGTGTAATCGGTCAATCCGGCATGCTTGTTCAAGCACACTTTTCAAATGAAATTGTTTCCCCTCCTTAGCTAAGGCTCTGTTTGCATAAGTCAAAAACTTTTTAATTAGCATACATAAATTGAGTATTTATTTATTTTAACCGTTTTATTGTGTTTGCAAGTGCTATGCACATTTAGTGTTTAGGTCAATATGACCCAATGAAAAAATTTCATGGAATTGCACTGAACATTTTCTCAATATATAATTTTATTTATAACATTTAAAACAGAGATTAACTAAATGCTTTTTGCACAGATATTTGGAACATTTTTGACAAACAATATTTGTCTTATTACCATTTGAAGATGGGCAAAAATTGCATCTCTTTCTTTTCAATATGATTGACCTATGGCAGTGGCATGGTGGTTAGCACACTTGGCAACTGTGCCAGTAGTTCTAGGTTCGATACTGGACCAAGGTGGGTGGGTTTCTTTCAGGTGAGAGAGAGGTTGTGAGTGTGCCTTCTTTCTGATGAGAAGTAAAACTGAGGTCCCTTGTGGATGTACAATGGCACTTGCACGTAAAAGAACCCTCTCTACTACACAATGGGTAGATGAGGCAAAATTTCCAGGTGTAGGAGCTTGCCCCCTGGCATCGGTAGCATTCCCCAATGAACACTAGACCAACAATAAATAAGCGTAGGGGTGCAGCTTTGGCCGGCAACCAGCTGCAGAAAAAACTATGACCAATAAATCGCCCTATGTCCATTCAGAGTGACAAGGTGGGTATCCGACCATGCCTTAAGTGGGAAAAGGGTTAGGAGTTGCTTAGTTGCTTTTCAATGTGATTGGAGCATCACTTTTAGTTTCACTAGCAGTGGATAGCAGTTAAAGTACTACTTTGGCTGCATTTTCACATCTAGGAAAAAATAAATAACCTGTATTACTTTGAAATAATTGCTAGGGTTCCATTTTTACCTTGGTAAATTTGGTCAATCTTTTATTAGAGGTTCAACAGGTGACATTCCACACTCTTCTAAAAAATTCTTTTCTTGGTTGTTGTTGTTGATTAGTGTTTTAGGGCCCATCGACAACAAAGGTCATTTGGGGGTGTAAATGGCTATCCCACCATGATGACAATAAATAACAATAAAAAGGCAATAGCCGAATAAATATAGGCAAAAGCCAAAACACACAGAAAATTAAAAACAGCAAAAGCCAAAACAGATATAACAATAAATGCGGCAAAGGCCAAAACAGATACAACAATAAATGCGGCAAAAGCCAAAACATACATAACAATACATGTGGCAAAAGCCAAAACATACATAATAAAAGCGGCAAAAGCCAAAACATACACAACAATAAAAGCGGCAAAAGCCAAAACGGACAGACAGTAATTGTGGCAAAAGTCGAAAACAGACATTATAATAACTGCGGCAAAAGCCAAAACAGACAAGGAATTAAAAAGGCAAAAGCCAAAATAATTCAAGAATAAATGCAAAGATCTGTAAAAGCTAACCATGAATAATTCAAATTTTGTGAAAGAGGCCAGCCTCTTTCATAAATACAAGCGAGCTCTCCACCCCCTGAGGGTTATCCCCAAGTTAGGTGGAGAGCTCACGACTGACTCCCAGACGGTATCTCATTTCACGGTATCTCTCACAGTGACTAAAGATGTGTGCCACTGTGAGAGGCTCCCAACAGAAGTCACACCATGTTTGATCCTCACCCCGTAGAATGTAGGAGTGGGTGAGAAAGGTGTGACCGATCCGAAGCCCAGCAAGCACAACCTCCTGCCTCTGTGACTGGCGGCACGAGGACACCAAGTGCACTGGAGTGTACTTCAGTGTGCGGAGTTTGCTGGTGGTCTCCACAAACCACTGGGACCGCCATTGGTCATGGATGGCCCACCGCACCATCGGGAGAGCATTGGAGGAGGGGACAGCAGTGTTCGGTATATCTCGCAAGAGGGCCACCTGACAGGGATGGGCATCTGCCCTCTCATTGCCCATGATGCCAACATGCCCCGGGACCCACATAAACAACACTGTCTTGCCCACCTTACAAATCACAAACAGCAATCTGTGCACACCCTGGACGATGGCATGTCTGCCATATAGGGTGAGGAACAGCTGAAGGGAGCATAGAGAGTCAGTCGCAACAACAAAGTGTCTGTCGTTCAAGACTTGGATAAGTTCCAGTGCCCAGTGCAGAGCTGTGAGTTCTGCAGTTAAGACACAGGCAACACCTGGAAGGCGGCCCCCTATGAGATGACCAACTGTAAAGACTGACCAACCCACGAAGGAGCCATCCTTCGACCCATCTGTGTAAATAAAAACATGGCCTCAATAGGTCCAAGAGAGGCGTCCAAACTCTTGTTGGTACACTGACCTATCGGTGCTGGTTTTGGGTAAGGCAGCAAGCATTAAATCTAAACTTGGCTCTGGCACTGTCCAGGGTGGCACAGAGGCTGGCAGTACAGGCTGCACCCTAGGCAGAGACACACCCAGGCCGGTAAGACCGTCCATCCACTGCACACCGAATGGAGGGGGAACCCCCGGGTGGTGGTCGAATGGCCGTCTCATAGTTTCACTAAAGACAGCTGGGTGTGTAGGGTGCTGTGGCTGACTTTTCAGCCGCAAAATGTATGCCACTGCCAAGGACTGCCGCCACACAGCCAGTGGTGGTTCACCAGCCTCAGCATAAAGGCTGAGTACTGGACTTGTGTGGAACGCCCCAATAGACAACTGGATGCCAGCATGATAAACACTGTCCAGCATCCGGAGAGTTGACGGGGCAGCCAGGCAATACATGCTGCAGCCGTAATCCAGACGTGATCGAACGAGTGATCTGTAGAGCCGAAGCATCACCGTTCGATCTGCCCCAAAACCAGTTCCCTGCAGGCACGGCAGAATATTCAGGGAGCGGAGGCACTTAGCCTTCAGCTCCTTCAAGTGTGGGACCCAGGTCAGACGGCTGTCAAAACGGAGACCTAGAAATCGGGCTGCCTCTACAACAGGGAGGAGGAGGCCATCCAGGGTAAGCTGAGACTCAGCGTGAAGCTCTCACTTACGACAGAAGTGCATGACAGTGGTTTTGTCAGGGGAAAACTTATAGCCACAAGAGTTGGCACTGTATATTGCCAGTTGCAGCTGGCGCTCAATGCTGTGCATCGTGGCAGCCCAGTAAGTAATAGAAAAGTCGTCCACGAATAAGGACTTTACCAGGGAGTGAACGGAGGATGGTAGGCCATTCACTGCAACAGCAAAGAGCGTCACACTCAAGACGCTCCCCTGTGGGACACCATTCTCCTGCAGGAAGGCCGGGGAGTAGGTGTTACCCACACCACTCTGAAGGTCCGTTTGGACAAAAAGCTGCAGAGTAAGAGGGGCAGATTACCCCTGAGCCCCCACTGGTGCCAGGACTCCAGTATACCATGGCGCCATGTGGTATCATATGCCTTCTCCACATCAAAGAAGACAGCCACTAAGTGCTATCTGTGGAGAAAGGCCTTACATACTGCAGTCTCCAGGGAGATCAAATGATCCACTGGAGACCTGCCAGCACGGAAGCCACACTGGGCATTGGCCAGAAAGTTGTGCCATTCAAGATACCACACCAGGCGCAGGTTCACAATGCATTCCATGGTTTTGCAAAGACAGCTCGTCAGTGAAATGGGTCTGTAATTTTCTGGAAGGCTACCATCCTTCCCAGGTTTTTGCAGTTGGATGATAGTAGCCTCTTGCCAACATGTAGGGATTTCATGCTGCTGCCAAATATAGTTGAATACCTCAAGGAGGTATATAACGCCTTTCTCTGGTAGGCATCGTAGCATTTGATTGTGGATGCTATCTGGTCCAGGGGCAGTGTCCCTAGCTCTTGCTAGAGCTGCCCACAGCTCCCAAGGGGTAAATGGATGCAAAAGTATGTGGGTGGCGTTCTGCAGCCTCTTTAATATGCATAAATGCTGCCATGTAGTGCTGGGAACTGGAGATGGCTGCAAACGTCTTTGCCAGTTCCTCAGCCACTTCACACGGCAGAAGGCAATGTCTCCCTTGTACAAGGAGACCGGAGCCACATGACGGTAAATATCTGCCTTGGATCTTCCTCAGCTTTTCCCAGACTTTCTTGGAGGACGTGTGATGGGTGAGTGAGGAGATGTACAGACTGCATGAGGAGCGTTTGGCCTCCCTGATCACCTGTCGTGCATATGCCCGGGCTTGGAGATAGTCGATGCGATTGGCGTCGGTAGGATGAGGTTGGAAGCCATGAAGTGCTCGTCGGCGAGCCTGAATTGCACTCCAGCAATCCTCCGTCCACCATGGCACCCATGCTCGTGGTGGGTTACACGAGCTCTGGGGGATAGATGCCATTGCCTGCCCCGACCACCACCTCTGTGAAATGACACACTAGGTTGTTGACCCCATCAAAATCACACAGTGGGCGAAAGTAGATATGGCGGGTGAACTCCTCCCAGTCCGCCCGACGCAGACACCACCATGGTGGGTGTTGGGGTAATGCCCCATCTCCACTGCTAATCTTGATGGGGAAGTGATCACTTCCACAAGGGTCTGACAAGACCTCCTACTGCAAACCTGGTGCCAACCCAGAAGAGCAGATGGACAGGTCTATGCATGACAGGCCACCAGTGGCAGTCATCATATGCATGGGGGCACCTGTATTGAGAACAATGGGGCCATTGTGTGACACCCATTGTTCCACAAGTCGCCCTTGGGGATTGTGACTCTCCGAGCCCCATTGAGGATTATGGGCATTACAGTCACCCATAATCAGGAAGGGTCTTGAAAGCTGGGCACTGAGGGAGTCGAGGTCTCCCCATGGGATATCAATCCCAGGAGGCATTTAGAGGGAACATAGAGTGGTGGGCATAGCCAGTTGCAATGAGACCGCCACTGCTTGCAGAGGCGTCTGCAAAGCCACTGGCACATGCATGCACCCATTCCGGATAAGGATAGCGACCCCTCCCACCGGGTGGCTTCCTTGCTGCCAGGTGTCTGCATATACAGTGTACCCCCATAACGAAAGGGGGGTATCACTGAGACACACGATCTCCTGGAAGGAGATGCAGACAGGGTTGTGCCTCGAGATCAGCAGTGTGATCTCGTCCCTCTTGTGGGAAAACCCTCGACAGTTCCACTGTAGGAAATTTACCATCAAGTGGACTTAGACGGCTTGTTTCTATTCCTTCCTTTTCTCCGTTTTTTGTTTTTGTTTTGTTGTTGCTTTAGGGCCCATCAACTACAAAGGTCATTAGGGCCCAGAAAGACACATCACCATGGTGGGGGTGTAAATGGCCATCCCACCATGATGGCAATAAAAAGGGCAAAAGACCAATAAAAGTAATAACAATAAAAAGGCAAAAGCCAAAACAGACATATAAATAAAGGCAAAAGCCAAAAACAGACATATAAAAGGCAAAAGCCAAAACATACATAACAATAAAAGTGGCAAAAGCCAAAACAGAGAGAAGAATAAATGTGGCAAAAGCCAAGACAAACACAGAGATAAAAAGGCAAAAGCTGAAACAGACAGAATAATAATTGTGGCAAAAGCCAAAACAGACATTACAATAAATGTGGCAAAAGCCAAAAAGAATACAGAAACAAAAAGGCAAAAGCCATATAATTCAAAATAATTACATAAGGTGTCTAAAAGAAATCGCATAGACTTCAAATTTTGTGAAAGAGGCCAGCCTCTTTCACAAATACTAGCGAGCTCTCCACTGTCTGAGGGTTATCCCCAAGTGATGTGGAGAGCTCTGCGCTGACTCCCAGTCGCCATCTAAGTTCTCGGTATCTCTCACAGTGACTAAAGATGTGTGCCACTGTGAGAGGCTCCCAACAGAAGTCACACCATGGCTAATCCTCACCCCGTAGAATGTAGGAGTGGGTGAGGAAGGTGTGACCGATTCGCAGCCGAGCAAGCACAACCTCCTCCCTCCGCGATTGGCGGCACGAGGACACCCAGTGCACTGGAGTGTCCTTCAGTGTGCGGAGTTTGTTTGTGGTCTCCGCAAACCACTGGGCCCGCCATTGGTCATGGACGGCCCGCCACACCATCGGGAGAGCGTCGGAGGAGGGGACAGCAGTGTCAGGTATTTCTGGCATGTGGGCCACCTGACGGGCATGGGCATCTGCCATCTCGTTGCCCACGATGCCAACATGCCCCGGGACCCACATAAACAACACTGTCTTGCCCTGCTTATGAATCACAAGAAGCAATCTGTGCACACCCTGGACGATGGCATGTCTGCTATACAGGGTGTGCAACAGCTGAAGGGAGCATAGGGAGTCAGTCGCAACAACAAAGTGTCTGTTATGCAATACTTGGATGAGTTCCAGTGCCCTGTGCAGAGCTGTGAGTTCTGCATTCAAGACACTGGCAACGCCTAGGAGGTGGCCACCTATGAGATGACCAGTTGTAAAGACTGACCAACCCACATAGGAACCATCCTTCAACCCATCCGTGTAAATAAAAACATGGCCTCGATAGGTCCAAGAGAGGCGTCCGAACTCTTGTTGGTACAATGACCTATCGGTACTGGTTTTGGGTAAGGCTGCAAGCATTAAATTTAAACTTGGCTCTGGCACTGTCCAGGGCGGCACAGAGGCTGGCAGTACAGGCTGCACCCTAGGTAGAGTCACACCCAGGCCGGCAAGACAGTCTATCCAACGCACACCGAATGGAGGGGGAACCCCCTGGCGGCGGTTGAATGGCAGTCTCACAGTGTCACTAAAGACGGCTGGGTCTGTAGGGTGCTGTGGCTGACCTTTCAGCCGCAAATTGTATGCATCTGCCAGGCACTGCCGCCGCACAGTCAATGGTGGCTCACCAGCCTCAGCATAAAGGCTGAGTACTGGACTTGTGTGGAACGCCCCAATGGACAACCGGATGCCAGCGTGATGAACACTGTCCAGCATCCGGAGAGTAGATGGAGCGGCCAGGCCATATACACCGCAGCCATAATTGAGACTGGATCGAACGAGTGATCTGTATAGTCGAAGCATCACCGTTCGATCTGCCCCAAAACCAGTTCCCTGCAGGCACCGCAGAATATTAATTGAGCAAAGGCACTTAGCCTTCAGCTCCTTCAAGTGCGGCACCAATGTCAGACGGCTGTCAAAACGGAGACCAAGAAAGCGGGCCGCCTCTACAACTGGCAGGAGGCGGCCATCCGGGGTAAGCTGGGGCTCAGGGTGGAGCCCTCGCTTACGACAGAAGTGCATGACCATTGTCTTGTCAGGGGAGAACTTATAGCCACGTGAAGTGGCAAACTCGTTGGCACTATTGAGTGCCAGTTGCAGCTGACGCTCAATGCTGTGCATTGTGGCAGCCCGGTACCTGATAGAAAAGTCGTCCACAAAGAGGGACGACATTACCAGGGGGTGAACGGAGGATGGTAGGCCATTCACTGCAACAGCAAAGAGCGTCACACTCAAGACGCTCCCCTGTGGGACACCATTCTCCTGCAGGAAGGCCGAGGAGTAGGTGTTACCCACACGCACACTGAAGGTCCATTCGGACAAAAAGCTATGGAGGAAGAGGGGCAGATTACCCCTGAGCCCCCACTGGTGCAAGGTCTCCAGTATACCATGGCGCCATGTGGTATCATATGCCTTCTCCACATCAAAGAAGACAGCCACTAAGTGCTGTCTGTGGAGAAAGGCCTCACGTACTGCAGTCTCCAGTGAGATGAGATGATTCACCGAAGACCTGCCAGCACGAAAACCACATTGGGCATCGGCAAGAAGGTGGTGCCG